>OY284476.1:53764505-54317779 GCA_958336345.1 Dorcus parallelipipedus | reverse complement strand
AACTAACTGAGTAATCGCCAATTTGCCTTGTGCATTAAGCCACGCTTTTACAGTATGATGTAAAAACAGGATGCAACCAACGGCGTGATTCATGTCAAGGTACAGAGGCGAATTGCCCGGTTCACTGAACCGAGCAGTTTTTTCGCGGAAAACTGCTCAGGCCGCAGCAAGTAATTTGAGCATTGTGCTCTCGTTGCAAGGAACGCTTGCGTGCCGGGATTAATTCAGCGTGCGTGTTGCAGTCGTCGAGTTTCAAGAAGATTTGATTTCCTTATCGCATCCCGCGAAAAGAAAAAAAGATTCCGTTAGCGTATTTAAAGGAAAAAGTTAATTCAACTCGTCAGAGCTGTTCGCTTAAGATAGAAGGCGTGTATATTATTAAATTTTTGAATTCGCGAGTAAATTCTATCCTGAATTCATGTGTCGCATGATGGGTCTACGACGAACAGTTCTCGAGTTCCATCGATGACCTTGAATTCAGCGCTCGAAAACTAGTCGCACTAGACCCATCATGCGACACATGAATTCAGGCTAGAATTTACTGGCGATTTCAAAAATGCATTAATATGTGAGAAAAAATAGTAACTCCAAATTAAAATTGCGGAAGAAGTTAATGAGACCTTGTATATTAGTAAATTTTTGAATTCGCGAGTAAATTCTAGCCTGAATTCATGTGCCGCATGATGGGTCTACGACCTCGAGTTCCATCGGTGACCTTGAATTCAGGGCTCGAAAACTAGTCGCACTAGATCCATCATGCGACACATGAATTCAGGCTAGAATTTACAGGCGATTTCAAAAATGCATTAATATGTGAGAAACAAATAGTAACTCCAAATTGAAATTGCTGAATTTGATAGGACCCTATATATTATTAAATTTTTGATTTCGCGAGTAAATTCTAGCCTGAAACGATGTGTCGCAATATGGGTCTACGACGAGCAGTTCTCGAGTTCCATCGGTGACCTTGAATTCAGGGTTCGAAAACTAGTCGCACTAGACCCATCATGCAACACATGAATTCAGGCTAGAATTTACAGGCGATTTCAAAAATGCATTAATATGTGAGAAACAAATAGTAACTCCAAATTGAAATTGCTGAATTTGATAAGACCATATATATTATTAAATTTTTTAATTCGCGAGTAAATTCTAGCCTGAAACGATGTGTCGCAATATGGGTCTACGACGAGCAGTTCTCGAGTTCCATCGGTGACCTTGAATTCAGGGCTCGAAAACTAGTCGCACTAGACCCATCATGCAACACATGAATTCAGGCTAGAATTTACAGGCGATTTCAAAAATGCATTAATATGTGAGAAACAAATAGTAACTCCAAATTAAAATTGCTGAATTTGATAAGACCATATATATTATTAAATTTTTTAATTCGCGAGTAAATTCTAGCCTGAAACGATGTGTCGCATGATTGGTCTACGACGAGCAGTTCTCGAGTTCCATCGGTGACCTTGAATTCAGGGCTCGAAAACTAGTCGCACTAGACCCATCATGCGACACATGAAATCATGCTAGAATTTACTGGCGATTTCAAAAATGCATTAATATGTGAGAAATAAATAGTAACTCCAAATTAAAATTGCGGAAAAAGTTGATGAGACCTTGTATATTATTAAATTTTTGAATTCGCGAGTAAATTCTAGCCTGAAACGATGTGTCGCAATATGGGTCTACGACGAGCAGTTCTCGAGTTCCATCGGTGACCTTGAATTCAGGGTTCGAAAACTAGTCGCACTAGACCCATCATGCAACACATGAATTCAGGCTAGAATTTACAGGCGATTTCAAAAATGCATTAATATGTGAGAAACAAATAGTAACTCCAAATTAAAATTGCTGAATTTGATAAGACCATATATATTATTAAATTTTTTAATTCGCGAGTAAATTCTAGCCTGAAACGATGTGTCGCAATATGGGTCTACGACGAGCAGTTCTCGAGTTCTATCGGTGACCTTGAACTACGGCCTCGAAAACTACTCGCGCTAGATCCACCATGCGACACATGATTTCTGGCTAAAATTTACCCGCGAATTCGAAAATGCATTAATATATGAGAAAAGGAGAGTAAACCCAAATCAAAATTGTCGAAAAATTCGATGAGACCCTGTATACCATTGAATTTTTGAATTCGCGAGTAAATTGTAGCCTGAAACGATGTGTCGCAACATGGTTCTACGACGAGCAGTTCTCGAGTTCCATCGGTGACCTTGAACTGTGGACTCGAAAACTACTCGCGCTAGACCCATCATGCGACACATGAATTCAGGCTAGAATTTACAGGCGATTTCAAGAATGCATTAATATGTGATAAACAAATAGTAACTCCAAATTAAAATTGCGGAAAAAGTTGATGAGATCTTGTATATTAGTAAATTTTTGAATTCGCGAGTAAATTCTAGCCTGAAGTCATGTGTCGCTTGATGGGTCTACGACGAGCAGTTCTCGAGTTGCATCGGTGATCTTGAATTCAGGACTCGAAAACTAGTCGCACTAGACCCATCATGCGACACATGAATTCAGGCTAGAATTTATAGGCGATTTCAAAAATGCATTAATATGTGAGAAACAAATAGTAACTCGAAATTGAAATTGCTGAATTTGATAAGACCCTATATATTATTAAATTTTCGAATTCGCGAGTAAATTCTAGCCTGAAACGATGTGTCGCAATATGGGTCTACGACGAGCAGTTCTCGAGTTCTATCGGTGACCTTGAACTACGGGCTCGAAAACTACTCGCGCTAGATCCACCATGCGACACATGATTTCTGGCTAAAATTTACCCGCGAATTCGAAAATGCATTAATATATGAGAAAAGGAGAGTAAATCCAAATCAAAATTGTCGAAAAATTCGATGAAACCCTGTATATCATTGAATTTTTGAATTCGCAAGTAAATTCTAGCCTGAATTCATGTGTCGCATGATGGGTCTACGACGAGCAGTTCTCGAGTTCTATCGGTGACCTTGAATTCAGGGCTCGATAACTAGTCGCACTAGACCCATCATGCGACACATGAATTCAGGCTAGAATTTATAGGCGATTTCAAAAATGCATTAATATGTGAGAAACAAATAGTAACTCGAAATTGAAATTGCTGAATTTGATAAGACCCTATATATTATTAAATTTTCGAATTCGCGAGTAAATTCTAGCCTGAAACGATGTGTCGCATGATGGGTCTACGACGAGCAGTTCTCGAGTTCTATCGGTGACCTTGAACTACGGGCTCGAAAACTACTCGCGCTAGATCCACGATGCGACACATGATTTCTGGCTAAAATTAACCCGCGAATTCGAAAATGCATTAATATATGAGAAAAGGAGAGTAAATCCAAATCAAAATTGTCGAAAAATTCGATGAAACCCTGTATATCATTGAATTTTTGAATTCGCGAGTAAATTCTAGCCTGAATTCATGTGTCGCATGATGGGTCTACGACGAGCAGTTCTCGAGTTCCATCGGTGACCTTGAACTGTGGACTCGAAAACTACTCGCGCTAGACCCATCATGCGACACATGAAATCATGCTAGAATTTACTGGCGATTTCAAAAATGCATTGATATATGAGAAATAAATAGTAACTCCAAATTAAAATTGCGGAAGAAGTTGATGAGATCTTGTATATTATTAAATTTTTAAATTCGCGAGTAAATTGTAGCTTGAATTCATGTGTCGCATGATGGGTCTACGACGAGCAGTTCTCGAGTTCCATCGGTGACCTTGAACTAGGGGTTTGAAAACTACTCGCGCTAGACGCATCATGCGACACATGAATTCAGGCTAGAATTTACCCGCGAACTCAAAAATGCATAAGTATTCCATTAAAAAAATACAAGTTCAGATTATATCTCGTTAAGACGATGTCCGATTGCTTCTTGATGAGCGGCGACGTAACGAAATTAAAAAAAAATCATGCCTATTGAGGTAGGCCTATTATGATTGATCTACGACGAGCGGTTCTCGAGTTCCATCGGTGACCTTGAACCGTGCGACACATGAATTCTGGCTAGAATTTACTCGCGAATTCAAAAATGCACTAATATGTGAGAAACGAAGAGTAAATCAAACCAAATCAAAATCGTCGAAGAATTCGACGAGACCTTGTGGGGTCCTGTAGGCCCATTAATCAGACGTTTTGTTTTGTTTTATTAATTTTTGAAAATTTTGATTTCCACGATGGAGGGGCGAAGCTTTGTTATTAGTGTGCCGTCAATTTCGCTAAGTACTGGTCGCATAGTCCAGTAGCTTTGGTTGAGAGATGTGCCGGATCGAGAAAGAGCATCAAGTAAGTGAGTCGCAGCCGCAATCAATCCAGCCTCCCTGACAAGCTTTAGCAATTTTAGAAATAAGATGCACATTCTTAAAGAAGAAAAATACAGATAATTTAATAATTATTCAGAAATGAATAAGTGAACTGACACGACTGAAGAAAACGGCTGTTCTCTTTTTAGATTTGAAGATAGAAAGTAGAAGTTTATGTCATGCCTTTTAATTGGGGATAAGACAATCGATTACGCAGATGTGTTTGCCAGGCTTTTATTTTTGTTTTTTGATTTCTCCTCTTTTTCATTCCATTAAACATTGTTATAAATTTCATCACTTATTTCGACAGTTGTTACTACTAGGTTTTAAAAGTGAGGTTTGCGTACAGGAGGTGCATTTAAGGGACTGTACAACATTACCGCACTAATGTGTCACCCCGTGCAAAACAAGAATCACTTCGGTTTTCGAAATGTTTAGAAAGGAATTTGAATTTTCCTCTTTTCTTCACTGAATGAATATCTTCTCCTTTTTTATTTATAATCAATGGAGCATCAGACGGTTCGGAGTCTGCTCATCAACGGAACTTTCCCTCTTCCCGGTGGTCAGCCAAAGCCGAGCGCTTCTTGAACAAACAGTTCATTAAGTGCAATTGTTAAGAGTTCACGCGGCGCTCCGCCTCGGTCCAATAAACTAATAGTAAAAGTCGTGATTGCGACGAACAATGCCATTATGCAAGTTGTTAAATAATGGATGGGTACAACATACAAAGCGTTCGGTGATGCTCTGCGCATCCCGTTGGTCCATTGTTGCCACGACCTCTTTTCCCAGCCGCAGACGAACAATGAACGCCTCGGACTTGTGCTCTAATTAGTAATTATTATGTGAACATGATACATTTAAGAAGTACATACATAAATTCACGCCCGAAACAGATTTATCGCCGTGTTCCATCGATTCTATGATAATGAGGCGTGACACGTGGATATACGGGGGATGGTCAATAAGTACTTTCCACCAGAAAATTTCGTTAAGTAAAAGAAAAAATTAAACGTGCGTTGTACTTTGTTTAAAGAAAAGAAACGAAGCATGGTTCATCGCGCAAGAGAAGAGGCCCATTCATAATAACAAGGAGAGTTAAAAACAATGACGAAGTTGGTCGTAAGATACAGGTGTGTAATTGCGCCGGAAACACGGGTGGAAGGTCACAATGGTTGACTCGTTCCCATTGTCGGAGAGAGCTTCCGGTCCTGGTTGCCCTTCCTCTAGAACACGCTCATTATCATCGCACCATTGTGAGTCGAGCGTTTCCACTTCTTTTTTCTTCATCCGGATCGTGGTTTAATTAACCGCCTGTTAAATGTTGTGTACTTAGTACACACACTTTGCTTTTACGACATTTTGCACTTGAATCGTCATCAAAATTATCGCGAGGAGTTTATTTTCCTGAAATTCTTTTTGTAATAACCCGGAAGCCCAGCAAGTACGCAATTTACATGTAATTCAGGAACTTGTTTACGTTCTACATGAAAGCGACTGTAAATGCGCCTTCCCAGCATCCAGTAAGCCTGGCCATTAATTTAATCGACGCACTCGGCTTTTATGCTAAATTAATAATTTCATTCAATTACCTCTCCATAAATAAATATAATTAACAACAGTTAATGAAGGCTAATGATCGATGTAAAAAAAAATTAAATGAATACGATCCGTTGCGTTCATGTTTGATAACTTATTTAAAAAAAAAGCGTTTAAATGGTCTTACCTTTTCTATGCATGTCTTGGCGTCTTTAATAATTAGAAAGCTGTTCCAAATTTCATGCTCACAGTCGATATTTTATTTATTGAAGGTTAAGAACAATAATGAATTGAAAATTTAAAATAATTAATTATCACACAGGTGAGAAAGCAGAAGAAATAATATTTTAAAAAATACGAAATAATAAAAAAATTTAGGAAATCTCTAAAACTAAGATTTGAACTTTAGGCAATTTTTGACGTAAAATAACAAAAGACCATCGACAAATTTATAAAATTAAAAAAATCTCATTGAATAAAATTAGAAAAAAATTAAAAAAATCATTAAATTAAATGTATGTAATTACATTACAAATCATTACAAAAAAATAAAAATTAAAACATTCTCATTCTCAAAACTTTCTGAAATTAAGATTTGACAATTGTGCATTTTTTGATGAAAAACAAAACAAGAGGCGATTTAGAAATAAAGAGAATTTATAAAATTGTTATTATAAAATAAAAAAAAATAAAAATAAAAAATCTCTGAATAAAATAGCAAAAAAAATAAAAATTAAACAATCCTCATTAAATAAACAATACTTTCTAAATACTTTCTATAAAATTACAAAAAATTATAAAAATTAAATTTTTTTTATTAAATATACAAAACTTTCTAAAATTAAGATTTAATATTTGTGCAATTTTTTGACGTAAAATAAAACAAAAGACGATCGACAAATTTATAAAATTTTAAAAAATAAAATAAAAAAGATCTCATTGAATATAATTAGAAAAATATAACAAAAATTTTAAAAAATCTCTAAATAAAATTACAAAAAAATTAAATTTAAAAAATTCTCATTAAATAAACAATACTTTCTACTTTCTATAAAATTAAAAAAACATAAAAATTTAAGAAATCTCATAAAATAAACAAACTTTCTAAAATTAAGATTTGAACTTTAGGCAATTTTTGGCGTAAAATAAAACAAAAGACCATCGACAAATTTATAAAATTAAAAAAATCTCATTGAATAAAATTAGAAAAAAATTAAAAAAATTAAAAAAATCATTAAATAAAATTACAAAAAAATAAAAATTAAAACATTCTCATTCTCAAAACTTTCTAAAATTAAGATTTGACAATTATGCATTTTTTGATGAAAAACAAAACAAGAGGCGATCGAGAAATAAAGAAAATTTATAAAATTACGAAAAATAACGAAAATTTAAAAAATTCTCATTAAATGAACAATGCTTTCTAAAATTAAGATTTGACATTTGTGCAATTTTTGACGTAAAGTAAAACAAAAGACGATCTAGAAATAAAGAAAGCGGAAAGGTTAATGCCAGGAAAAAAAGACAATGAAGCTAAGCCGTTATTTACTTCTTTCATTGAAATAAAGAAAATTGATAAAATTACAATAAAATAAAAATTAAAAAAAAAGTTGAGTTCAAAAACGGTAGATCTATCGGTAGAGTTGGCAGCACTGATCGACAATGTGGATTTGGCTGTTAGTTAGTTACTTTAGCTTTTGTCGACTTCCGGCTTTAGTGATTTCTTTGTTGCCAATAGTAAGGTTGAAACATCACTAACAAGTCGTCAATCAAAATTTAAAAATTAATCTGTTTTTTTTTTCTTCCTTGAAAATACCCATTTTTACCCACGTATTATTTTTACCCGCAAGGTTGCTTAAATTATCCGTAATTCGGGTAGTTGCCCGCACATTGGCAACCCTGGAATTAACCTCGAACCCAAGACGCATTTTGCTCGAGTTAGCCTCGAACCCAAAACGCATTCGTGACTTGCATCTTGCAATAAATTTTTTATTTGTGGTTAATGTTGGAATTCATTCAGCCGAAGAAAAAGGAGAAATATTAATTGAGAGAATGATTTACAAAAGGAGCGTAAGGAAACGTCAGAGATAAATTTTAATTTTAAAAACAATAAAAACAAGAAAGAATCGATTTTACAGCACAATTCAATAGATTAATAAATTTAAAAAGAAACTGTTTGGGAAGAAAGTTGACAAAACAAAAAAAAACAAATGATAAAATAACGAAAACAAAATAAAAATTCAAAAAATAAATAATAAAAACATGAGACAATCGATTTTGCGATGTAATTTAATAAAAAAAAATTTATGAAAGGAACCATGAGAAAGCAAAAGAAATATGTAATAGAATTTTAAACAATTACGAGGTGATAGTTTTTAAATAATAATAAAAACAAAACATTTTAATAAATTTAATTTCTTTTTTCAATGAAAGAAACCATGAGAGAGCACAATAATATTTAAAAAGATACGAAATAATAGAATTTAAATAATAATAATAATAAAAACAAAAGACATTTTACAGGAATTCAGTAAATTAATAAATTAAAAAAAAAGTGTTTGGGAGGAAAGGTGAAGGACAAAATAAAAAAAAACAAATGACAAAATAAAGAAAACAAAATAAAAAAAATTCAAAAATAAATAAATAAAATTTGAAAAAAATAAAAAGAAAGAATAAATTAATTATTTTTTTAAACAATTGAAAGGAACCACGAGAAAGCAAAAAAATAATAGAATTTTTAAAAAGTACGAAATAAATCGATTTTACTTCTACAGCTGATTCAGAAGATTAATAAATTCTTTAAAAAAGCTGTTTAGGAAGGAAGGTGTTGAGTCAAATTTAATTTGACGTTTGAACTTGCAATACCTAACCTTGCTTTCAAGGTTTCGAATTCAACAGTACGATAGGATAACATAAGAATGTAATCTACTGTAGTAAACAAAAAACGACAATAATGAGATCTGTCGTAACAAGGAAAACAGACAATAAGAAAATAAGATTTACAATAAATAATCAAAATTGTGCTGCGTTCACAATAAGCACCTTACCACGGCCAACTTCGACGCCACTCGTTATAATAATAATTTAATTTTTCATTCAGTTTTAATTTCCCTACACTGCATAATTTAAATTGGTCAAGAAATTAAACTCAAATCAAGTACAAACCTAAAATGGCGTTAAACATACAGTGCGGGACAAAATTATAACTGCACTTAGAGTTTAATCCCACCAAAAAAAGTACATTTTTCAAATTTTATCTCCATTTTTCATTTACTTTTGTAGTTTTGTTTGTTAACGTTGGAATGTTAAAAAAAATTTTCAACAAAAAATTCCCAGCTAAATTCTCCCAACATAAGGCGAATTATCACAAGAATTTTAGTGCGGTTATAATTTTGTCCCGCACTGAACTTTGATGTGTTTCTTTAAAGAAAATAAAGTGTCAATTGTAAACATGAAAAAACCAAACAAAAATCGAATAAACGCTATGTTACGGTGAGAAAATTCGTTACAAATAATTTCTAGCTGAGTCGACTATAAAATGAGCGTAATTTTTTATTGGAACGTTGCACACCAGAATTTCTTGCAGAATATGAAAGAGGACGTTCAAATCTACAGATCTGAACAAGGAGTCACCCTGTACCTTGACGAGTACAAGTTTTTTAGGTTTAACTTAGAATTTGAACTCAGGACCTCGAAATAAGGGAAAAAAAAATGTCCTGTGGAAGTGTGTTCAGAGAATCTTCGTTCAGGCGTTACGCCCCTCCCCCTTTTAAAAATTTGGGCTACATTTAGGTTTACTATTTGGGTATTCGTTAATAAATTGCTATTAAAGTTTAATTAATAATGTTTAACATCAGCTGAGAACGAACAAACATTTAATTTTTTTATTTTGCAACTATAATTTTATCACAAACTCTTTTAAACGGACACTAAATGGCGCATAAACACTTAACGTTTCGCAGTCGTTCGACAGCTTCGTCAGAAGTGAAAAATATAAACATGTTGTCAAAATAAACAAGGTTGTCAACGGAAACTGAAAAAGTAACTTTTAGTGTCCGTTTAAAAGAGTTTGTGATACAATTTTCATCGGACAAGGACCAGCTTTAATTATAATTTTATTTTTAAAAAATCGCAGTGAATAAATCTCCTCAATACAAGAATCTTAATATTTTAGAAACAAAACATAAAAAAAAGTAAATAAATTAAATACATGTACATAGAGAAATTATCGATAAAAGGGACGATTAAGAAAATATTTTTAATAAATATTCTATTAATAGAAAATCTCTTTTTTTATCTCTTTTCAAATTTGAGAAAAAAATTAAAGTCTAATGTAAGCCTCCATTTTTGGGGGGCGTGGCTCTTTAATGAAGCGTTTTCAGGCGTACACTAAGAAAAATAATTTCTTAAAAATTAACAAAATCTTGTGTTTTTAGAATGTAGTATGTAGTAGTATTTGCAATTTGCTACAAACCATGTTACAATTTTTTAAATTTAGTTACAAATTTTGTAATATTTTGTAGGTCAGTCGTCTCATAAAAGTATTTTTAAGTTATATATCGAAAACGCGTAACATATTTTAACATTATTGTCGCATTTTGTAGTACTTTGAATTACTGTACTGTCAAAAAGTGTAGAAGAGGATATGAAAATGTCCAACTAATAGTTCTGCACAAATGTGAAGAATTTTTTCCTATAAATTGTCACTGGAGCTATTTTAGACGCAAATTGTTCTATAATTGTAGTAAATACTCCTATTCATTTTTGTCTGTGTATCATTTACTTATTGCGTGATCCTGAAATCGAATTTCCAGTTTGGACAGTTAATCCTAAAACACACTTCATAAACTGAGACCAGTGGCGCCATCTATACATTCTGTTATGAATCAAATGTCAAAGAATTAGTGCTGGCAATGGTTAACCGATTTTGGATATTTTAGATATTCGCGGTGTACAGCATGTCATGCATGCAAATAGAGTTGCATGAAAGAAATTTTTTCATTTAAATTCACATTCAAGTTATGCAACTCTATTTGCACGAATGACATGCTGTACACCGCGAATATCCAAAATCGGTTAACCGTTTCCAGTTCTACAAAAAATTGTATTGTCATCTTTACTCCTAGGAATATTACAAGGAATTGAATTTTTAAAAGTTTATTGTTTAACGATAGCCCTGTCAAGCTATTGAGGTAATTTGAACAATTCTCCCGGCAGTAACCCGACTTTCAGTTATCTAATGAAGCTTCTCTTATTTTTGAGATTCACTTAATAAAGAATGCAGGGGAAATTCTTTCAATAACGATAGGCATGAACCTATGATTTGCACTAACCTAACTTTTTTTAAAATAAAAAACAAAATTCTAAATAATTCTATAGAAAAAACATTTTTTTAATGATTCAAGTTTCAAAATTATTTAAATCCACTTCGATGTAGTTTATTTTAAGGAAAGATTCAATTCGGCCATTAAAATTATAATGGGAGTAAGTGCTGGTAGATGGCGCCACTAGATTAAATATTTTTTTCTTAAAGATTCAAGTTTCTAAATTATTTAAATCCACTTCGATGTAGTTTATTTTAAGGAAAGATTCAATCCGGCGCTTAAAATTATAATGGGAGTAAGTGCTGGTAGATGGCGCCACTAGATTAAATATTTTTTTCTTAAAGATTCAAGTTTCTAAATTATTTAAATCCACTTCGATGTAGTTTATTTTAAGGAAAGATTCAATCCGGCGCTTAAAATTATAATGGGAGTAAGTGCTGGTAGATGGCGCCACTAGATTAAATATTTTTTTCTTAAAGATTCAAGTTTCTAAATTATTTAAATCCACTTCGATGTAGTTTATTTTAAGGAAAGATTCAATCCGGCGCTTAAAATTATAATGGGAGTAAGTGCTGGTAGATGGCGCCACTAGATTAAATATTTTTTTCTTAAAGATTCAAGTTTCTAAATTATTTAAATCCACTTCGATGTAGTTTATTTTAAGGAAAGATTCAATCCGGCGCTTAAAATTATAATGGGAGTAAGTGCTGGTAGATGGCGCCACTAGATTAAATATTTTTTTTCTTAATGATTCAAGTTTCTAAATTATTTAAATCCACTTCGATGCAGTTTATTTTAAGGAAAGATTCAATCCGGCGCTTAAAATTATAATGGGAGTAAGTGCTGGGTAGATGGCGCCACTAGATTAAATATTTTTTTCTTAATGATTCAAGTTTCTAAATTATTTAAATCCACTTCGATGTAGTTTATTTTAAGGAAAGATTCAATTCGGCGCTTAAAATTATAATGGGAGTAAGTGCTGGTAGATGGCGCCACAAGATTAAATATTTTTTTCGTAATGATTCAAGTTTCTAAATTATTTAAATCCACTTCGATGTAGTTTATTTTAAGGAAAGATTTAATTCGGCGCTTAAAATTATAATAGGAGTAAGTGCAAGTAAGTAAAGACAAAATATTTTGTTAAATGAATAATTTTTCAATTTTTTTTTAATGGTCTCATACTAGCCTAAAACGCCACCATATTTTCTTTTAAATTGCATTACAGCTGCTTTCAAATGAATGAAATATAATACTGACATCTATACTCTTAGTTGCGAATCAACACTTTAAACACTTTAAAACAAGAAAATTTGACATAATTTTGAAGAAAAGAATATTTTTTACAGAAAAATTAATTCGTACAAAATTTCCTATAAGCTGTTTGTTGGGATTTTGTTTTGTTTGTTCAGCATTTTATGTGCTGGATGCGGAGTGACGAAGAAAATTCTACAGAAAATCATCAGCTGCATTCGATTCACGCGTCGAATCAATTCGTTTAGATCAGTTCACAATAGTGAAATTAATCCTTGATAACGAAACGAACAAGTTTATCTGAACTGTTTTGTTCATCTGTTGTCGCCATATAACCAATGATAACCAACACATAACCTTAGATTATCGATCTAATGATCTAAATGATTCTTTAAATAAGCAGGATCACTTTGAAATTATGGTGGGGGTTAACTGATATGGCAGGAAACGAACGCGGAAAAGCTGTTTGAATCGATTTAGATAGATCCAAATCGGTGGATTGAATGCAGCTATCATTGTTGGATTATGCTATCATTGTTGGATTATAATGAATTTATGTCGTGCAGGAAGCCTGAAGTTGTGCAAAACAACATCGCTTTTTATGATTTATTTGCAATCATATTTATCTGTGCCACTTTTTCAACCGGTGACATCTAGTAGCAAAAATATGAAGGCCCGCCAATAACGGCCATATTGGATGCGAAGAACATCAAAGGCGCCGACAAGAGCTTCCCTACGAACTTGACCTTTAAATTGAAAATGAATATTTTTTTTTGGTCGGGTCGAGAGGTTCACTTGGGTTGACCTTGAAAATTAAATTGACCTCGACCTTTAACCTTTTAGTTTTTTTCTGGAATTTTCAATTTTTCTTACGAATTTTTTAAGTCTATTTTAAATTTCTCTCGGGTTGAGTTGACCTTGAAATTCCAACTGACCTTGACATAACTTTTTCGTTTCTTCATGGATTTTCCAAATTTTCGTTTCAATTTTTGAAGTTTTTTCTAAATTTCTCGCTTGACATGGATTCATCTTGAAATTCATTTTGACGTTGACCTTTAAATTTTCTTTTTTTTTGTTTTTATTCTACTGGTCGGGTTCCAATTTTTGAAGCTCTTTCTAAACTCCTCGTTTGGTTTGGCTTGATCTTGAAATTTTACTTGACCTATCAAATTTGAATTTTTTTTTATTTTTTCAATTGAGTAGTTAGGTTCGCTTGGGTTGTCCTTGAAAACTAAATTGACCTTTAACCTTTTAATTTTTCTGGAATTTATAATTTTCTAAGTTTCTCTAAATTTCTCACTTGTGTTGACCTTGAAATTTCAATTGGCCTTGATCTTGACGTTTTAATTTTCTCATTTTTCAATTTCAAGTTTTTTCTAAACTTCTCGCTTGGGTTGGCGCCCAAAATGTATGACGCCAAAGAGCGTACGCAGATGGCGCCAAAATTGGGGAAAACTTTAAAAAAAAATTGAATTTCGAGAACGAGGCGTCTTAAAGGTCAAAGTTCAAGGTCACGACAATAAATTTACGTAGTCGGGGAAAATTTTTAAAAAATTTACGTAGTCGGGGAAATTTTTTTAAAAATTTTGAATTTCGAGAACGAGGCGTCGTAAAAATCAAAGCTCAAGGTCACGATTGAAAAATTGGAAAAATCGAGGAAAATTTTTAATTTCGACGAGGCGTATCAAAAGTCAAGGTCACGATAAACAACATTGGAAAAATCATTGAAAATTTTTAAATTTCGACGAGGCGTATCAGAGGTCAAGGTCACGAACAAAAAATCAGGGAGTTTCTTTAAAAAAATTGAATTTCGACGAGTCCTCTTAAAGGTCAAAAGTCAGGGTCATGACAAAAAATTTAGAAAAAAAAATTTGAATTTCGACAACGAGGCGTCCCAAAGTTCAAGGTCACGAACAAAAAATCGGGAAAAGTCGGGGAAAATTTTGAGAACGAAGCATCGTAAAGGTCAAAGGTCTAGGCCATGGCAAAAAATTGGGAAAAATAAAAAATTAATTTATTATTAATACATTATTTTATTAATTTAATTTAGTCACGACCAAAAATTTGGGAAAAATTGGAGAACTAAGAAAAAAGTTGAATTTTAACAACGACTCGCCGCAAAGGTCAAGGTTACGGCAAAAAATTCAGAAAAAATCGGGGAAATTTTTTTAAAAAATTTGAATTTGGAGAACGAGGCGTCGTAAAAGTCAAGGTCACAACCGAAAAATCAGGCAAAGTTTTTAACAAATTTTAAATTTCGACAACGTCGTAAAGGTTAAAGGTCAATTGCGAATCAACACTTAACTTTTCTTTTAAAACAAGAAAATTTGACATAATTTTGAAGAAAAGAATATTTTTTACAGGAAAATTAATTTGTACAAAATTTCCTATAAGCTGTTTGTTGGAATACAAAATATCTTTTCTATTTTTCTTTTCTTGAAAATTTTACTTTAAGTTCAATACCGTATCATGCTGGTCTAAAACGCAACTATAATTATTATTTATTTGTTTTTGTGTACCTATTTGCTGTCTTTCAAATGAATACAAAATTAATAATCAATCATTACAAAAATGAAGCGTATAAGCATGCGCACTTGATAAGAAGCAGTGGCGACATCTATACCATCTTTTATAAATCAACATATAGTATTGCCAGAAGTGCTGGTTTATCACCAGATCTAATGATTTTTGTTGTTGAATTATTACTTGGTGATTATTTTTAAAAAATCAGGATTTTCTGGTGCTTTTTCGCAAAATTTAAATAATGAAAAAAACATTTTATTTATTTTATCTTCCAAATTTTAATCTGTTTTATATAAATTCATTTCTAGTTATGTTGAACAAGTAATAATGCAAGGTGCTTTCTTATTAAGCAAAAAAATATTTACAGTTTTTCTGTATTTGCAATATTTTTGTGTAACTTGTTGTACTTAAGGTTTTTATTATCGCTTTGATAGTAAAAATATTTGGGGTTTTTTATTTTTTTAATCGTTTATTATTTTAATTTATTAATCCATTAAATTGTGTTGTAAAATCAATTGTCTTGTTTTTATTAATTTTTCTTTGTTTTGTCACCATTCACTTCAAGTTGTTTTCTCACTTTTAAAATTGTTATTATTCTACTGAATTGCACTGTAAATTTAATTTGTACATGAATATTCAACATCATTTTTGAAGCTTTAAATTACAACGAGCACAAAAATTTAAACAGGTTCTTTACGGTTGGTTACTGGAGATTTTTTGTCAGCTGATCTGGTGACTTACATTTTGATCGCCTGGCAACACTGGACACATACTTACCTATTTATGTATTATGTATCTTGCAAATGAATTAATCTCATTATAATCAATCATTACTCATTACAAAAATTAAACACGTAAATATGCGCAATTGATAGGAAACAGTGGTGTCATCTTTACAGTCTGTTGTGAATTAACACTAACAAATGTCAAAATTTTAACCTAACTTTTTAATCAGAATCAACCTTTTTTAAAAAAAATTTTTCTTAAGACTTTACATAGAATTTAATATCCTTTTATATTAATTAGCCTAAAACTAAATGCAAGAAAAAATGTATAATCAGTTATTACAGGGAGTTAATGTGACACATAGTTAAATAATTCAATTTTCATTCAAGTTGCAATTTAATAAATTAAAGGTGGTGACGCATTTACATGTGCAAAGTGCAACAATGTTAAATTTCTTCAGAAATTTTAGTTTTAAAATAAATTCAATCGTGATAAAAGTTTTTAAAATGAAATACATGCATTTCAAAGAAGCAGACTTAAAAAAAAAGTAGAGAAAATTTTTAGGATAAAGTAACAGTAAATTCACCATTCTAATGTAAGACTAAAATTAACAAAAAAAAATTGCACTCACCAGTTCAGAAGTACACGATGGTTCCAAAACCATCTGGGGTGGTTTCGTTAAAAAAAATCTAAAAATAAAATGCATACATTAAATTGAAAGTGATCTACAACTTAATTAAAAAATAATTAAATCTAAAAAGCGAAATTTTTATTCTCGGTAATTTCACGAAATTTTTTTTAGTTTTTCTTGGATGAAAAATGAATTTCAACAAAGTTAACGTCGAAAATGGCTCGTAGATGGCGTTTCGAAAGCCTGATTGACTTTCCAAATTGCTTTTTGTGGGAAATTCTTTGTGATATCATTTGCAATGAAACAAAATTCTAACGAAGTATGGCATAAAAAAATTAGGTCGAACTCTCTCATACAATCCGTTCGTAATAAATAATTATTATTACTGTGAAGAGAGCACAGCATTCCTTTCTTTAACAAAACATCGTTAAATAACACGTCATTTTTCGTTGCAACGCAAATCCGTAGGTGGGAATCAATTCGAATTACATAACAATTACATCGGACTAAATTACACGTTTAAGCAACACGCAACACCAAATGCCAGCCAGCAATCACCTCCTATGTATGTACCAATTAAACGAACGCAATTCTTGCTGCACGGGTTTCAACCAGAACAATCGAGTCATTGTTTCCGCGGTTAATTGCTTGCGAACTTAGCCATCAATTAATTTAGGACACTTTTGCAGATTGGTGGAAGTCAATGGTAAGATCGTGCTGACGAAGACGCGTGACGACTTGACGAGGTTGCTGGCGGCTGCTCCGGATCCAGCCCAAATCGTCGTCCTCAGGAAAAAGTCCCAGAATACAGAAGTGGTACAAACGACGACCAACAACGGGACCAAGGAAGTTCAAGCTTTAAGGTCGGAATTGGAAGTCGTCAGGGAAAGGGCCGAGGAAGCGCAACGCGTCAAAGACGGCTTGCGCTCCGATAACATCAGGTTGACGCATAGGATATCATATTTAGAAGAACAAGTAAATTCCGTGACCTTCTAATGGCACCCCAAACATTCTAACTGCTCTTCTAATTTTAGGTGTCTGAACTCCTGAGTCGCAGAAATTCGGAGTCCGACATAAGAATCGTCACTCAAAGCCCCGTCATCACGTCGACCGTAAAAACCAAACAAAACGTGACCAACATAAACATAAGTTCCCAGTCGACAACGGTGGCCAACAACGACTTGCAAGTTTTCCAGAAAGGCCCGCAAGTCACCGCCCTCGTGGCCAACCTTCCGGGCCTGGAGATCTCCAAAGATAACCACACGTCGCTTCCGGTGCGTTCCAAAAGCAGCCTCTCCAACGTTTCAAACACGCACATCCCCGCGCCGAGCCCCCAACCCTCCGACAACGGCCATTCCTGCCATAAAAATCACCGCCAGAAACATCGGAATTCCCGAAACGGCTTGCAGTTGACGAACGGCCTGGATCCAAACTATGCCAAGAAGCACCATCACCATCACTACGTCAACAGGGAAAGAGATTACAGTTCTGAAACTAATTCGACGGTTGAGCAGCCACGCCCGAGGCGAGTGGTGGAGAACGGACACTACCACAAGCCCGCGACGACAGAAAGAGAATACCCAGATCCATCTTTGATGGAGCAAAGCTACAAGAAGGCGACGAAAATCGTCTACGACTTAACGAAGCACAAGGAAGCGAACTTGTACGAGAAGCACAGGCAGAAATGTCTGACGGCCTCCGAGAAGTACAACGCGGATTTACTGCGACATTACAACGCCCGAAAATCAACCTCGGTCCTAGATTTCCGATCGGAAGTTCACATAGGACCAAAATATGACTCGAGGAGCATAGAAACCTTGGACGGGATAGATTCCTCCACCATCACCAACGCCAATGGAGGAAAACGTCTGTACAAGAAGCTACAGGACGTTAGGAGTGTAAAGTCGTTGGATTTCGATAGTGATTGCAACACCTACCGCAGCGCTAGCCAAAGCCAAAACAACATCGACTATACTTCAGAACCGATCGAAGGGGGTGGTGGTGGTGGTGGTAGTAAGAAACAACTTCCAAACTACCACCACAACTTGTACAGTGAGAAACCGAGGCCGACGCCCCCGAAGAAACCGATCAGACTCTCTTTGCACAGGGCACAGAGCGTTCAGTCTGTGGAAACGCCGACGGACACCCCCGCGGGTTCACCTGACAAGAACGACCCGAGGAAGCCGATCAAGAGGAACTATAAGGGAGAAGTTCCGCCAGTTTCTGTTTTAACTGTTAAAGTCGAGAAGTCTCCCGATAGGAAACAGAACGGCTCCGTCAGGATGGACCAACCCGGTAAAAAACAGAACGAGGCGAAGTGGACCAGTTTTGGCCAAGCGCGCCACAAACACGACAATGGATTTTCGCAGCACGCGATCGAAAATGGCAGTTGGTGCTAGTTATTTGACGAAGAGACTTGAAACTCTTAATTAAGCCTTTTCAACGTGCATTATGTGATGTTCGTGTACAAAGTTATAATTTCGTCATTCCCATACAAGTTTTGCAACATCCTATTAATGTAAATATAAAAAATTAACGAATGAGACAGTCGGTAAAAAGACAGTGTGCAGATAATGCCTACCATACCGACACAGGGATCTTTTTTTTTTTTAATTTGAATGTTGCCCACAAACAATGTTGTCCTTTTGAAGAACTTGGTCATCGTTAAGTGAGTTTATTTTTTAAATAAAAGGCATTAATGAATCTTTTATTGTTTTCTTTAAAAAAAAAAAAAAGTATGACGGATTAGGATTAACAAAAATGGAATAGCTACGGGATTCGGGGTCAATTTCTCCATACAGATTCGGTAGATATTCAACTTGACTTCTGGTTATAATGGGTGCGATAGGGAACGTACTAGAAAAACAAAGAGAGAAATTTGACTAATCACCCCCCACTTGTTTTGCCGGGCCGTTGGCAATCAGTTCTCCACGCACCGAATCGAAGCAAACTTGCTACGTCCAGTACCCAAATTTTCGATTCTGTATATCAGATGCTGAAATGAATAGTTCATCAATTGGGCCTTGAATTTTCCATAACATAATATTGGCGGTGCAAGCAGTTTAATTTTCGTTATTGCCTATTGTGAAGCAGGTTTTGAATTGGATCAACACAATGTTACGGGTGAAAATCTTTTTCAGTTTTTCGAGTCATCTGTATTGCGTAGGAACACGAAAACACTGTTAACAGGTTACCGAATTTTGAAATCGTCACCCCCTGCATTTATAAGCATAATATTTATAAGTCTAATCCCGGCAAATTGAGATTCAGACCGTAACGCATGTCTTCTTTTCTTATTTATGCTTTTTATTTTGTACTTCTTCTCTTCTGGCGTTGCTGTTAACGTTATTTATCTACTACGAGTACTACGATCATCCCCCTTTGGCTACCCAAAACTTTCGTGGTGATATCTGGGGTCAACCAACTTGAAGTTATCGCAAGGTCAGTTCGACAACGACGGTTACATTCACTGCCATTACTTCCCCGTCTGTCCATTCTACTCTTTGTAATGGATTCAATTTTATTGATTTGGAATTTGTTGCTGGAATTTTGTTGCTAATAGGTAATTTTTTTATTGCAAATTTGGCAGTCCTCAAAAGACAACTCAGTTCATGTGTCTCATTTCAAAACCAGAGTTTAAGGAACATGATAAACCAAAATGGTACACGTCATCCAATCACAAATTAATAAATCTATTTTATACGAGGGATACATATATGGGCGTAGGGCACGTAGCAACTTTGGAATTAAAAAATGTACTTTTTTATTTATTTTAACAAACGTTTCAACCACATTTCTATTTAACAAAACTAAATAAATAAAATGAAATTATATTTTGTGATGACTTTTTGCATTTAATAAATCTACTATATACGGGGGATGTATAATACTTTTTTGCCTAGTAAATGCCACATTGTATTATCAAGTTTGAGACAAAAAAGATTGTAGTTTCAGATCTAGAAGGCTCTGGATTTTATTGCCTGTAGCAAACGACGAACTTGTTTTCTTTATTCATTTTGTTGATAGGATTGTACATTTAAGTTTTCATTTAATTTAAACAAAGTTTTGAACTATATTTTTGTAACAAATAAGTAAAATGAATTTTTTTAAGGTAAAGCAAAACTGTCACACGCACAAAGCTTATACGGATTCTTTAGCTGTTTTAACTCTACCAAATCTCCAGTGTAAGTGTTTATTTTTCTTCTTTTTTTATTTTGTGAAGATTTTTTTTTTACAGTCTCTCAGAACCTTCTCATGAACTCTCAATTTCCTGACGTGATCTGACAACTATAATTATTGTACAAAAAAATATATATATATTTTAATGTTATCAAACCGAATGTATGTACAAAGTGTTTCGAATGCCTGCGATCAACTGCATCGGCGACGGCTCGCATATAAGAACAGTAAATGTTTATACAGTATGATCAATAATACTTGTATTTGCCATGAGTATTTGATATCTATACATATACTTTAGTGAATATTTCTGATTATGTTAGTCGTTCATATCATTTTCGTTTGTATCTTAGTTTTATTATAGTCTGAGTAAAAAAAGTTTAATAATTTCAATTAAAATACTAGTAGCGAATAATTTTTATTGTGTTTCGATGTTACCGTAATTGCTTTTATATTGGTTAATGGCGATTGTTAATCTGCGATGGCAGCAATTTTTCTGCCAATTGATGCGAGTTATAAGATTGAAATATATGCACATATATTCCATATTGTGAAGACGCGAATATAAATTGCTTTTTATTTATGGACGTTTCGGCCGCATTGTCTTTCATCACCGGCGATTCTAAATGTATAGAATAATTTAAAGGAACACGAGGAGATAATTTTATTCAAATTTATTGTGACAATTTTTGTTTAAAGCGATCTCGCGCGTGCGCGTAACATATGCATGAATATTAGTTTCATGTATATTACTTTCACCGAAAACAAGTGCGTCGCATAAATAATAATTTAAAAAGTTTCAAAATGTAATTTGGTTGTTAGAAATTTTCAAACTCCATCACGAAAGAGCTCGTAGAATGTCCTAGAATAACAATGGACCCAACCGCTGTTGGTGACTTTCGACGAGAGAGGTCGCCGGGAATAGCGACACGCATTCTTGGCTTCAGCGACCCTCCGCCGATTTCGATATTCGCTGGATATCGACGACAGCTGGGGCGCGGACGATGTAATCAGGGTTGGAATATTCTTATGTGACATTGCGATAATGCACGCTTTTAATTTACTTTTAAGTTAAGCAACCTTCTATTGCCCGAGGTTAGGAAAATTATGTTGACCTTGTAACGGAAAGTCGGTATCGAATTTTCGTGTTTTTTATATTTGACAACCTCGTTGCGTTAGCCGTTTTAGTAAAACGGGTGTTATGCCTCATTTACACGACTATTTACGTCGGTTTTAGTAACGTTGGTTGTAATAAAACGACGGAAAATTCAAGATAAAATTGAGAAGGAAATGGAAAGGGAAACCAGTAAGAAAAAACAAAAGCGTTTTAATCAAGAAACCACACTAACAACAACGACAATAATAATTCATTATTATTTGTGAAGAATAAAGGTAGGTTACAATTACAAAGAAAAAGATAAAAACAAAAGACAATCGGTACATTGAACTTCCAATGAAGAACAGACGAACAAAAGACATTTCAGTTAAGAAAACGAAAAGCGATCGGCAATTTCAAAATAAAATTGAGAGAAAATTTCCGACGAAAAATAAGCGAAACATATCAAAGAAATATCAGTGATAAGAAAAAAATAACGAAAACGAGACACAAGCGTTTTAATTAAAGAAAAAAAGGAATAATAAGCGGAAGACAAACGGAGAAAAATTTAAAAAAATATGAAGCAAAATGGAAGATTTACAATGACAAAAAAGATATAAAAACGGAAGGCAATTTGTAAATTAAATTTCTAATAATAATGAAGGAACAAAAACTTTGGTCTAGATATTTAAAAATTTAAAAATTATTGAATTAAAAAAAAATTGAAAGCCTCAAAAGAAAATGATGATGTGTGTTTCATATCAAATTGAACAGAAAATTCTAATTAAGTAATATTATACTTAATTGTATGTGGACAGCTGGACATGGACCTTCTAAATATGTAAGTACAGTTGCCTAACTAACCGGCGGCATGCAGTTTTTCTATCACTTTCTTCTTTTGACTTTTCTGAAGTACCGAGTGACTTTTAACGATTGAAGCAAATTAATAGGTGCTTTCCTTTTGCCAACTTATGTGAGCTGAGCGAAGCTGAAGTACACAACCAAACTCACTGTCGTAATGGAACGCTCTAGAAAAGTTCGTTACGTATAATCGCTGCATTTCGTGTAATTGTGTCGTTATAAACGACATTTTAAAAATTATATCGGTAAATGATTTCCAAAATTGTCAGTTAAATACGCGTTTGCAAATTTTTATGCAATCACATGTATCAAAATTACCCCTTCCTAACAGTGTTGCCAACTATGGAAAGCTGTCTCCCACCAATTAGTGATATAGAAACCACCAGATTTCCACTAAAATCTTCAAAATTACATTGTTTGGCAAATAATAACGATTTTTAATTCTTTTTCATCAGTTTAACAGTTTTCCAGTCTTTCAAAGTAGGTTCTTTCAACCATACTTAACGAAATTTCTGTGTATACTGTGGTCTTGGTCTTGACATTGTCAAATTTGCAGTGTGCAATATAAGGATAATTTTTAATCTACGTCAAGTATGCTTAGCCATTTAATTTACCAGAAAGATCAAATCCGCAATTAGCAAAAACCGATTAACTGAGTATATTATGTGATACGGTCTGACTGTGACTGTTGTGAGTTGTAACTTGTGACCAAAAGTGACATGACATTTGTAAGTTTGTTTGTCATGAGTCATGACTCATGATACATGGCAAACAATTAATTAACGAAAATGCCTACACAAATACGTTTATAAAAATCACTGAAATACATACGAGAAGAAAAAGTTAGTCTTTAGAAACTAAAAAAATGAGCTTTAATTTTTATAATGCGAAATAGTTACATGAAGAGAACCACCAAAAATTCCACTAACCGCGAAAGGAGAAAACCTGTCGCTAAACGAAGGTTCCGAACCACCAGATCTAGTGGAGAATCCACCACATTGGCAACACTGCTTCCTAAGTGAGCGCCAAATCTCAATACTGGAGTTGACTTCAAACGTAGTGCTTGAGCGGCAAGGGGGGAGATCGAAATCTCAGTTCAAACTCACTTGTTCGTGCTAAAAGGAACGACATTTATATGATCTGAGATGAGAATATCTGAGATTTGTGGCAAAAGGAATGCAGCTAATATGTTGGGAACACTGAGGAATTGGCATTACTTGAAAGTTTGTTAATTTTGTGGGAATGCGTAGCTATAGGTTAGAGTTGATGTTTACATTGATGATGAAACATCAATCAACAGATTATTATTATTAGTTGTCTTTTATTTGCAGCTTTGGTCAGTTCACTTTGAGTTCAAGTGAACTGATCTAACTGATCCGCTTTAGTTACAAATAAAACATTCCAAAGTCTAGTCGTCAAAATTATATTTTCATTCAAACGAAGAAGTCATTTTTAACAAGTATTTCATAAAAAGAATTAAGTAAGTGTATAGTGACAGTTTTATTAAGAATTTGCATGTGGGATTGTTTAACGTTAGCTGCAATATCGTATCCCCTCCTAAACTGAACCAACTGATCTTTATATCCGGTAGGTGCACCATCAGTAAGGGGGGAAGTGAACTGGGTCACTTTGGATTAGATCACTTCGACAAATAAAATAGACAAACCTAATGAAAATGTGATCCTGGGTAAAAGTGAACTGATCTCCGTTGCAAATAAAAGACAACTATTATTCAAGACCTGGAAACGTTAACCCCCTTTGCGTAAGCAGCATCGAATCCTTTGAGATAAGTTATTGAAGACATTAACGTTTTAGGTTGTCCGATATTTGCAATTGCCTGCTGTAATTCTTCCAAATTGTTTAATACGTATTCTAAACATCAAGTTATTGAAATAAGGAAGTAAGAAGTCCGGATTTAATTGAATATTAGAGCAACTAGGCCACCAACCAGCACTCATTAAACATCCTGGGGAAAACTCCTCTAAATAATTTATTGTGGTTCGAGCTGTGAAAGTAGCCATTTGCTATTTCAGTGTTGTCTAACTGGTTTATAAATGGATTCAATATAAGTCTCTGATATCTATAGGCGTTAATTGTTTCCCGGAAGAATATTGGTCCAATAATTCTTCTCCAAGACATTGCCAACCAAACACCAATTTTAAGTGGAAGTAGTGCCTTTACATCAATCACATTAAAGGGATTATGTTCTGACCAAGTACTGAAATTTTGTGATTGATAAACCCAGAGAGATGAAACCAGGCTTTATCAGAAAAGAAAGTTGTATCTTGTTGGTCACTATTATTTAGCAGATTATTGTTATACCACTGACAAAACTGAATTTGTTGAAGAAAATCGAGTGGGTGAAGTTGTCAAACCATTGAAAATTTGTATGATCGGAAATGAAGGTGTTTTTTCAAGATCTTCCGAGTGAATTCGTATAGGAAACATGAGGATTCTGTTGTACAGTATCATTAACAATTTCTACAATATCGAGTGTTATTATATGTTAAGTTCGGAAATTCACGCAGTGCAAGCTCAGAGTGAAAAGTAGAGTGAGAACACAGCTGTTTTGATATACGTAAAAGTGAGACAAAAGTGCTCGAGGAGTGAATAAAGCAAGCACGGAGGAATTACCGAACACAGCAATAGTGGGGCGACCAGTGAATTTTCCTTTTTCTACATTACTGGTTTGCAAGAAACATTCATTTATTAACTGATTTTGAACTGAACTGACTTTAAAGTGAATAGAGAGACTCATAAAAGGTGATGATGTTTTGGAACTAAAATTAACATAACCTCAAAATACGTGTGAAATCAGATGAAACTGATAACTGATTTAGAAAACCAGCTTGATCAGTACAGTGTGCGGGAGGGGAAATTCAATCACTTCCTCGCCAACTGAATAACTGTAAATGGAATGCAATCAACGATTTTCAAGTGAATTTGAATCGATTCGTGTTCGTTGTAAATGAAGGACGGCTATTCTAAAACAGTGTTGTGAAAAAAGGCAAAACTCAATTTGTTGTTCAGGGTATATTTCAATGAAATCGTCATAGGCATGCTGCTATGAATAAATTCAATTACTATTGGGCTGATTCAGAAGAACATATCAGTAACAGTTCCTGCTCCAACAGTTGAAACTGAGCACTCATTTCTGCTGAATGAAGTTCACTCATCATAACATGTTCCAGTCAGGTAGCGGAGAAGTTACGCTACAAAAAATGACTTTTGGTCAACAGTTGCACAACTTTCGGGTCTGCTGAATGTACCTATTTTCATTTTGTACTCCGCTTCGAAAATAAGCCATTACTAAAAATGTATTTTATTCTGTGCTCAAAACCATTTTGGTAATAAATTGAGATAATTAAATATCTGATTTATTTGGTTTTCTTGATTCGACAATAAACGAATTTATTTGAGTTTGACAATCTAGTGCACTAACCTAAATTTTGAATTTTTGAATTTGAAAATCCAGCACACCAACACAAACATTGAAAAGTGTTGCCAATCTATTAAAATAATTTTCAATCATTAAAAGTCACTCGGTAGTTTGTCTTTTAATTGAAATTAATACAAATCGAAATAAAGGACCACAAAAAAAATACCAACAAGCGTTGCCATGGCAACCTCACACGTCACCAACTTTATTTACGATGCGCCATCTTATCTGTTTACAGAGCACGATTTTCGTGTTTTTTTTTTAACCGCACAAGCACGGTAGTATTTCAAGGAAACTTTAAAACATCTAAAAAAATAAATAAATAAAGCACTTGTCGCTAAATACCTGTCGTAAAATTATAATCTCGGCTTGTCCCTTTCAAGTCACTGTTTCATCTTCACTTTTAAAACCCGAATAACCGAATTATTCGAATTGCGATTGTCTTCGAAACTAGTAAATTGAACGGCACGTAAACTATTGAGCACTGCGACTTAATTTTAATTCAATTCGATAACTTTTCACTTAAACTAAACGCAACGCAAAACGACGCGCTCATCACTCGAAACGGCAACGACCACAATGCACTGCGACGAGCACGAGATCTGATTGGACGGCTCCTGTGCACCACCACCAACTTTTTCTTTGCTTTTTTGCTCATAAAACGTTTACTAAAAATAATCAGGACCGAAGGTACGTATTAGCTAATTTAAATTTCTTGCATTTCATTGTTCACTCAAAAAAAAAATTATGTAATCGAAAGATAATGAGGCTATTTGCTTTCGGAAAATTCATCGTGCAACAATTGGCAGCACTGTCTTTGCCAAGCGAATTATTTCAAAATGCAAATTGAATAACTTATTTATATACTACGTTAGAAACACAAATCGAACGGAAATGATCTTCAGAAGCACCGGAACTAGGGTGAGTTTGCAAATATTTTCTGTTTATCCCGGTTTGGTAAACATAACCTCAAAGTTGCCGAACGACGTAGCGACATATTTCAAGCATTTATCGATTCAAAAGTGCTGATTCATAAGCACTCTGAGGTCACGTTTTATCACTAATGTGAGGTCATTTTAATTACAGTCGCGTGACATAATTTGTTTGTAAATGTCAGATTCGAAAGGGGGCCGCCGTTCGACGGAAGAAAACTCGACGAGGTTTCTGGACGTCGAGCTCAAATTCGGATGCAGAGAAGGCTCGAGCAAGATAAATACGTGCCAGTTCCTCGAGGACTCAAAATGCATCGTCGGCATATTCGGTATTTAATCCATTTCATTTCCACACGATAGTTTATTACTCAACAATCACATCACCACCTATAGAGTAATGTAATCTTAAGAATTAACACTAACAAGGTATGCATTTAAGGACAAGAATTAATGTAAGGGCTTTGCTTTCAGAGAAAATGGGCAAGGTCTTCGCCCCCTTAAAGTACGACATGACCGGAAACATCACCGTGAGTATTTCACGTTTACTTACATTCGTGACCATAACAGGTGGAATTCTCGCAGAAAATTAGCAATAAGTATTCGAGTAACGAGGGGGCGCATGAATTTCTGGACGAGATGATCTTGGCCGAGAAGGCAGAGGGGGGCACCGTGACAACCGATGCTTTACAGTGGCTGCGAAGGTGCGATTTCCTACCGAACCAAACCACCACCTCTTATGTCGACTTAACTTTTTCTAGGGGGTTGCATTTCATCGCGAGGTTCTTTGAGTGCATTATCGAAGATGCGGATGCCGGAAGTGACCGGCAAGATCTGAAGCCGTTCTTCAGGACTGCGTATCAGGAGGTTTTGGAGCGTTACCACGGTTGGATGGCAGTACAGTTGTTTCATGTAAGAATTTATTGACGCATTTCCTCGTCCAGAGTTACAACTATTTAATTAAAGGCTCTCGTAAAGAGAGATATAAAGACGGTTAAATTACATACAAAAAAGTTACACTATTTTGGGGCCTATAAAAATGGGCAAATAAATCCCTTCTGTCTTTATTCATTTCTGAAATATCTGAAAAGGATTGAAAATTCTGTTTTCGAAAATCTTGAATATTTTGTTTATTCATTAAGATAAAATCACAAAATTTGGTCATATTCAATTTGATGGACAATCTAGTACAATCAGAAGAAATAGGTTAGGATTGACAGTTCCGCAGATACGACTGTTTTTTTTTTTTTTTTTAAATGTCAAATCTGGGACACGCTGTACACATTTAAAGGAAAATTCATTTGTTTATTAAAGATTTTAGAAAAGTAAAAAGAAGAAAGGATAGCTTCAAGACCGAAACAGGAAAAAAGTTATTTGTTTGAAAATTTACTATTTACTCCCAGGGGTACAGTGCCATCTGTTGACGAATAGACAAAGCTTTTACTTGGAAAATTATTTCCTTCGTTCTTGCAGAATTCTTTAGCGTTTCTTTGATTTCAATGACAAATGATGAAATCAGGGGCGTTTTGGATTTAGAGAAAGTTGAAAGAAATATATTTTGAAGCTCAACATGAAACTCCACAGTTAGATAAATTTCGGGTACAGTGCCATCTATAGGGGGATAGTCAAAGCTCAGAAAATTATTTCTCTTCCAATTGTTTTTCTTTGTTTATTCCAATGACAATCATAATTATATTTATTAGTCCCATTTAGGACTGTAACAATAATGATAATAATAATAATTATTATTATATTTCCAACAGACAGCACAAGTCTATAATGGACAATTAATAAATTTAAATCTAAGAGTATAGCATAATCACAATATACAAAAAAAGAAAAAAGAAAAAATTAGACAATAAAACAATATAACAATATAGAATAAAACTAAGACAGGCATAATTACATTAAGCATTATTTTGCAAGTAGTTTCATTTTCGTTGTAGCACATCTGAACTTTTCATGGAATATGTCAAAAGCAGGATCTGCACAAATGTCATTATAAAGTCTAAAGCAAGTGATCGTAGGAGAATTTAAATGATGAAAAGTGTTAGGGATATCATAATAGAAGGTAACAGAACATCTGCTAGCTATTCGTGGAACAACCAACTTAATATCACTTAGTAATGAAGGACAAGAAATCTCCCCAAGCAAAAGATTTTGAAGAAATGTTAAGCAATTAAAATTTCTTCTAGATATTAAGGAGTTTTCATTAACTGCAGATAGCAGTATATTCTGGTCTTGGTGCCAAGGCGGATAACAATTATATAATTTATAATATAAGTATTTTGCTAGTTTTCTAAGCACATTTTCCAGAAGAGTGATGTAAACTATATTATGAGGCATCCAAATAATGCAACAGTATTCTAACCTAGATCTAACAATAGCATAGAAAAGAGACTTAACAGCTAAGACATTTGTGAAATCTTTCGTATTTCTAATAATGAAACCTAACAATTTTAGAGATACATTCGTAATGTGCAGAATATGTGGTATAAAAGTTAGGGAGGAGTCCATAATTACCCCTAGATCAGATGTTTCTTTACAAGAAGTCAGCAAGGTGCCATTTAAATTGTAGTAAAAGTTAATAACATCATTCTTTCTAGTAAAGGACATTTTTTTACATTTACCAACGTTAATCTCCAGCTTGTTATGAATACACCACGTATGTAACTTGTCAATGCTATCCTGTAGATCAATACAATCTGATTGGGAATTGATAACATTCGCAATTTTTAGATCGTCGGCATATATGAAGGTGTTACATTTAATGTTAGAAACCACGTCATTATAAAATATGACGAAAAGAAGAGGACCTAAATTGGATCCTTGAGTAACTCCACTGTACGCATAAAACATGTTTGAGATGAAACCAGCATATTCGACAAAGATAGATCTACCTACGAGGAGGGATTTAATTAATATTAACAAGTTGTCGCATAGACCAAAAGATCTTAATTTACTTAGGAGAACACAATGATCAACACGATCAAAAGCTTTGGATAGGTCCATGTATATAACATCCACTTGCTGACGGTTATCCAACGCATGCGATACAAATTGTGTAAATTCACATAAATTAGTAACAGTCGAACGACCCTTAATAAACCCATATTGTTCAGGTACAATTCTATTTATTACATGAGAATAAATTACTTCAGAGAGGATGGATTCAAATATTTTCGCAAAATTGCATAACAATGATATGGGCCTGATACGGCTTGATTTCCAGATTACAGGATAGTGTGACGTGCGCAATATTAAATTAAATAAATAACATAACGGCATCAACAGACAACTAATAAAATCAACAATAAAAAACGCAGGTACATTATCAGGACCACAGACGTAGTTTGATTTGAATTTTTTAGCAGCCTTTGTAATATCACAATTTTCAATATTAAACATATTTAGGACTAGATTATAGTCAAGCGCGCCTTCACCATATTAGGCAGAACCACAATTTTTATCACAGAAATCACACGGCCCATTATTATCAGAGGCACTAGATTGATTATAGTTAAAAACACTTGAAAAATGGTCCACAAAAGCATTCACTATGTCCTGTTGATTGTTGAGTGGATTATCTTGATACACCATTGCACCAGGTACACTGGACATGTTTTTCTTTTGGTTGACGAATTTCCAGAACTTTTTTGGTTCATTCTTCAGAGAGGATTCAGTATCAGATATAAAGTTTCTGTATTCACTACGAGTATCATTTCTAATTTGACGGCGAAGCTGTCGAACAATTTCCAAGTGATAAATATTTTTAGTCTTCCTGTAAGTATTCCAGTGCTTATTTTTCAATTTGATCTTTCTTATAATTGTCTCTAATATTTGAAATAGGAGTCCAATCAATCGATGCAAGGTCAGCGTAAAAATCGATAAAGTTTGCTTTCCGAAAATTATATTTGTTGACATCATTATTCCTTAAGAAGAAGTTGGTTTGTTCAGATTCACAGAGAACATTGATGTAGAGACAAGGATGATGACTATCTTCACAAACAAGCGGTAATTCTTTATATACGTTCACCGATAGATTTTCATTAGTGAGAATTAGATCCAGGATTCTGTTATTAACGTTTTCAACATTATTATTCTGCTTTAAATTATTGAGAGACATAAATTGCAAAAAAGTGTTGAATATGTTTGTAGGCTTCAAGCCCAATGAACAGTTCAAATATTCAGGTATATTAAAATCCCCCACTATAATAACCGGTTCATTGAAATTAACAGCAGTATCCAAATAATCCAGAAGAATGATGTATTCGTTCAGTTGTGTAGATGGTGGCAAGTATAGGACAACAACAGTTATGGCGTCAACCTTTACCGCTAATACTTCAATGCCTAAGACAGGACATTCCAAATTCAGACTATAAGAGTTTATATTCTGTTTTATGGCAGCCAGTACACCACCACCTCTGCCAGACGATCTGTCACATCTGTATACAATGAAATGTTCAGGAAATAATTCACTAGAGTATAGATTAGAATGGAGCCATGTTTCTGATAACAATATCATATCAACATCAGATTCACAGCAATTAACATAAAATTCAGAAATTTTTGTATTAAGACCGCGCACATTTTGGTACAGAATTTCATATTTACGGGACTGTGCAGTCTGTTGGAATTCTATTCGTTTTTTGCACTCGGTACTATTTTGGCATACCTTTTACAAACTTTAACCGTATATTTTTCTCACCCTTGGCAACTCTGTTCTTAAATTCCATTCGAACAACATATGCATCCTTTTGTTGCATAGGTGTAAGGTCCTTTGTTAAGTATATTCCTCTCTTGGACTGGTGTTTGTTGCGCAAAACAGCACGATGAGACTGAAATGTTTCAAACCAGGGAAATCTTGTAGCTATTTAGATTGGATTAGATTAATAGGGTTCCGTTACCGTGCCATCTACAGGAGGATGGAAAGGATGCACAGAAAATTATTTGTCCTCTAATTATACGTTTCTTTTTTTTGCAAAATATCTTCTATCTTCGTTTATTTCAATGATGATCATAATAATAATAATAATAATGAAACTGAAGTATTTCAAATCATGGACGCGTTCAATTTAATAGATTTCAAGTTAATAAGTTTCAGTTACAGTGCCATCTGTGGGAGGACAGTCAAAGCACAGAAAATTATTCGCTTCTAATTACATTTTTTTTTGCAAAATTTCTTCGATCGTTCTTTGTTTATTCCAATGGCAAAAATGAAGTGTTTCAAATCAGACACATCAGTAAAATCAGTCTAGGGGAAAATATACAGAAACTCTCTGCAAGTCAAAATTTACTGACGTCCCTACACATTGCGTATAACTGAAATCTCTTTCTTTAATTTGAAATTTCTATAACTGGAAGTAATTGTCCGGTCCCTTGAGATTCGAGTTGTGGAGATGCGACTGTATTTTTATTTTTTTTTCTAATTTCAGGTCATGTGTCGTTTCGCTCCAAATCGCAAGGAACTATTCCGAATACTTTCCCCCAGGGAAATCTGCAAGGACGAGCTCGTCCTGCAAGACATGCGAGTGTTCAAAACGAACTTGCTGATTTGTGTGCAACTTTTGATCACGTTCTACAACGAACACGACCTGGAAAACCACGCGAAAGTGTAGCCCCCCCGTTGTCGAACAGTTTACGGCCATTTGTACATATCGTTTTATATTATTTATACAAGTAAAATAACTACAACATACAATTTCATTTCACTTTGTATAAATCTTGCGTGTTTCTGGCCCTGCATTCGCTTCGAAGTTTCATAATGCGAAAGTAAGTGGCCTGCTTCGTCGCTGTGTGCTTAAGAGCGCTGTATCCGGAGGCCAACTGCGTCGTCAAAAGAACGAACATGACCGATTGGACGACACACTCGATGATGCGCAACTCAAAGTGCGGATTCAACAACAAAAACCCCTGTAGGGGGAACTGTAGCAGAACCGAGAGCATCCAGAATCCGGCCAACTCTGGAATCTACGATAGAATTTAAACTCTAATGGACTTCATCACTCGGTGTATTTCAAACACCAACCTTATCGCCTAAATTTCCTGCATACCCCAAGTAGAGTCTGACGGCTTCGATGAGGAGTATTCCGGTCACGGTCGTCACCAAAACGAACTTGTACAGTTCGTTAAAGCCACTGTACTGAAAACGTTGCTTTTTTTAAAGAACGGAAAATGTTTATGTTCGTGGACTACCTTGTCGTAGATGTACAGGGCGGTGGTGAGTAGCCAAATCGGGGAGAAGACGACATTGAAATACAGGGACATCTGCAGGGGAAGGTTGCTCATTACTTCGGTCTCTAAAATCAAAGACGTTCAGGCTTTGAAAACACAAGCAAAACTAAAGGATGAATTTACTTTCCTACGGCATAAAGCGTCAGCTAACAGGAAAAGGGATATTGTGTTACTGGCGTCATCAAAAAGCTACTTTTGACAAAACATTCCCAAGCCTTAATATTTCAATTGTGTAATACATAGAAGTAGCTAGAAGAATAATAAATATTAAATAAACTTGCGTGGTATAAGCGCCATCTAGTGTTCTTAAAAGAAAGAAACCGCCATAAAGCTTTAAAAAAAAACTTGCAGAAAAGCAATCGATGGTAATTATCAAGGATGCATTCGACATAACGCTCCGAGCACTCGGAGTATTCCTTTCTCTCACTCTTACATGCACTGAAACGCATTCGTTCTCTCTCACACTTCTGCTTAGTGTCATGCCGAACCCAGCTTAAGAAATTTGAAGACAATCACAAATGACGTACCCATCAACTTGTCTTCTATTTTATGGGATAAACCGGGGAAGACCTTGTCGCTCAAAGACGTGACGGTCTCCTTCCAATCCATTCCATCCGCGTCCCCAAGAAATAAACCTTTCCGTCCGTCTCTTGCACAAAGAAAATCGATTTCAATAATTGTGTTTACGCGCGTCTCCCAGGCAACGTTCCTTTACCCCCCATTTAATTTGCAAGCGCAACTTGAACTCGCCTCAACTCCATTCCAATTAAATTTATTTAAAAAAAGAAGCGTCGTGCCAAACAATGCGAGATAAACTGATAAGATAAGCAGGCCATCGATAATAATGTCCGAGGCATCGTCATGGAAGTGCAGAGCCTGATGGACGTCGCGAATTTGGAAAAGTGAGTAAAACGAGCCGATTTTTGCGATGATCCAGTTGCGGTTTAGGGCCGAGGAATTCCTTCGGAGCTTCTGCGGAGTGGAAGGCGAGTTCCTGAGCGAGTTCCTCCACAAGTGGCCGGACAAGTGGACGGAATTCGAGGACATCTCCGCGGATGTACAGGACAAAACCAACCGGGCCTTTCGAGAGCTCGCTCTGAGATGCAGAGACGTCAAGTTGCAAGATGTCTTGCAGGTCGCCGTGGAATGGTACGTTTGTATTTCGTAATCAATCGATTACATAAGCGCACTCGATTTGATTCCAGCATAATACTGAATAAACTCCACGACTACATAGTCCCCTTAATTTACTATCAACACAACGACGAAGACGAGTATTTTTATTATAAATGCAAGGATCTGAGCGATAACAAGATCACTGCGGAGCAGTTCGGGGCCCCTGATGACTACGCGATACCTCTGTTGGCAGCGGTGAGTTCCCCCTCGTCAAATCATATTTAATTCAACGTGTGCTTTGAGGTGGTTGAATTGGCGAGCCTGGATGGGAAGAAGAGTCCGGCGGAGAAGGTTCATTGTTTGTGCACGACCTACGATTTAGTTTTTGCCGAACTCAAGTGTGCTATTATTGAGATTATTTCAAGGTCTGCGGGTAAATAACACCCCCAAACATAAATTTAAAAAAATATAAAATTTATTTGATTCCCCAGACAAAGACAACGAAATCCCAATCATCGAAAACTATGATATTATCCCCGTACTAATGACCGTCATAGTGAGAGCAAAACTCCTCCACCTACCCAGCAACATGTACTACGTAGAGAATTTTTTGTGGAAGCTGCAAGAATCAGAGAACGTCAGGTGAGTGTGCACACACGCACATAGGAAAAGCTGTTTTGCATCGACGTTTTACACAGGAACACCGTCTCTGTATTCAAAAGCACGATAGACAGAATATGCACGGTATCGGAGGAAAACCTCCAGCCCGGCTGTGAGAAGGTGTGCAGAGATTTGGACCTGAGCAAGGTGATGAAAATCATGGCAGAATTGGAGATGAAGCGGAAGAAACAAGAGGAGAACTTGACGCTCCTCGACCAACACATGGAGAGAGTCTCCGACCTCATTTATGCCTCGACGTTCACTAACACCCTTTGATTTAACACTGTGATTTATTACAATAAACAAAACTTGCACTGTAAGGGCTCTGTTTAAAAAAAAAAAAAAGTAATTTTAAAGTAATTTGGAATTCGAAAGGAGGTTTCTACATGTTCACGTCACAGACCCCTTTGCTTTCTGATGTCCTGAGAACTAAAACAGGGAAAGCACGAAAATCACTCTAACGTGAGAATGCAATCGTTTTCGAACGATATAATAACGAAATGTGTTAGATTTTCCATTTTCTACAGAGCTTAGGCTGTTGACATAACCTCAATGTATATAATCAATGAATTGGGCTATAATGTAGCATTTTATGTATCAAAATCCTGCTGATATGGAAAAGTAATCACCTTTACATCGCATTTTGTAGACTGTATGAAAAAAATTACTAATTTAAAAGCCGGCCCCAAAGAAATGTGACCGACATAACCTCACTAAACAAACCGCGCATATTACTGCTTAATTCTTAAATCAACGCTTACCTCATTTAATAGTTCTTGTGTGCTAATGCAATTTTGTGCATTTTAACTTGAAATGCACGTAAAAATTACTATAATGTAAATAAATAAATCACAACACAAACTCAAACTGCCATTACAGTTTCCTGTTTTATCGCAATGCCGCCGCTAAATTACTGCATAGATGGCGCTGCTTTTCACAAGCGGTACAAGTTTAATTTATTAATTAAAAATAAACACTTAAATTAAATTATTATGATAACCAGGAGATAAAAATCATGGCAGAGTTGGAAATGAAGCAGAAGAAACAAGAAGAGAACTTAACCCTCCTCGACCAACACATAGAGAGAGTCTCCAACCTCATTTATGCCTCAACATTCACCAACACCACTTGATTTAACGCCGTGATTTATTAAAATAAACAAAACTTGCACTGTAAGGGCTCTGTTTAAAAAAAAGTTCCGAAAATTTATAATCCGCACTTTAAAATATTTCCTGCATTGTCTTCAGCTACGAGAACGAAGCCACCACTTTTAAAGTAATCCGGAAATCGAAAGGAGAACCTCAAGATTCTTCCGGGGAAGACCCAGTGTTCTATCACGGTTTCATGAACGTCATCCCTGATTTCTATGACACGTATTCCGGCAGTTGACTTCAACAACTTTGATTGACTATCGAAGGTGAGCGTGACCTTCTTGATGGGGAAATTATTGAAAAATCTGCCAGAAAGTACAGCTTGATAGAAACCAACAACACACACACACACACAAAAAAATACAGGACTTACCTGTGGTAATAAAGAAGCGCTGCACTGCTCTCAGTAAAATAAATTCCATCACAAGCTTTAGGGGCCTTAAGTATCACAGCGTTTCTAATTACATTATTGTTGTTAAAGGTGCAACACTTCATTTTCCCTTGAGTTTTCACCTGCTCCAAGCTTGGGGTTGAACTAACAAAAAACTCGCTGATGTTATCAAATCCACGCCCCATAATCCCCTCCTCGGTGTGCCCCAGGTCAAACGTGTGGCACAACTCGTGCAAAGCCGAGCCTAAAGTAGTCGAGAAACAAGCTCCGAGCGTGCCCCTGAAATCAACATCAAGATTAAACGAAAACAAACCGAATTTCACCGACATTACCTATAGCAGCTATCATCCATGAACCTTGTCTTATCAACCAAAGTACCATCTTCAAATCGCTTGGCAACTTCGTGGACATTTTCCGGCCAAGTGTAGAGGCAAGCCGTCCCGAACAAAGCCAAACCACCCCCGCCCAAGGCCACGTAACCCTCGGTCAAGCCCACGATCTCGTCGTGCGTTTCAACTTGATCGCCGTGCTTGTTTCCGTTGTACCTCGTGCAGGCAAGGAAGCCGAAATACTTCTTGTTTTCGCACCCGATTTCCGACTGCATGATTTCCCTCCCCAAGTTGGCCCATAGCTCGTTCGGGGCCAATTTAAGGGCGACTTCCCATCGCAACTTGCTCCTGAACACCGCACACCCCGACTCGATTTGGAAAGTCTTCCTGGTGGTTCCTAATTTCTCCGAAATAAAACACTGAAGTAGCTTGCAGCCCGTCAAGATGCGAGCACGTGCGCTTTCCACCGTGTTGACTTGCGTTTCGGGCGCCTGGAATTCACCATCGTGGCCCTCGTTGATTATATAGAGGGGCACGACTTCGAAATTCGTCTCTCGCCTTGAGTACCTAACGTTAAGGCTGGTGTGAAGACAACAGTAACCCAAACGAATGCAATTTTCATTGAGTTTCAATTCCACCAGGCATTTATAATGAACCTCGTCGAGTGTTGTTGGCTCAAAGCGTGAGGATTCGCCATCGCTTTCAACGGAAACTTCCAATTTGTGCTCGCCTGAGCTGTCGACGCAGTCGTTGTGGCGAACGGTTATTTTAAGTAACAAGAATGAATGATGGATGGTCTCGTTGTTATCGATGTTGTCAACAATGATTTCATTCGAAGAGTTCTTGTGCATTATTTCACTTCATGCGAGAACATGTTGATGAGTAATTCGCTCGGATTAATCCCGGAGGTTTCTACATGTTCATGTCTGATGTCTTCAGAACTAAAACAGGGAAAATAGGAAAATCACTCTAATGTTAGAGTGCAATCGTTTTCAAACGATTTAATAACGAAATGTGCGAGATTTTCCATTTACTGCGGTGCTTAGGTTGTTGACATAACCTCAATGTGTATAATCAATGAAATGGGCTATAGCATAACATTTTATCTATCAAAATCCTACTGGTATGGGGAAGCAATCACTTTTACATCGCATTTTCTAGACTGTACGAAAAAAATTAATGATTTAAAAGCCGGCCCCAAACGAAATGTGTCAGACATAACCTCACTAAACAAACCGCGCATATTACTGATTAAATCAACGCTTACCTTATTTTATAGTTATTGTGGGCTAACGCAGAGCATGTGATAATGCAATTCTGTGCATTTTTAGTTGAAACGCACGTAAAAATTACCTATAATATAAACAAAATAAATAAATCGCAACACAATCCTGACAGAGTTGCCAACCAGAGGAAAATCGAAAATCGAAAGCACCAGATTTAGTCCTAAATCTAAATAGAATTACAGCGTTTTTCACTGGAACTAAAGCAAAAAACACACTGAGGCGGTTGCCACAGTATAAGTAATTTTGGTAAGTGAAATGCTATGTCTTGTGGCACAATATTTTTTATTATTATAACGACCGGTTTCGCCTTTTAAAAGCGCATTTTCAAGTTGTATGATGAATCCACACTAAGTTCTAGCAGAAAATAAAACTCAATCTTACGTCTTTCCAATTATCTAAATAGTGGACTTTATTCTCTCCTTTGCCTCTTATCTCTTTCAAGGCATAAATGGAGGACCTTTCTTGCTCTCTTTCTAATTAGGTTGAATTTATTGCAGGTAGCTGTTTTACCGATGCCATACGTCGCAGTGGTGAATCGCGCAACTACGAGCGCACGTGCATTGAACCGAACGTAAATAACACTTGTAAATTGTTCTCGAAAGTCAAATACGTTTCTGTGCCGGAAACTGGAAAGAAGTATAAGCGGTAAAAAGGTGAGTGACGTCTTTTCGTAACGCTTCAAATCAACGACGACCGTTTGGAATTACGCCGTCGGAACTTCGTACTTCCCGTACTAAGTTACATTACAACAACAGAACACAATAAATTAAAAGTCGTGTTTACACAGTCAATATTTTGGGGCATTGCGGTATTTCGCTTGAAATATTTCGAATTTTTTTCGCGATCAGTGTCGCCAACTTGATTTTGAAGGGCTCCAGAAATCACAGAATTTTCAAACTTCTTTCGTCGATGATTACGAAATAAACTTCTAATTAAGTGATTGCTTCTTATCGTCGTTTTCATTTTAAACGTGTCATCACGCGGGCTTTATTTTTAAACCGCTTATATATTATATCAAATTGCGTTCATTATTAGGCAGGCAGATTTCACCTTCGCATGTTCGGTTGCCTATATCAGATGAAACATTTTTTCATTTTGTATCATACAATTTTCGTGATTATTTGCCAAGTACAGAAGAACATTTGCTTTGATGTTCTTGATAAATGAGAGAGGTAAGAAGGTTTACTGTAGTTTATAAGAAAATTCGAGGAACTTTTAAAAGAAGAAAAGCCAACTTGAGCGACATCTAGCGCCGAAACGAGAGTTGGATTGATTCGGCCTTTACTTGAAAATTTATATCCATATTGATTAATTAATTAATTAATATTGTGAGCTTAAACTCACATCTGACGAAGGTACTGTGTACCGAAACAATTGTCATGTGAAAGTAATAAACTGTGAAAATCTAAACACATTTTGTTTAATTAATTAATCAATATATTACTGCAAGTCTTCAGGGCCCGTTTTTATTTTACAAATCACGGCGGCCGTTTTGTCTTGTGTGGCTTTTAGTTATTACCATAGTTATTACAGCGGCTAAAGAAAATGCTAACAAAAAAAAGAAAGCGATTTTCTTCTAATTAAATAAATAAATACTAATCGTGTTGATATTACGTTCCGAATTATTAAATGCATTTTTGCGTGCAAGTAGAAAATCAATGGGCGCGTTCAGCCAGAAGAGCGCTGAGACAGCAATTGCTTTTTGCTAGGTTACAGCAGCTGTGAGCGGCTGAACGACCCAGTCTCTTTAATTGACAGTTTCACAGATGTAGTAGCATCTGAAACGGCATCGTGTGCCGGCCGTGTTTACAAACAAAAGCGACAAAACTGTGTTGTCTTTAACAATTTGTAGTTTTGTGATTTCTCTAACATTATGAAACAAGTTATTAATCGCTTAGTAATAGATGTATTTCCACTAGCAAAAAACAACGAAGAGTTTTGGAGTTGTTAATTTAGACGCAGGAAACAAAGAGGTCAGCATGGTAGTTTCAGTATCCACAGCTATTGAAAAAATTCGCACTTTCTGGCTTTTGTTTACGACATAGTTGACGATTTCAAAATCACCACATTCGCTGAGTAATCAAGCGGACGTGCAGCACAAATAATTCTGTTGATAAAAATGGCGACCGCTGTCAGAGCAAAGCCACAGCGCTATAAGTCAGCAAGGTGTTCAAAGCGCTGTCCCGGCTGAACGTGTCCATTTCTTTGCATTCCATGGTTTTTTTTTCTCTCTCTCTCTCTTTATCGTATTCATTTTTCCTGTTCTACTTGACGCTATAAGCTAAGTTCACATATATTCACATATATTGTATTGTTCTTCTGGGAAAGCTGAGACATATGGTATAGGTACTATTTATTAAATACTCACTGATGCCATCGACAAAATTCTTAAATTCTGCTGTTGATGGAGTTGATGACATTATACACATCATTCCAATTTTCATTTGAAACACGTATCGGAGAGGTGTAGGTGTTTTCTTGAGACTGTCGAACTTTACCAGTTGAGCACGATTTTAGGGCCGGTCTTTCCACCTCTTGATAAACTAACTGAGGTATAACTACTATGGAACAATTCATTAAAATAAATCAAGTTATTCACCGGATGAAAAGACCGACCTTAAGAATACTTGCTTGTATAGGCAACCAAAGTCACACACGCGTGTACCACTGGTTGCTTAGCGTGCAGTTATTTTTATTAAAGAAAAATATTAAAGAATTTCAAACGTCAAACGTCAAATTGTCACAAACACAATACTTCCAAGACTTTTATAAATTTTTGTTACAAATTGTACATTGTAATAATTTAACAACAACACTTCTATAGATAAAATTTATGAATTATTTCCTTTTTGTTTTTGTTTTTTTGAGAAGATAAACAAAGATTGTAAATATTGTAAAATGTGATTGATACCTTAGAGAAGCATAAAATTAAATAATTTTGTTAAAAACCCATTGATTGTGGCGGTGTGTGTTTCGCACTTTTTATTTATTTTATTTACATGGTTTTTTTTTTGGTCGCAGAAAGTTAAGTTTCGCGATTTGCTTTAGTAAACTCGCCGGCCGTTACGAAACGATGTAATCAGCGATTATAAATAACTTTTACGTCTAAAAATAAGCGTGTCGGAAATTTTTTAATGTACAGGTTTGTAAAAGACGCACGCTCGAAAGTTGCCGAAATCGGAGTCCCAAATGCGTGTCAGTATTACGGCGGGCCGTTTCGGCCGAAAAGGGGCCCAAAGCGCGGCCGAGATAGGCGCCAGATTCGCGTGCGGCGCCCCCGGTGCGTTCGCGCTCGAAAGGCCAACGACCCGCGAGTGGATTGTCATTTTTGCCATTTTTTTCTCTTCGACTTTTTATGTAATGTGTTTACATTCACGCCGGAATTAATGGCTTTTTGCGTACTCGTTTCTGCGTGAGTTCAAAGGACTGCCTCCTACCTGTTGTTGGCTCACGACGACGACGTAACACCTTTTCGTTTCCTCTACGAAATACAATTTCGAATAAACGAAAGAAAAAAAATCATATAAATTATACCAGAAAATAAAATGCATTCCAAACCAAAGGCTCCCCAACGACCCCCAATTTTCAATTATCAATTCTTCTTCTTTCCGGAAGTTCCAGTTTTCCTCTAATTCTTCTTCTTCCTATTTTCTTACTGAGCTAGCTATTTTTCCAATTATTTTCTTAAGGCCGCTTTACAGTTCGCAATTATTTATTGTCGGCAATAAAAATTGCAGCGATTTGTATTGCACGCATGCGCGGTATTTGCATTTTGTATAAAAATACAACACTGCGCATGCGTGCAATACAAATCGCTGCAATTTTCATTGCCGGCAATAAATAATTGCGAACTGTAAAGCGGCCTTTAGTGATTTTTCAAGCGAAATACTTTCTGTGTTTAACTTTTGCTTTAGTAATTCTTAGTTTGCCTAGTATAGCAAAACATCCTGTAGATGTACTCCCAACTCGATGACACTTTTAAACCGTTCTCACCTTTGCAATTTTTATGATTTTATTGAGTATTGTATATATTATTTTGATTAAATGAGAAGTAAAAGAACGTATAATCAAGTAGTCGAATTGAATCAATAAAAAAAAATAATAATAATTCAAAATAATCGTTTTATTTTTAAGTGGTTTGCTACAGCGCCATCTATGAACCACCAAGGCAAACTTAATTTTTGGATTTTTGAATCTGTGACAATTTAATTTTTGTGGTTTTATGTCGGGCGATTAAATCGAACCTGTAATCAAACGAGTCGAGCGAATAAGATTAATTAAATTATTCAAAATATTTACTCGATTGCGTCTTATGATATCGAACAGTTTGTTTCGATTCTAAGCAGAAGAGGAGGAGTTTTGCTGCAACGCCATCTATGAACCGTCGCGTCAGCGCAAATTTTATTTCTGTGATTTTAAATTGGGTTTAAAAAAAGAGATTTTTTTTTAAAATTAAATCAGAAGTAGATGAACGTATGAACGGTCGTTTAATTGAATTAATTTAAAAAAAAAGATAATTTAACATAATCGACGTTTCATTTAATAATTATCATCATTCATCTTTCAACCAAAATGGATAGGATTTGTCAGTTACGACGTTTCGTTTTGCTATACATCGCCACCTATGAACCGTCAACGCAAATTTCATTTTCGTGATTAAAATTGGATGATTAAATTGAACGTAAAATCAAAAAAGCCTGCGAATCAGATTAGTTAAAAAATTAAATAATTCAAAATAATCTACTGCCTACTACTATATTGAACAGTTTCTTTCGCTTCTAATTGTAAGTAGAAGAGGAGTTTTGCCGCAACGCCATCTATGAATCACCAACGCAATGTTTGTGATTTTAAACATGATTTTAAATGAGAGTTTCTTTTTTAAATTTAAATCAGAAGTAGATGAACGTGTGATCAAGTCATTGAATTAAGCAAATAAATAATTCAAAATAATCGACCGACGTTTCACTTCTAAGTGGAAGAGGAGCTTTGCTATAGCGCCATCTACGAACTACAAACGTAAATTAAATTTTTTTCTTATTCACCGTTGACAAAGAAATAACTTGTCGGTTGTAACTATAGAGGAGGAAGCTATGACTTGAACTTTTCAACCTTCAATCAATCTTACTTACATCTATTTCATCTCAGAAAATAATTTATATCTCGAGACCGGTTGAAGGCTTTCAAATTTCAATCAAGATTGTATACTCTCGTATTTCACACATAAAGAAATCTACGGCTGGGTTGCACAAAACATTTGAGCCAGGTTTAAATTTAAGCTGAACTTAGACTGTGATAAGTTATGACGTACAGCATTCTATGTGTCACATTCTAAGATAGGTTTAAATTTAATCCTGGCTTAAAACTTTTATGCAACCCAGCCTTAATCTTAAGAGATTACAGATAGCGAAATGATCAGAGCCATGATACATCTATAGCTTCAGTGGTGACCTCTATTGATCAACAGCTGATCTAAATACAGTTGGTAGTTCCCCAGAATGCAAATTTTGTAACGATGGTTTTTGTTTATTAAATTTATTTGTTTAATTTGAATATATCGAATTTCTACGTAATCTACCGAAAAGTACCGAAATCATCCACCGATAAAACAAGCAGAGGATCACGCAACACTGAAGCCAGGCATTCGCTAGCGCTGTTATAGTCTGGTGGTACTCTCTCGCTGGTGCTGTAATAGTCCGGCAAACCACAAAGCTGGCGCTGCAATAGTATTATCAATCAGCCTGGTGATCATAATAGTCAAGACCACACTCATTTACGTATATTTTAATTCGGACTGTACTGTAATTAAATAAAGAAAGTAGAATGGACGACAATGAATGACAATGCGACGTGGTCGTAATCGTAATTGCGTAATGATGATTATTATTAAAATATCAAAATCGACGTTGCACGGAAGACTAGCGCGAAATCGCGTAATTACAATAATCGCGCGCCGCAGTGGTTAATTGACATGAACAAACGACGGTGAAGGAGAACGAAACCGGAACGTTTACCCCATTCTTCAGATCATCGCGCTTGGATTATGCATTTTCAAACGTTTAACCTCATCGGAGTACATCGACTTGGTGAGAGCTGCGAAATTAAAATAACGCACCCATTTTATCTAGGAAACTAAATTTATAGAAAGAGATGTTTAGCATTCCTTAAATGTAATACGTATTTACAAAACATGCCCGAATGGGGGGTAGTAACAATATAATGTAACCATATTGCCGAAAATGCGAAGGAAGGCGGAAGAGTGGGGAAGAAATAACAGCTGAAAGTAAACTAGTCAAAAATAGTAAAAATACTTTCCTAGGAAAGAAACAAACAAACCCCTAAAGGAAGCAAGAACACAAGAGAAGGAGTAAACATGGAAGATACAACGAAAACCAAACCAAAACATGTTTAGAAGAAGGGACAAAGTAGTCTTAATGACCTTGAGTTTCCACGATTATAAGAGAAGCTTAAAACCAAAGAATAATTTGTAAAAAGAGGTACATTTGGAAGAGACGAGTAGAAGAAAAAGAAGGAGAGGAGAGGAAAAAATACTTCAAGTACAAAAATTCAAGAACGGCTAGAATGGAGGAAGTAATAAGAGGAGGAATATCAGCTGAACGCAAACTATTCAAATATATTAAAAATATTTTCCTAGGAAAAAAAGATTTTAAGAAAGCTGTACACCAAAACCTGCATACAAAGCAGAAACATGGACATTGATGGAAAGAGAAAACACGGACATTGACGGCAAGAGAAAGCATGCGTTAATACGCAAGAGAGGAGAAGCGGAGAGGAGAAAAAAAACTTCAAGTATGAAGGGGACAATACACTCTTTTTCTTTTGCTTTTCACCTTTTGTCAATTACATTTCCGAATATGTCAAATGACTTTCCAATTTGCAGGCCTACTGTACTTTGAACGGACTGGAAAGTCATTTAGTCAAATTAGGAAACACATTTGACAAAAGAGGAAAAGCAATAGAAAAAGACTGTGATATCGCAAGTCGGTAGAATGGAAGAAAGAATAAGAGGAAGAATAACAGCTGTAGGTAAACTATCCAAAAATATATTAAAGAATCTCTCCTATGAAAGAAAGAAATCCCTGAAGAAAATAAGAACGCAGTATTTAAGAAAATACGAGTAGTAATTCCAATACCTACACGTGGACGTTGACGGAAAAACAAAGAAGAAAAATAAACCCGATAGGAGTGAGATTCTCGAGAAAAATAAAAAACAAAAGAAAATGGAGATCCAAAATGGAGAAAAGGAAATCCAAACATCTTATAATTATCAAAGCCTAGTACGGAAGTGAACGCAACGCGACCGCGAAATCCGCCCACATGAAGTTTATGTAAGTAACCGTGGCAGCGACTCGCTTTATCAAAAGCCTTGGCCGAGATGAGACATAATTAACATTTGCAAATATTAAGAGAGACGGCAGAAATACGCAGGGGAGTGAGTGAGTCCCAGAGCGAACCTACGTTATAACATCCGGGACAAAGAGCGTAGATAACTGATCGAAAAACACGTGTTACGACCTGAACTGTGCACAAAGTTGCTGATAAAGATCCTACCTGATTGTTTGCAGAAATCAGGCTTCGAGAGGCCTAGAAGAAATCCTTCTCAAAAGCCGGATGTTACGATTGCAAATACTTTCTAGCTTTCGGGTCATCCTGTATCTTGGCGAAAGTGTATTTATTTTATTTTGTTACATTTTAACATTATCTAAGTGTTTAAAATGTCAAACGGCGTGGATACGCGCTATTATTTTGTTCTGTTCTTCCGTCCAGTTCTTCTGGAACGCGTCCGGATATTCGTATAGTGAGCAGAATGATATAACTGAGAATAAAACACGGACCGAGGTCGAAAAGAACTTGTGTAACTCATGTACTACACGAACCGAGGTCTAAATAGATCGGCTTTAGGCCAATGAACGACTTTCTCTCAATACACGGACCGAGGACGAAAAGAAATTCAATAACTAACTCATTAGTGAAATAAAATACGTGTAGCGTTGGTACGTACTACTCGAACCGAGGTCTAAATAGATCGGCTTGCGCTCATATTGTCGCGTTCACTTTAAGGCGCTTTGTAAGCGGATCCGTTAGTTTAATTTTTAACGATAACTTGACGTGTCAGTTTGTGTATTTACCGGTTGATTTCTTCTATTGGAGATTGTTAATTTGAATATTTGATTTGAACATTTCTTTTCGAATAAATTCAAACCTTGTATTGGGATTACGTATGATTCGGACCACCTCCGCGAGTTAGCCGGCCGTGAGATGAACTTAACTTGCATACTTCAACATTTGTAACCGGGTAGAGGGGCGGAAAAACAAGGGAAAAAGAGGAGGGGTGGCACCCTCTCTTGATACATATATAACAATTTAATTTAATTTAATTTAATTAAAACGGCCATGCAGACGTATTACCAAATGTGATTCACTGTCAAACACAGTTGTTAACTATAACACCGACGAGATGGCGCTGATTGCAGAATTTGTTACAGTCAAATTTAATCGCAGAGAATTTGCGACGCATTTTGTAGCGAGCTGGCAACGTCTCCTGTGTCTACATGTTGTCTGAACATTTGACAACACTGTTAACCCGTGCCGGAAACATCTATTTGAGATCCCGCTTTCGTATTGCTTCTTTATTCAGAACTCTTGACGTCATAGTCATGCTATTGGTTATCGCTTATGTATTTTGGGCGCCCTTCCGCTTTTCGTTGGCGTTTCGTTTAGCGTTGGATCTGCTCCCTTGGTGTACAGTTGCGTGTTATTGTGATAACGAAATTCTTGCTCTGAAAGTGAGGATAATAATCGGAATAGAATTCACACCACCGAGCGAGTTTTGGGGTATCTTCAGCCCCATTCCCAGCATTGGATTCTCGCAAATCTCAGGTAAAATATTGAACAAATTGGCCAACGCCATTTTGGGACGCTAACGGTTTTCATTTCTCTTCAGGCTTTCAATGCCGGCTTTCGGTACAGGCTTCCAGTTCGAGCTTTTAGTTCGACTTCGACTTTCAGTTATCAGTTTCCGGACAAGTCGAAGTACTATTTCGATTTATCGTATCGAGTCAATTCGCCTCCGCTACGAAGAAATCAGTTCCGGCGTTCCTACGGCGACGTACTTTGCGAATCCGCTTTGAACCGGATCACCGAGAATAAAATTGAATTACGCATGAACTGACGCATTACAAGATAGTGTAACTAATAAATACAGTTGCCATTTAAAACACTGACGAGATGACGCTACTTTGAGAATTTAATAGAAACGTTTTCGTAAACTATTACAAGAGTGAATGCAATTGTTACTCAAACTGTTAATTAGATGGCGCTCAACGAAGAATTTAATTGTTATTTACCGTTATTACACCTGTATTATTTGAAATAGCGGACCATTTTGAGAAGCGCTGATTATATTTTAATTTTGTAACTTTTAGCTTACGCGAGTCTTTTTCAATTCGAAATGAATAACGTAAACGTATTCGATAATGTTAAATTTGGTTTATTTCTCTGCTAATCGTATATTTTTGTCTAGCAAAGAAACAAACCACCGTTAGTTTCCTGATAAGGAAGTCTTTGCCATTCCTTAAGAAACTCTTAAAAACCGCAATTTTACATTTCCATAACCAAATAGTGTCCCTACGTTAATTTTGGTTTGCTTCTTAGCTAAATACATTTTTGGTTTAGCAAGGAAATAAACCATCGTTAGTTTCCTGATAAGTGACTCTTAAATATCGCAACTTTATATTTCCATAACAAAATAACGCTTTTTTGTTTACGTTAAATTTGGTTTATTTCTCTGCTAAATATGCTCCTTCTTTAGCAAAGAAATAAACCATGCTTAGCTTCCCGATAAGTAAGTCACAACCTTGTCATCTCCTAAGAGACTCTTAAAATCGTAACTTTCCAATTTCGTAAGAAAATAACGTCTTTCGGTGTACGTTAAAGAAATAAACCATCATTAGTTTCCTGGCATAACCGTGCCATCCCTTAAGTGATTCTTAAAAAACGCAATTTTACATTTCCATAACAAAATAACGCTTCTTAGTGTACGTTAAATTTGGTTTGTTTCTCTGCTAAATATATTCATGACTTGGCAAAGAAATAAACCGTCGTTAGTTTCCTGATAAGTAAGTCGCAACCTTGTCATCTCTTAAGTGACTCTTGAAAAGCGCAACTTTACATTTCCATAACAAAATTATGATGTTTAGAGTGCGTTAAATTTGGTTTGTTTCTCTGCTAAATGGTGTGCGTTAAATTTGGTTTATTTCTCTGCTAAATACATTGTTTGTTTAGCAAAGAAATAAACCACCGTTAGTTTCCTGACAATGTTACTTATCGGGAAATTAAAGATGGTTTATCTCTTTGGTAAATAGACAAAACATTTAGCTGCGACATAAACCAAATGTAAAGTACTAAACAAATACATAAATCTGTAAATGAAATTGTTTAGCGAAGATATGAAGCACGTGCCTCTCGATTGACAATATGCTAAACGCCGGAACCGAATTAAGACGATCGTGCAGACGTATTACAAAGTTTGATTAACTAAGAAACGCAGTTGTTATTTGAAACACTGACGAGATGGCGTTGATTCGAGAATAAAATTGAATTACGCATGAACTGACGCATTACAAGATTGTCTAACTAATAAATACAGTTGCCATTTAAAGCACTGACGAGATGGCGCTACTTTGAGAATTTAATCGAAACGTTTTCGTAAAGTATTACAAGAGTGAATGCAATTGTTACTCAAACTGTTCATTAGATGGCGCTCAACGAAGAATTTATTATTGTGCATTATTTGAAATAGAGGACCATTTTGAGAAGCGCTGATTACATTTTAATTTTAAAGACGCGAGTCTTTTTCAATTCGAAATTAATAACGTAAACGTATTCGATACACTTTTTTTGTACGTCTTATAATCGATGATTAATACGTTAAAAACAACCTTAATTAATTCGCCGTCCGCATGGCCATTTAAGGTAAAATTTTTGAGGAGCTTTTACATATAAGGACGGGCGAGCGCATTTCTTCATATAAGTACTCGCGTTCGGCCGACGACTTCTTAATTTAGGTTTACGTTTGTTGTCGTCGATAAAGCGCAACGTTAGACGTTAGCGGTATGCCGTACGCCGGGCACGAGCGCGAGTATGCCGCAATGCGATGTAGTGAAAGCAATGGGAATACCCTGTAACGTAGGCACCGCTCCGAACATTCGGCGACCTTGTGGTTCACTGAACCCGTGCCCGTAAACGAACGTACCTACTCGCGAGTGGGTTTTCGAAAATTTGGTTACGTTCTTTTAATTGGAATTGAATGTAACCAATCACAACAGAAACTGCTCGTGATTCCTTCTAAAATCGCCACTTGATTGGTCATACTTAGACCTCCTCCTTCTTATTCCCCAATTTTACAAGAACTCTTGTCTGAATGGGCGATTAGTTCATTCTATTAACCTCAGTCCGGTTTTACTGATTCACAAATTTTATAAGGGCCTGATTTGATTGGTCGATATTTCAGCTAACTTCACACCTCTCCTATTGACTCGTTTATTTTAACTGAAGCTCTTGTCTGATTGGCCAATTCAATAAAACGGAGACGTAAAATCTGTAGATATCGCACGTTTACCAACACACTGGCTGTAAAGAAAAACAATAAAAATGAAAACTCACTACAGTCTCTGTCTTCCTATGACACAAGAAAAGCCTCAGGCTACACGTTGCAGGTACCAAGGAGATCGAAGAGGTCACTTTACAATCATCGTGGGATGACGTTTTTCTTTTTGTAAATTGAATATTAAGATTTTTTCTGAATTTTTAGGTCTTCTCTTTTCTCCTAGCGTTTTTCTTCGCCCATTCATTATTCACGTTAGAATCCGCTTATTTTTCTTACTTTTATTCATTTCACCATTTATTCATTTTTTCTCCATTATTCTTCATGATTGGAATTCTCTTCTGCTTCGTGTATTGCCTTCTTCCTTTATTTAGTGTTTCCTCTCTTTTAGGAGCATTTTAAATTTATCTACGAAATATTCCTTCCAAGTTTGTAATACCTGTTTGTGTTCCATTTTCACTTGAACTTTATTTCTTCATTTTTTCTATTCCCTTGAACTTTATTTCATTTTTCCTACGTGATGGCTTCATTTCCCCCAATTTATCAATGATTCATCCCTTGTTCTATAACGCTTCTATTGTAAGACAACTTATCCTCTATATCTCTTTTCGTCACTTTTCCACATTCCTATTTCTCTCTCTTCTGATTTTTTTATCTTTTTTGTCACACAGCTTCTAATGTATTTAGGTGTTGTCCATCTACTCTTTAAATTCCACTCTTCTAATTTTATTTCAGGGAAATTTCCCTTGCCCATACATACTCCAGTGGATTTTCATGCTGCTTCGATTAATTAGACTCCCCCACCTTTCCCAAGTACTCTCTTCCTCTTTTATGTTTCAGTCTGCCATTTTTATTATTTTTGGTCATTTTTTTTACTTGCTTTACGTTCACTTGATTTTGCATTTTTCTTCTGTTATTTGTATCTCTGCTCTTTCTCTCAAAGCGTTTAGTTGGCTAACCGTTTTCCATTAACTTTCCACCTCCAGCGTACTTTATTGGTTCATATTGTAACTAGGACGAGAAGATCACCAAAGAACGTGCAGCTGCGAAACATAAACATCTGCACCTGCAGATCCCAATGCAAATGTCAAAGCGTATGATTCATTCGTGTGCCGTGTGCAAATCTTAAATGTCAAGGTATATGACTTATCTACGTGCATAGATCTAAAGCCAAAAGTCGAGCCGTGTGCAAAAATGTCAAGGCAACAATTGACGTAATACCCCGGAAACAAAACCTCTATAAAAATTGTTAATAAATGTTTTGTTATACTGAGCTACGATCCTTATTTCATGTTACTTAAATTATTACCGTAACAATATCCTCACCAATCTTTCTGTTTTACTTCAATTTTGTTCTATTGTACCAGAAATATGCCCATGTTCTGACTTTTACTGTACTTTATGATCTTTTACTTCCTCCAGAATCTTTATTTTTTCCCATTCGAACCAAGTCATCAAGAATGTCAAATCAACTTTCCAAATGCATTTTCACTGGAAATTTGTTGAGGAGAATATCCTCTGGTTCGTACCAGTCAAAGGTTTCGTAGAGTGCCGGATCTACGGACATAAACTAATTGTGGTAAGATTTTTGATTTATCTATTTCTAAGCCACTGGTCTCCTTAATTAGTATCCTCAGTTTGAGAAAGTGAGACTCGAGGAAACGATTTGATTAAAATTTCGTTAATTTTCCACAAGTAATTGATAACATAAACAAATACTTTCGCGCCAGAAATTTCTTTTTCTTCATTTTGAAGACAAAAAAGAAAAATAAAAACTGAAAATGTTTAATTTTTTAAGGATAATGAGTCAATTATTGATCACATGTTGTGCTCTCGTGTGCGTGGCAAACAAATTAGTTTTCTTGGTGGAAAAAACTCAACTTTAAATATGAAAGTTATATCACGGAAAACCCAAAAGTAAACTCTAGACAATGACGTTGATAACAATTTTCTATTTGTTTCTAAATTTATGTAGCTCCTACAGCCGCGAGAAAAATAAAATTGGTCGTCAGTGTTATCAAAGAAATCAGTTGGAATCGTTACAAATTAAAAATATCTTCTTGTGTGTTAGATTTCAATCAAATTGACAAGTGGAAAACACATGACACCCATCACTGTGCCAAAGAATGACGCTGACGACCAATTTTTTCTGCTCGCGACTGTACATCGATGCGTCACGAATTTTTCGGTATTTTCACGAATGTCACTGACATCTTGAAGTCAAAATGACGTGCCTTTTCTTTTAAATTTCTCCTCGTAGTTGGCCGTGAATTGTTGGTTGTGAACCAGTCTTGCTTGAAGCTTGATAAATCGACGTATATCATAACCTCACTTTTCTTTCGTTTATTAGGCACTTTCCAGGTTAGTGTCGGAATGTCCCTGAGCTATACCGGAGAATGGAAACCTCAGCGCGAGTCATAAAAATTTGTAACATTGGGCCTTCTGGTTCTCTGCCATCATAAACAAGTCAGCTTGACATTTTAGCTTTGTGTTGATTCGGATTTTGTATGAATTGGTCACACTAAATTTTAGAACATGTCAGCTATAGAAAAGAGATCAATTATACGTTGCAAGTTGAAAATAGCTCGCTTTGTCTGCTTAGTTTTCAAGCAAGTACCGGATGCATTAAAATGTCAGCCCATACACTTGTAAGGTTTGAGTTATGAACAGAGGGTCAGGAAGGTTTCAAATTGCGTCAGACCACCGCCGAACCTAGTCTGACAAGCTAATTGGGGTTTTCTTAATTTATGAATACGTACAGGAAAAGGGCAGTAGGCGTGATTGTTTCAAAACTTGCTTGCAGAATCCGAGCGAGGAAGTTGATTTTAGTTGGAAGAACGAAGCGCCGTAAACAGAGTTCTCGAGCGAACTGTTGAATTCTCTTTTAATTTTGACTTAGCGAGGTGCTTGCAGTCATTTTCTCATATTTCTAGCTAAATCGTTTTATTTCGGTACGGTTAAAATCCAGTGTGTTAGGAGAAAGGGCAATTAAACAAACAAAACCTAAACAAGTGTACCTAAACAGGTGTGTGTGCGTGAGTGTGTTGCATTCAACTCGGATACGCGGATAGGTAATTTACATTTACGTGTTTCTTCGTCACATACTTGGTGGTATAAATTGGTTAAGAATTATTTTAATTTGCATTAATCAGTGGCTAAAGAATCTGTAAGGTTCAGCATTCGTATTGCATTTGGATAATTTTTAGTCAAAATAATTTTATTTGCATTTGAGTCGGGGTTAAACTTCAACAAGTTGCATTCACATTAGTACTTCCTGATAACCGTAATTTTGTTTCTTCGTGTTGGTTAAAAACGCGAGGGTTTTTGCGCTCATTGTATCAGATCCCGCAGTGGCTGGTGCATTACCTTTTGTTTTTCAGTAAATAATTAATTAAATCCAACTTCCGCATTTTATTTAAACGTATTTAGTCCCTTAATCTCTCAAGTTTATTCACCGCCGCACCAAAAGAACTGAGTTACAACAACGTAAGGCCAGGTGTTGCATTGACGATTACGAGCTATGTTATAACATTAATTGGTTTATTGTGGATTCCCGGAAGGTCGCCTCAGAACGTAAACAGAATAGGTATTTAGTCCCTTAATCTCTCAAGTTTATTCACCGCCGCACCAAAAGAACTGAGTTACAACAACGTAAGGCCAGGTGTTGCATTGACGATTACGAGCTATGTTATAACATTAATTGGTTTATTGTGGATTACCGGAAGGTCGCCTCAGAACGTAAACAGAATAGGTATTTAGTCCCTTAATCTCTCAAGTTTATTCACCGCCGCACCAAAAGAACTGAGTTACAACAACGTAAGACCAGGTGTTGCATTGACGATTACGAGCTATATTATAACATTAATTGGTTTATTGTGGATTCCCGAAAGGTCGCCTCAGAACGTAAACAGAATAGGTAGGTCAGTAGGATAGTTACTTTAGCGCCGGCAGTAAATTCTAGGTAGTCCGGTAGTCGAGTGTCTAGACAGGTAGGGTAGCGCATGCCTAAATGGGCAAAAAAAATGTCCGGAAAAAATCGATACACACAATTTAAAAATCATTCTCATCACTTCTAACAATTTTTGTCGATTTCTGTAGCGCGAATTTTCTGAAAGTAATAGTCACGATGACTCGTCGACACACTGGCTCGTCGTTACAATAAAACAGATGTAATGGCATTAAGAGAAGAATAAAACTCGTATGGTATGGACAGAAGAAGAAGAAGAAGAAGAAGAAGAAGAAAAAAAAAGAAGACCACATATGTTTTTTCTATCAGAAGGATTCTGTACATTACACGCAGTGCTATTTAACGAAGTTACTGACACACTATACCGGTTCTTGTATCAAACTGAGATCATAGATATTCAACGGGAATAAATAACGCAGGTAATTGAAAAGAGATAGCCATTATGCAATAGACAAGAGCGCACGAAAGCCTCTGAACGAAAGCTTTCTGTCTGTTGTATTGTCTACGTTCTTGCTTTACAACAACGACTTGTGAATGAAAAAGTTGTATACTTGTTAAATGGTGAAAATCGATTGACTTTAGAGTTGGCAACACTGACGTCAGAATCACAGTATAAGTAATACCCGGTAGCGTCACTTAAACGTCAATGTCAAAAAAGCGGCCATATTGTTTGATACTCTTACAAGGGAAAACGGCAAAAACGAATGAACAGAGAGAGAAAGGTAGTTTTTTTTTCTTTCTAACACTTTGCTAAGTCCCAAAGAGCGCCTGTGCGTGGAGGAGTACAGGGGACAGGTTCCTCTGGTGATTTTATGCAAATTGCCGCTGCGACCGACTTACTCGATGTCCTTTTTTCTTTTGACATTCGCCTTACAGAAACAAAGTAATTTTCTGCTATTCTTAACGCATTATTTTTTTCTGTTTCCTTTATGTCTTTCTTTCTTGTTTTCGATCGGTCTTCGCTCGCTTTTCATTTGTTTTTTTTTCGTCCGTCTTATGATACGGACGCCGTCGCTTTTCGTCGTTTCATTCCTTTTCACAAATCGATTTCTTTTATTACGTCGCGTCGGCGCTTCGTACGGTTTATTTGTTTGCCTTGTGTGGTCCTTCGCTGAAGAGTCGTCGACTTTCTTTTGTTTTACGTACGTTCGGTAATCTTTTGCCGCCGTCGCACTTCACGGACACTTTTGTTTCTCGTCGGTTTCTTGATTTTCTTCAAACGATCCGCCGGAAAATTGTCGATCTTCCTGTCGTCACTTTTTTTTCGTATTTCGTTCTATGTTTTTCTTTCTTCTTTTTGGACTTTTTAATATCGAATTCATTTGCACTCCTCTCGTTCTTCTTTTGTTTTCCGTTAGTCTTTTGTCTTCTTAGTTTCTCTGTTTGTCGATTTTTTTCGTATTTCTTTGTTTTTTGTATTACGGAATTCGTTAGCTCTCTCGTCGATCTTCTTTCGTTTTTCGTTAGTCTTTTGTCTTCGTGTCTCTCTGTTTGTCGAATTTCTCTTGAATTTTTTTATTATGGAATTCGTCCACACTCCACTACTTGTTTTTCGTTAGCTTTCTTCGCCTCCGTCGTTTTTTTCGTTGTGCACTCTTTTACGGTTTCTTCTTTTGTTTCTCGTTGGTCTGTCGATTTTCAAACAATTCGTCGCGTCGCGTCGTACCTTGGCCTCTCCTCTAGTGCACTTACCTTAATGCAGAGTTACTCGCGGAACCGTACGCAGGTTGTCAAGTTAAATACATCCATTTAAAGTTCTATGTCTGTTTCGCAAGGGGTCCCTACACTTGCCCCTACACTCTTTTCAATTTACACTGCAAAATTTCCTGCTGTCCTTAAATATTGTCAAGCACACGTATTTGCTGATGATACTCAGCTGTAGATTAGTTTTCAGCTCGGCGACGAGCCGAATCTCTATATTGAAGTCGTTTTTGTTGCAGTACAAGTTGGTTGCTTAAAGTTGTTACATTGAAGAAGTCCTTTTGAACTTGAAGTTGTGACGTCAAATTAGTGCCAGTTGAAAGGTCATTTGGTGCCTGAAAGTGTATTAAAACAGAAGAATGTACGAGAGTGATGGCCACTCTGTTGGTGTCGAGGAAGGCGAAGTGACTAATCAAATCAAATTGAAGAAAAATCGAATGAAAGGTGACAGTGAAAGTTGTGAAGAACAATAAAACAGGTACAAAGAAAAAATGTATTCAGTCGTTTAGCCAGAAGATTGATTTTATGAAAGTAGTTGTTACGTTTCAAATTTCCCGCCAAGAAAGCGCGGAATTCAGAACGACATTCGAACCACCTTCGATACAGTTGGCAATCTTGTATCCCTCGTATATCTTCTAAGGCAATTTTTCTTCTTCTTTGACTTACCTTTGAACGTATTTTCGGAAATTGCAAAAAGCTGTTAATTACGATGTCTTTTCTGCGCAAAAAAATGAAAATCATTAAACCCGAAGTCCAACCTGATTTCATTTCCGTATTTGAGAACATGCTGTGTACGTGTGCGATTTCGCCGTTTAATTGCGTTTACGTTCGAAAGCAAAAGAATAAAAAGAAAAAAAAGAAAAACGAGGAATATCGCGGGGCGCACACGAAATTTCTCTCGGATGTGTTTGTCGCCTCGGAGTACCGTGTCCGTTCGAGTGGAAAGGTTGCGAGGAGGTCGACGAACCTTCCCAAAAATAGAAGTGGGAGTGAAAAAGAAAGAAAAAAAAGACACAGAAATTAGTATACGTTGTCAGTGGGTCAGTGGATCATGCTCGTCTATTTTGTATTTCCATACGTTGCTTTGAGCGCATCTTGCTTCAGCAGCCGCGCTTTGTATATGATCGCCTTCTTCGCGGAGGACCACGTCAGCCTCCTTGCGGGTACCACTCGGTACCGGTGCTTCTTTTTTCGGGCCTCCCAGAGAAATAATCACAATAATAACAACCAGAAAATTTTTCTTTTCGTTTAGGTATAAAAATCTTCGCTGCCTTCAAATTATTCCGTTAAAAAGTCAGAAGATATCAAAAAAATTCGTTCGAATAGGACGTCAAAAGCTCCAGCTTCTCAGATTAAGAATACCCAGATGGGACACTGATGCTAGTTGAAAACCGTCGCTCACAGACTAAGATCGCCCAGATGGGACACTGACGTTAGTTCCAAATTCGGATGCTTGGATTTGAGTGACGTTTGACTTATCTCAGATAGGCTACATTTACATTCAATTTCGTGCCAGCACAAATTCGTAACACGAAAGTTACTTTCGTGTTACGAATTTGTGCTGAATTTGGCACGAAATTGAATGAAAATGTAGCCATAGAGTTTGGAAACAACCTGTCAGATTCAAACGCTAATGTTAAAGTTCAATCAAGGCAACAACTCCCAAACTCAAACGGCTATTCGTCCTCCATTCCTGTCTGGTACAATATGAGTACAAAAATTTTAATGAAAGCCTCAACCGTTGCAGTCACTAATTGACTACTTCATGTGGCGTAGAGTTTTTATAGTTTAATGTCGCCTTACTGTTGCCTCAGTGGAATCCTGCCTTTAATTCTTAATCCCAATTGGATAATGGAGTAGGGTCTACTCATTTGACGTTCCTAAGAATACAAACAAAAATAATCTACCAACTTTACAGATTAAGAACACCCAGATGGGACACTGATGCTAGTTCCAAATTCGGATGCTTGGATTCGAGTGACGTTTGACTTAGCTGATAGAATTTGGAAACAACCTGTCGGATTCAAACGCTGATGTTAAGGGTCAATCAAGATAGCAACTCCCAAACTCAAATGTTTCCTCCTCCTCTATTCTTGTCTAGTGTAATATGAGTACAGAAATTGTATTTTAATGAAAGCCTTCAACCGTTGCAGTCACTAATCAAAAACTAAAAACAGTCACAGGATAAGATCGTTCAGATAGGACGCTGACGCCACGTCAAAAGCTCCAGCCTCATAGATTAAGAATACCCAGATGGGACGCTGATGTTAGTTAAAAACCGCCACTCACAGACTAAGATCGCCCAGATGGGACACTGGCGTCAGTTCAGAATTAGGATGCAATCATTATTTTGACTGTTTTGACTTAGCTTATGTCACATGGTGGTCCTTGAGCCGAATAATTATTTATTTATTGTTTCATGTTGCGTAGATTTTCTATACTTTTATGTCGTCTTTCTTTTGCCTCGGTGGGATCCTGCCTTCAATTCTTGATTCCAAGCATTGACCAATGGAGTAGGGACTACTCATTTGACATTCATAAGAATACAAAAAAAAATAACTGTTCAACATATTCGTTCGAATCTAGCAGTACTTTTAGCACTAACCTAACCGGAATTAGAATTCGTTCGTTCTCAGTTTAACGATCAACTTTACCCCTTTTTTTAGCGCCCCCTTTTCCTAAGACGTAACCTTCTTCGTTAAATTCATCAAGTTAATTACTCGCAATCGAATCACAAACGGAAAAAAAACGGTCTTAAAGTTCACGACCTATTTAGTCGAATGATGCAATTTTTTTGAACATTTCAAAGACACTTTCGCAATCCCACGTCGAAAATTCCAGCCGTCTGCAGGTTTTTCATAAGTTCGGTGTTAGGGCCGACCGTGGTGGAAAAGCGAAGCGTGTCACGAAACGCATCTGCGAATTTCCAGCTTTGCGTTGCTCAATTTTGGACTGGTTTTAATTAATTATTTCGTTTCGTCAATATCCCCCCCCCCAATCCCCCCGCTGACTCGGACTCGCTTTTTCTACGCCCCGGGGGCATTGCATTAACAAAGTTGCGTACGAACGCCTTTTTTTTTTAGTTGTAAATTGAAACTTGGCGCTCGAAAAAATACCGCGCGTTTAATTTCGCTGAGGGTCTTGTTAAAAATTAATTAATTAATAATTTAGGCTTGACATGTTTGTATTTTTGGACGTAAGGCTCGGTTTATACTATGTATTAAGTCAGAATGCGTGGTGTTAATTCTGTTGTGTTAGGGCTGGATGCCACTGAGGCGACATGTCAGATCAAAAGGTCAGGTCAAGTTCATTGTCAAATGTTTCGTACTATGGACACTTTCGTCGTACAGAGTGAATTATTACGTTAATCGTCTTTTATGTAATTCGCCTAAATAGGACACTACCGCTAATTCAAAATTACCGAAGTCACAGACTAAGATCGTTTAGATAGGATGCTGACGCCACATCAAAAGCTCCAGCTTCATAGATTAAGAATACCCAGATAGGACACTGGTGTTAGCTCAAAACCATCACTCACTGACTAAGACCGCCCAGATAGGACACTGACGCTAGTATGCTTGGATTTGAGTGACGTTTGACTTCTCTGATAGACTTTGGAAACAACTTGCCAAATTCAAACGCTACTGTCAAAGGTCAATCAACCCCCAAGCTCCAAATTTTACTCCTCTATTTCTGTCTAGTATACTATGAATACCAAAATTATATTTTAATCGAAATGTCAACTGTTGCCAATCACTAAAGTACTATTTTCTGTTGCCTCAGTGGAGACGTGCCTTTAATTCTTATTTCCAAGTATTTTTATAAAACATTCGCCCTGTTTGTTCCGATTTACATAAACCAAGATGAGTCTTCGGTACTTGCCTTGCCTTGTTCTTTGTCTCTTTTCGTTTTCGACCCCGAGTCTCCGCGTTCGTCGTCGAATAAATCAAGATCGCTCAGCTCGGGAATCATTAGCAGTAAATTCGCGGGGACATCCGCGCCATAAATCTCGTCGAAAAGGGAACAGCGGAGCGCACCTGTATGCAGCTGTATCTATGTCGGACGATCTAGACATGCGAACTGATTTGCATACTCCGCCCCCCCCCCCCCTGTCTGCTGCACATGAGGGAAATGCATAAACGGAATTGCACTAGTACAAAGGAAGTCAAACGCAACAAAAATTTATAATACTTAAGGACCTGGCATACTTCAAAAAAAAAAAAGAAGACAAAGTTGGAATCATAAAATTTTTGCACTACAGTTTGTTTTTTGTTCTGTTCGATTGCATGTTTTTTTAACGTTCGTTTTCATCGGGTCCACATTTTTTCAAACCGATTTCTATCGATTGTCTTTTGTTTTATTTTTATTTTTAAATAATTCTATCTCTGCTTGTCTTTTCCAAGTCGAAGGGACATCAACAAATTTTAGAGCAGAACACGAAGCGGGGGACTTTTTTTTTAAATACTCGACGGTTGTGAATTAAAGGCGCGCGATTCCGCCGAGGCAACAAGTTTCATGTACTTACAGAAAGACGACATAAAAGTATAGAAAATCTACAAAACATGAAATAGTAGGTAGGTACTCTTATGATTGCAGCAGTTGAGTCTTTGATTAAAATTTAAGTCAAACGTCACTCAAATCCAGGCATCCTAATTCTGAACTGGCGTCAGTGTCCTATCTTAGCGAACTTAGTTTGTGAGTGGCAGTTTAGCATCAGTGTCCCATCTGGGTATTCTTAATCTAGGAAGCTGGAGCTTTTGCCGTAATTAATTATTTGTTTTTGTAGGTTATGAGCTTGTTTGAATTGAGTCGCCATCTGTTGGACAATAGGGTGAATTGAATTGCAATAACGTGATTTTTTTTAAATTTCAGTTTTTCGTTCGCTATGGACTACAATTTCTTTTGAGAAACAGCGGCTTTTGAAGTCTCCATATTAGAGATAACCGACACAAATTTAAACCAACTTAATAAGCAATGCGAACGTTAAATGTTTGTTTGATGCAGTGACCTCTCTTAAACCGTAATTAAACTAAATTACATATTTTTTTTTGGCTACTCACTCTCTCTCTCTATAATGTCGTAGAAAAATCGAATTAAATTTAAACCTGCGAGAAACGCTAAACATTTGAGGAGGACCGTGGCGCCCTCTGTTGTCCAAGACTGAAATTAAATTAAAATAAACTTAATTCAGAAATTATATCAACCGCAAGATCGATATTTTGTTCCATTCTTCAGAAACAAATGAAGTGAATTCAAACACGGTTTAGAAAAAAGAACAATTCAAATGTCATCGGTTTTTTGGTGCTTGTGGCTCCCTCTAGTGGACGATAGTCCAACGAAAACATGAATTACAACAATTGTCACGTTAATTATTTGTTTGTTATGAACTTGTTTGAATTGCGTCGCCATCTGTCGGACAATAGGTGAACTGATTTGCAATAACATGATATTTTTTTTAATTTCAATTTTTTCCTTTACGTTAATACAACTTTTTTTTTTGAAAAGTAGCGATTTTTGAAGCCTCCATATTAGAGATACATAATTGAAACAAATTTAAGCAAACTTAATAAGCAACGCGAGCGTTAAATGTTTGTTTGTTACAGTGGCCTCTCTTGAACGGTAATCAAACTAAATTATTTCTTTTAAGAAACATTCTTTCGGCTGCACACTCTTTCTCTTTTTAATGTCGTAGAAAAATTTACTCTAAACTGACAGCCTCAACCTTACCTTGACCGGGTGACAAATTCTGCTGTCTCTTCCACCAGCTGATCCCCTCGACTAGCAACGGTGAGAAGGGAGTGGGTCTAATATGATGTTAAATTACTAAGGGCGCCAGGACGGAACGAACCTCAGCTGACTTGCTTGGGCAGAAGGCCATGACAAAAATAGAGGCTACACTTGACTCACTGGTACGTGAACGTAGAAATCAAACACAAATCTAAAGTTAACAAATTTAAGGTTTATTTACACACAAAAGTTCGAACAAATGCAGATTACACAACCACATCGGGGTAAGCATGTGGTTAAATTTAGTCGACGACGAATTACGATAAGTCGAAAGTTATTTACTATCTTATTCAATGACAAACTATCTATGGACTCTCTGCATTCGCTCTCCCAACAAAGGAATGCAATATTTGTGCAACGATATGTGATTTAAAATAAATCGTATGGGTAGACTCACGGCTTTTCTCTCAGAGTACCGTCGGTAATGTCAATTTTGATGGTCTATGCTGTAACGTTGGCGGTCGCACCGCCACCTATTGATAGCGTCCAACATCGGAGAAACTGGATTCAACCGATGGGTAAATGCTGCGACAATGGCGGACCCACGTTTCTCGTAGACTCGGCAAAGGTGTAGAGAAAATACGCTCGAGGATGGGGCTTGAGTCCAACCCGAATCAGCTCGGTGAAACTAAAGCTGATTCTAGATATAGGAGTAGAACTAATACTTGAAAAGAAAATCGCCAGAAAAGTCGGCCATTTTAGTGCAAAAACGTGGTTTCTTTGTCTTACACATCAAGCATATGGATTGCGGTACTGTATTTATTCAGTGACTGTAATTGATTGCAGAGAGCGGCGCCATCTGTGGTTAATATTTTACAATAAAACGGCGTCCTCTGTTCTTAACGTTTTATTTCAATCTGTTAACATCAGATGTCGCCGTTTTAACTAAACAAAATAAAAACAAATAATAATAAAATATTGTATTTAAATGCAATAACCCAAGCAACACCATTTCGTTCATTAGACGGTTTATATACGACAGACAGGGATATTTTTGGTAATGGTATATAGAATACCAAAAATATTCATAATGTCATGTTCACAAGGACACACAGTTTTCGGATTCTTCAAATAAGCAGAGATTTACTTCCAATCTTCACATGCAAAGGAAATTCTTCACCTACAACAATAAAACAAAGATCTAAATATTTACTTTACAAATAAAATGTAACATACCTTAATTTTATGTGTATTCTTTAAACCATGCAGAAGTTCCTTAAGAATATCAGTTTTCTTACTTTCAACACGAACATTAGATGAAAAACGTAAACTAAAACAGAAACACAGGGGCAATTTAAGTATATATTAAAAATTATACTAATTAAATTATATCTTACAGTGTCCGATTCAGAGTCTTCAATTTTGTTATTGAATTCACCTACGCAAGAAGCATGGGTTGCTAATAATATAAGAAGCTTCTGTAACTGGCTCGAAGAACAGGCTAAGGAGTTGGCAGACAGGAAACAAGATGAGCAGCATAACGTTTCTGCTGATGTGCCGGTGTTGAAGGTCCAGGAAAATGTTCCGGTGACAGCTGTCATGTCGACTCAGGGAAATGATATGAAGTTCAGGCATAGAAACGGCCGTTTGAGAAAATTCGTAGTTAAATTGCCAAACGGAAAAAGCCTAAGAATAAAAAAAACAAGAGGCAATAAAATTAGGACTTATTAATTAATTTTTTTTGTTATGTTTGAAAGAATTAAAGTTTGATATTGAATAATAGTTCAATCTAATGTTTTTAACTTACCGAAATTTGTCCAAATTAATGAAAAAGCCACATAATTTGACAATCACTGACACGAACGTATACATCAGTATGACAACTAACAAGATGACAAGATAATCTCGAACTAGGTAGGATTCGTGACGTCAGTTAGCCTCGAACCCCTATTTTTAGATTCAAATTTAAGAAAATCAAAGGCAAAGTTAAAATATTTTATTATGAAATCTTAAATAGAAAATTATTTTATGATTGACGAAACAAACGGACAAAAGATTCACTGAAAATTTATGGAATAAACATCAAAGGAAAAATAAAATAAATCATTGGCTTTTCAAAAATAAAAAACTAGCACCGACGTAGTGGGGACAAGCCTATATAAAGCGCTTCGAACTGACGTTCGCTCTCATTCACCTGACATCCATCACGGAGTGATTAACTCTAACCATCAAACTCTCATTCACTTGACAACCCTCACGGAGTGATTAACTCTTACCACCAAACTTCCTCCACACAAAAGTAATTAACATTGAGTGATTAACTCATTACATTTATTAGTTAATACACTTATCATTGGGCGATTAGCTTATTACTTAAATACTCATCTATCTGACATTTATCACAGAGTGATTAACTCTAGACAATTTAATTTTCTACATATAAAAAAAGGAATTAACATTGAATGATTAACTCAGTACATTTATTATATGAACACGTATCATTGAGCGATTAGCTTATTACAGTTAATACACTTATCATTGGGCGATTAGCTTATTACAGTTAATACACTTATCATTGGGCGATTAGCTTATTACAGTTAATACATTTATCATTGGGCGATTAGCTTATTACAGTTAATACATTTATCATTGGGCTATTAGCTTATTACAGTTAACACTTATTATTGATTGACTGATTTAAATAACTTATAATAAATTAATTATCGTTATCGATATTATTGTTATTAATATCATTGTTTTTATAAAACATTTAAAAATTTTGAATAAAATAAAAAAGTTTGAACATAAATCTAGCATTTTTATTTATCTCTACTGCTGCTCTTTTCTACATAGTCCCACTTTATTTACATACAAAAGATAATTATAAAAAGAAAAATTGCTACTAAGTAAACCACAAGACTAATGAAATAGTTAAAAGATAAACTTTTGACACATCAAAAGTCTGATAATAACCAGTGGTTATACGTCATAGCAATATGTTAATGGTACTAGTTACCCTAGGATATAAGTGATACCTTAACTATACGTTTTCATTAAATTGTAATAAAATGTCGCGCTAATGGGCATGCTATTTAAGAAAATTGAGTTCTCTCATTTTGAAATTTCTGAGATTTCGTTTATTACCATGACCACCCTGTAGCGATAAAAGTACATTTGATAACGGCTTATGATAAGCTTATGTATCAACTACATCTGTACCAAAAATCATTTTTTTAGAGTTAGAAATAAATAAAATATCCATAAATAAAATAGTGGCCGCAAATGGCAGTTTTTAGACAAAATGTTAAATATCTCAGGAACGGTTAGGTTTAGGTATAGGCAATGTTATACAGAAAATGTGTAGAATTTTATGGGCAATCCAAATTTGGTTTCATATATAGGGCATGCCATTTGAAATAAAAAAGTTGTGTCCGGCACCGTTATTTTGATTCACTCTGTATAGATGAAAATAATTTTGTCTTATAGATCTCTTAAATTAAAAAGGAAATTGTTGAAAATTTTTTGTATCTTCAGTAGTTATGGAGATATGGCCCGAGAACACATTGTTGGGACAGCCTGTATAATATTTCAAAAAAATAGCAAAATTTGAAATAATCTCTGTATTGAAGGCATGCAATTGAAACTAGTAATTGTTGTTAGTTGTTAGAAACTCGATGATAATTTGAAAGCACTGAAGTAATAATAACAAAGAAGGGCTGAAGTAAACAAGTTCGTAAAGCAGCAGCGTCCTATCCGAACGATCTTAGTCTGTGACTTCGGTAATTTTGAATTAGCGTCAGTGTCCTATCTGGGCGAACTTAGTCTATGATTTGATGGTTTTAAATTCCATCAAAGACATTTTAACTCTGTATGAAAGCGTCCATAGTACAGAAAGTATCCTCAAGTAGCTTTTGACAGTTAGTATCAGGAGCAGGATTAAAACGAATACATTTAACAAACACCTGATTGAGTTTTTTAATATTTACTTATCACAGACAGGAATTTGTGAAATTTTAAGACGCACTGCGACCGTCGCGTCAGTTTGAATACAGTTACTGATCATCCTGTACATGATGTTGATGATGTAATCTTCGTTCCTGTTCTCTCTTGACTTTGCGCAACTGTCGTCAAATTTCACGGCACGCCGCGTAACCGATCCATCACCTCGCCGAAATTTAGGACGAAACGAAAGAAACGCGCGCTCGCAAAAATCGGAATACTTTTCGCTACCTGCCTTTCTTTTGTGTTTTTTTCCGTCGATCTTTCACCTCGGAAGCGGATGGCTTTAAGTAACTGCGGGAACGACGATCTCTCATCTTTCTTGTCTTGCAATTTCTTTCAAATAGTTTCGTAATAACGACGTACACTGGAGGCCAAATGTATTCGTGAAATTAGCAATCGGAAATTGAACTTTATCGATTTGTTCGTTAAGACCGCTCCGATCTTTTGGCGTGTGAATACGTTTGGACATACGCAGATATACGAGGGGCGTGCAAAATTTTTTTGTTCCTAATGCCGACGAAGACGTTAGATTTCAATTAAATATACAAGCATAGTAGAAACAGAGAAGGCGGAAAATCTTCACCTTTCTTGATTTGTTATAAAGAAAAGCAGAGTTAAGAGAAACAAATGCGAACGTCTTCTACGAATTCACTTAGTATTTTATGGCTCGTTAGCCTCGTCCATTAACCGAGCGTGCGTAAAAAGCAGAAAATCGGGCGTAAGAGGGCGAGACCGGGAGGCCGAAAAAAAAAGGAGAAGAAAAGAAAACGTTTCCACTCCGGTTGGCGTTACGTTCTGATAGAAAGTACGAAGTTGGTGCAGGTGCGAGGAACGGGCCGAAAGACAACAACCGGGACGACTTACTGAATGCACAAATCCACCGAGATCCTCTGCAGGTCATTGAGCTCTGGAGGTGTGTGACGGGTAACGGACCGCTTTCACTTTCATAGGTGGATGTACGAGGAACGCGCGTACGTACTTACTTACGTCTGCCGCCGTCACTACTAACCGCTATTCCCTCCTCGGCTTACTACCGTTCGCGTTGTTCCAGATCCAGAAATTACGATCCCAGAAAAAGAACAACTGCAATAACGGACGACCGACGGCGACACTTCTTGTATACAACTTATTATACACTTATAGAAGTAACAAGAAGGGCAAGAAGATCATAGCAGAAGATTTCGAATCAACAAAGAAACGAGAAGCAAAATGGAAGAAAGCAATCGCAGAAGAATATTGGGAAAACGCAAGTGCTACTACCAAAGAAGAAATTCATGTGATCCAAAATGGATTAGACTATACTGAAGAAGAAGAGAACACCATGGAATAAAAAAAAACACGATAAAGAAAGACGTGCGGAAAAGGAATACAAAAGAAACCTCGACACTAAACTTTCAGATAAAAAGAGAATCAAATGGGATGCACTCTCGTGACTATTATCCTTTTTGTAAGGGACGGATGATTAAAAATGATAACGGGGAAAGGGGATGAATTATCATTTACTTTCAACTGTATCGATTTTACAAGGTCTATGCTATGATATGAGGTTCTTAAAAGAACTGTGAGAAGAAATTTGGAATGTCGATCAAAATTATCGAGAAAATCAGGGCTAATTCAGTTGAGTTCAAGGTCACAAGAACTCCTAATATTTACTGAAGAAATGACTTGGAAGTTCCTTACTCGATAACTTCAATTTTTTTTTTCTGGAAGAAGGCCAACTAAAGTTTCCCAGATCAACTAGAGTTTGGTCTAAGTATGACTTTGAACCTTATGTGTGGATCAGGGACCTTGAACATAGGCAACTTGATTAACCTAAACTCATGAAGCCAGGCTTATAGAATTTCTTCAATAAGCTTTTGAACCTTATACTTGGATCGGAGACCTTTAACAGAGCCAATTTAATACAATTTGGTTGCCTTCAACTCATGAGGTCAAGCTTATAGAAGAATCCAGATTATTGAAGAAGTTATGTCACATCTGTAACATCAATTCTTAAGCTTAAGTCAAAACTTAATTGCCTTCAATAAGTTTGAATGAGCTCGGGGATCTTGAACAGAGCCAATTTCATGCAATTTAATTGTCAGGCTTCTAGAAGAAACGAGGTTATTAAGGGAATTATGTCATCATCTATGACAACAAGCTTAGGTTAAGACTTAATTACCTTCTTAAGCAGTATTTCCTCAATAAGCTTTGAACAAGCTTCTGAACCTTATATTTGGATCAGGACCTTGAACAGAGGCAATTTGACGAAATTTGATTGCCCTAAACTCATGAGGTCAGGTTTATGGAAGAAATGAAGTTATTGAAGGAGTTATGTTACATCCGTAACGCTTAGGTTAGGAACTAATCGCCTTCTTAAGCTCTATTTCATCAATAAGCTTTTGAACCTTATATTTGGATCAGGGACTTCGAACAGGGGCTGTTTGATGAAATTTGATTGCTCTAAACTCATGAGGTCAGGGTTACAGAAGAAACGAGGGCATTGAGGAAGTTATGTCACATCTTAGGTTAAAACCTAATTGCTTTCTTAAGCAGTATTTCTTCAAAAAGCGTGGAATAAGCCTTTGAAACCTCAGATTTGGATCAGGGTCCTTGAGTTTTGGACAGAGGCATTGCGATGTAATTGATTGCCCTAAACTCATGAGGTCAGACTTACAGAAGAAACCAAGTTATAGAGGAAGTTATTTCACATCTGTGACATCAATTCTTAAGCTTAGATTAAGACCTAACCGCCCTCTTAAGCTTGACCTTATGTGTTCAGAACGGCATAGTAACTTGGGATTCACGATCTCCTTTTCATTTTAATCAAACTGTCTTTGCCATGATGCAATCAATGATGATATAGTGTTCTCTCCTAAATAAAAACAATTTGACCAAAATTAACAACGTGGTCAGCTCAAAGAACCAAGCTTAGGAGAAAAGTCTAGATTTCTAGACGTGGCCTGGAAAGTTAGATTCCCTCAGTTGCATTGCATTAAAGGGCTTGAGATTCCCAGTTTCTTTTGATCAAGTTCGCAAAAGTTTTAGGTTGGGTCTGAGGAAAAGGGAAAAAAGGTGTATTCTTGAGCAAAGATAGTTAGACGTAAATGAGGAGGTGATTGCGAGTTTCCAGTCTTCAAGAGGCCAAGTTTGTAGAAGAACTACGCATGGGAAGTCAGTTCAAGATTTAGATGTAATTTTGAAGGTTAAGCCTAAGCTCCTTGATATTGCCTATTTAAGCACTTCTTCGATAAGCTTAACTACTCACAGAGCAGCAGAATAATCTGAGGTTCTCAACCTTCTCGTCACTTGCCCTTCAATTTATGTTTAGATCAATGATGATGTTGTGCTTTTTCTTAAACAAAAAAGATTAAATTAATGAAATAAGCTTCCGGCCCTCGAAAAGCCAAGCTTGTAGGAGAAAAACTGCATTTATGGCATGGAAATTTAAGCTGAGGAGAAATTGCATTATTTTCTTGAGCAGCACTTCTTAGATAAATCTGAATTCAGCGTGAGATTTTCAAATTTCTTTTTATCACATTCCCTTTGAAATCTGAGGGGAAGGTGTATTTATTTTTGAACAAAGATCATTTGACGAATAAATTGAATGAAATTCGATAAAAGAAACGAAGTAAAGTACCACGAAATACAAAGAAAGAAGTGAGAGAAAAAAAAATAAAAGAAGATTGTTCGTCCTCGTACGAAATATTTGAAAATTGTGAAACTAACGAAAGAACTACCGAAACGCTATTTAAGGGAAGTGTTAGAAATTAAGATGAAACTCGAAGGAACGTCAAGAAAAAATCTGAAGGAAACTAAACAATTTGTTTAGATTTTAAATAAAATTAATGAGTTCTCACCCAAACCATGGTACAAGATACAGAGAGACGGACGCACTGAGACATTCTGCGAATGTTAATTTCGCCTTCAGACTTTGGGGGTGCATTCGACAGTACATTCGGGACACACTCTAAGCAGAAATATGAGGGTGAGCGAATGCGTTTCAGTACATGTAAGATGCACCCTCGGAGTGATGTTCACGACCACACCGCTTCTGGCTCTCTGAAGATCTATCGTCAACGCCATCGCCTTTTTATATGGTTTTACAACGGAAATCCCGATTACGTAACACTGTACATGTGGGCCAATTGCCCTATGATTTTCCGAAACCGTCTGCTCATATGCTTTGCATAATGCCCGGCGTTCTCGACGAGTCACTTATGCAGCTGAAATACTTGCAATTTGCGAAGGTCAGTCATGATTTATGATAAAGCGAGTCGCTGTAACGTTTGCTTTTAGGTGAGTATATTTTCCGCGGCCGCGTAGGCGACGTTGTGTCGAATTTAATTTACGTGTTGAGCTTGATGAGATGCTGGATTTTTATTGACTTACTTTTCTGCCAGTATAAAGATCATAATTACTGCTCTCCTTCTGGAATTTTCTTCGCCTTTACTTGGGTCTCTTACTGGAGTTCCTCTCACTTGAGTCTCCCTCCATGCTTCCTTACAACATTCTAGATTTTGCAGTTCCAGCCTCTCTCCTTTCCAACTCCCGATTGGATTTTGGAATTTTCATAAGTTTTCCTCGCTTCCTTGCAGTCTTCTAGATATTACATCTATTACATGTAGAATCTCTGCATTCGAACTGTCTTCTATAGTTCTCTTAGCTTGGACTTCTTATTCTTCTACCTTTTGGAGCTTACTCCACATCAGTCAGTATTCTAGCTATAAAATTTCAAGTAGAATTGGATTTTCAGGCTTTCCCTTTCCAATTTTTCGTCTTCGTTTGGGCTGCGTTCCATTTTCTTCTGTTTCCTTGTAGCATTCTATATGTTAAAATTTCAAGTAGAATTGAGTTTCCAGAAACCGCCATTTCTGTTTGTTTGGGATTCTTTTGCTTCTGCCTTCTGGAGTTTTCTCCACTTTAGTTTCTTTCCTTGCTTTCTTATACTATTGTAGGTATTAAAGTTCCAAGTAGAACTGATTACCATCTTCTATAATTCTTCTGTATTCTCTTTCCTTGTTTGTTTCCTTGCAGTACTCTAGAAATTAATAGTTTTCTTCGATCTTCTAGACTTATCTCTCTTATGGGCCTCTTTTCCTTCTGCCTTTTGGAATTTTCACGAGTTTAGTCTCTTTCCTCGGTTCCTCGCAGTATTTCAGACATTAAAGTTCCATGTAGAATTCTCTCCTTTCCAACTCCCATTTCCTTTCTGTCTTCTGGAGTTCTCTTCGTTTGGGCGTCTTTTCCTCGTGTGTTCTGAAGGTTTCTCGTGTTTTGTTTCCTTTCCTTGCTTTCCTACAGCGCTCAGGATATTATGTTTTCATATAGAATTAAACCTCCTTCTTTCCAGAGTGTGTTCACTGGACTTCTCTTCGTTTGGGTCTCTTTTCCTTCTGCCTTTTGGAGTTTTTTTCCATTTTAGTCTCTATCCTTGCTTCTTAGCAGTATTCTAGATATTAATAGTTCCATATAGAATTGAATCTCCTCTGTTTCCTAGACTTATCTTTCGTTGTTTCGTGTCCTTTCCTTTCCTTGCTTCCTATAGCGTTGAAGGTATTATGTTTTCATCCAGCCTCTTTTTTTCCACCTTTCATCGTCCTCTGGAGTTCACTTCATTTGGGTTCTTTTTCTTCGGCCTGGTTCTAAATCCTCTTTTTCTTTTCGAATTCGCTTTCACCCAACAATCTTCATGGCTCCGTTTTTGTGTCTTCAATAAATTGGTAAAAGCGTGACCTTCTTCATAATTGCAATGCTAATAAATAGAAAATGTGGTGTAGATTGGTAACAACGTGAAGTTAGCTGTTGATTTCTTGGACGGTACTTAATTGAAATGGCTCTTCAGCCGGAAACCGTTAAATAAAAAAGAAGATTTCTTGCGCGAATGTATTATGCATCCAAAAGTTGACGTGCGACTTTAATGTTGGGGCAGCAAAGGCGAATTGGCAATGGCGTGAAACTGATCTCGTTTTTTAAATTGGTAACAAGGTTTAATTAGCTGCGATTCATAGGAAAGTCAGTCGACACTTGTCGACATCTACCGTGCGTCCTTGGAAACGAGTACTAAAGTGTTCTAAATCTGAAGTGTAATTTTGAAGTTGGTAAAAAGAATGTGTTGGTAACGACGTGAAATCAGCCGTTCATTGCGTGCGTGCGTGCGTGTTCCAAAAGAAAGGCGACTTGTGAAATCGCGTTTGCGTTTTAGCATTCCGCCCAAAAACGACGGCGCGTCGTAAAAGCGTCGTAATAAATGCGTGTAGAGTACGTGCTCCCCGTACGTGCCTATAAGTACAACTTAGAAAAGCACGGCTACCGATCCGCACGTGTCCGGTAGAGATCTTAATCGCGCGCGGTAGATTTCTCCTAAATGTTCGGAGCCATAACAATGCGGCCGTACTCATAGTTCATGCTCGAGATCAGGACCCGGAATCCTGCCGGGTTCGATGACCCACGAGATGCTCCCAATTCCGGGAGGTCATTGGACCGACCTACCTTAGGAAGGAAGGTCCACCGACTGACACCCGACCACTGCTCTAATAACAATCACACCAATTACGTATACGATATTAAGAACCGTTTCACGTGAAACCGATCGCCGGACGTGACTGCCAATCGGATTCTTCGCTTTGAAAACCTCCTATCAACAATGGACTGATTAGGTCAGCAGTACCAAACAAGTCGGTCACATTCACGCGAACGCGTTCGGCTAAAAGACATCCGATCAATCTTCACGGTGAAGAAGGTTTTTAGACAACGTTTGTTTCGTCTGTAAAAAACTATCAGAAAAGTTTACATGTTACATGTAATGACATACGGATAGATGGCGCGCTGTTAGCAACAAATCTTAAAGCTAAGCGATTATTTTGGTTCATTGACTGTTCGTATTCGTTTGTTTAAGTGAGAACTGAAACTTTTTCGTATTTCTGTTTGCTCTTCATATTGAAGCACCAGAAATATTGCAAATAAAATTCGACAGATGGCGCTACTATCGAAGGGAGACATTTAATTTGTATTGTTAAAACTGCATTTTATCTCATTTAATTTTTGTAACAGTTAAAAGATGGCGCCACATTAATATTATTTGATTGATGTCGCCAATTACAGGCAGAATTTAATTTCTATTATTTTAGGTACCACCCAAGCTCTAATTGTCATATTTTCAAAATGTGTAGTTTTTTAATTGTAAGATCAAATACGAACGCGCGTACGGCAACAAATGCAAGAATTGTACAAATAAAATCGGAGAGATGGCGTTACTTTCTACAAGAGACATTTATTGCGTTTTCTAGTGTGCACTCGGAATATTTTCATCTCACACAATTAAATGAAGTCAAAGCAAGATGCAAATACTCTGGGTGCAACCGGTGCAGGTGAATCGAAAACTCCATTGGTTTTTAATGTTATAAGTGGATGTAAATTTTCCTTCTTTATCCACATTTAATTTTTATAAAAATTAAAAGATGGCGGCGCCACATCAATATCATTTGATTGATGTCGCTAATTTCGTTACTTTATTTTAGTTTATCATCCAAGCGCTCATTTTGTTCAAATACGAACGCGCAAATGGCAAAAAAATGCAATAGTTCGAAAGAAATTGGACAGATGACGCTAATTTCTACAACAGATTTAATGACAAATTATATCCTAATTTTCTATTCTATTTTCTTTCCATTTCTCATTTTCCCCTCTTTTTCCTTTAACAGCAAGAAATGTCGGCAAATTACAAAAAAGACAAACTTTTAATTGTCTGTTTCTATAGTCTCTCTCATTGGTTTCTTTTTCGTTTAGCATCAATAAATGCCGGTAAGATGGCGTCACAATACAATTAGTACTTTTAGTTTTATTATCTATTTCTTTTTAAAAACATTTTTTTCTCTCATTCTCCTTTTCGTTTAACAACAATAAATGACGGTAGATAGCGCTCCAATACAATCAGAATTATTTTTCAATTTATTTCTTATTTATTCGACTAATTATATTCAAGCTACAAAATTATAACAAAGTTTACCTTAATTTTCAGTTTCCTTTTCTCTCTTTCTGTGACGCAAGACAACGAAAGTGTTTTTATTAGGTAGTAACGATAAAACTCGACAGATGGCGTTAGCTCTTTAACCTGTTTCATTATACATAATAAGACTCTCTTTTTTTATAACAAATCAGAACCGTTTCATGTTTAATTTTTTTAATACTTTCCTTATTGCTTGCCATCTTTCGTTAGAACGAAAGAACTCCAAAGTGCTTCTGTTCGCTTAATAGCGTTAAAAAGCAATAGATAGTGTTGCAGTACACTTGAACAGTTGAACTAAATGTGCTTTCCTTTTTCTTTCTATTGTTCCTCATTCTCTTTTTCTCTTGCAATACAAGAAAAGAAGTAACAAATAAAACTCGATAGATGTCGTCAGTTTCGGACTTTTGTTTTCATTTTCGAAGCGAATCAGGGCAATGTATTTTAAATTTATAATTCTTAACACTTCCTATTATCTGCATTTTTTGTTTTCGAAAACAAAAACCTTAAGTCTCTTCCATTTAACAGCGATAAAAGTCAACAGATGGCGCCACAATTCGATCAGAATTCTTATTCGTTTGTCCAATTAGATTTAGTTAAGAAAAGGAAAAGAAGATAATTCATAAGTAGTAATGATAGAACTCGGTAGTTGTCGTTAGTTTCGGACTTTCGTTTTTATTTTCAAACCTTACGTTTTTTCCATTAACAGCGATAAAAGTCAACAGATGGCGCCACTATTCGAATAGAATTCAATTCGTTTGACAAATCATACACGAGTTAAAAAATAAATGCCAAATTTCTGTCTCTTTTTCCTCTCTCTTTCTGTCACGCAAGAAAACAAAATTCTTCTTAATTATAATTCCTTTCCTTTCAAGGTCAAGTGAAATTCTCCTTTTTTGTAATGAATAAGAATCATCCCAGGTCAATTTTTTTTAATGCTAATCTTCTTTCGGCCTTCATTTATTTAAATAAAAAACTCAAAAATGCTATTTAATAAACCAATGTTTTCTGTGTCGATTTTTTATATAGAACTAGAATCGTTCTAGATTTAAGATTGGTGTAAGACCATTAACCACTATTTATATAAATTTTGTTGCAAGTCGGTTTTGATTACAGTAATTTCTAATGTTAAAAACGGTTTTGATTACAGTAATTTCTAATGTTAAAAACGGATGTACATATGTAAATGTTCGTTCTTTATCTACGGATTATTTTCTTACTATACGTCGACGGTATGAATCTGAGTTAAGAAAATATACAACGAAATGACGTGACATGACAAAAGGCGCAAGGCCGTGTCACGAAAGTTAGAAGGAGACACCGATCATATCAACAAGAGATAGCTAACTACGTGTAAAATTTTTGGTACACTTCCCCCTCCACAAAAATGCTGCTTTTGTGCTGAATTTGAAGATGTCGCTGATGATACTGCAGCGCCCTCTCGCGTCATTATTAACAAAAAAAAATTGAAAATCCGCGGGACATTCAAATTCAAATTGAATACTTTCTGGGGCATAAAAAGATGTTATAATTACATTCGTTACTTAGAAATCAAATATGTTGTACATCTCACCGTAAAAGTTATGACTTCGTCAGAATTTAACGACAAAATCACAAAATTCACGACAAGTATAAAACACATTTGATTTAAAAGTACCCAAATATAATTATTACATCTCTTTACATAATTTAGGATTGAACAGAAATTTATAAATAAAAACATTGAAACGTCACTCAATTTATTATATGTATAACGAAATAATAATTAATAATAACAAAACAATTGTGTACAAATTCCAATTTTCATTGCAAAAAAGTTTCTGCATATTTACGTATTCATAGTGCATGCAAAGAGAATAATATTGCTACTAAGGCAATTTACACAACTTCTTAACCTATGATAGAAAAATGTGTTAGGCTTTAATCAGCAATTATAGTGCATAAAAAAACTGACGAAATTATATGCTTACATCTTCAAAATTTTACAGTATTTTACATAAAGAACAGATAGTAAAAGTAAGGTAAGTTGAAACTTGCCAGGTATTTGTCATCCCAGTTTGTAATTCCGAAACAACTTAATATGCTAAGAAAAACTTTAAAATACAAAGCACAACAAATAAAAAGCAGGCAGACTTTGAAGAAGTTTTTAACCGAGGAGATATTTCAGTATTCACAACTTGTACTTTACAGTTAATAATGATAATAAATGTTTTTATTTCTCACTAAGAAAATAAAAAGAAAGAAAATACAAGGAAGATAAAAATACAAACCGATAATTAGTGAGAAAATCACGAGGCGTGAGCAGATAAATGCTGCCCTTGCTCTTCCTTTAAATCTTTGATTGACAGAACAAAAACAATAAATTATGAATAAGGAAAAATCAAATGCCTAAGACTAAAACTTTTTTTAAACAACTTATAAACTGTAGACTTGTAGGATTACAGTTGTCACCACAGTACGATCTAAGACCACCAAACATATTCTCTAGAGCATCCTGATTTATGCTGCGTGTCCGTAGATGTTCCAAACCCATGGCTTTGCATTTCCTCCAGATTGCGGGCATGACTTCTAAATTAGCTAACCAGCCTTTCTGGGAGGGAGGCATTGCACCTTTATAGCCTACAAAGCGCCATTGGCCTGTGAAAAGAAAAAGAACAAATATATTACTATTTCCATAATACATATATAGTATCGAGTGATTTTTAAAAATTTTTATCAACTCTTGCCATGAGATCTGGATGGCATATCTTAGCTTAAGTGAAAAGTACGTCATTGCACTCCTTTATGCTGTTTTACAGTAAAGCTACATGTCGTTGAAATTCCATGGCAAGAGTTGATAAAAAAATTTTTAAATCACCCTCTATAACATATTTTGAAATTCAACAAAAAAAGGAAAGTTTAATTAATTTAGACTTTTAATAGAAAATTGTTATTGAAATTACGATTCTTACGCCTGAATGTCCTAATGAAAATAATATTTACATACTTATAAGTATTGACATCTGAGATCTACTCCAATAGTATTATTCTCTTTCATGATATAAGCAATTCTTGTAACTTACTGATTTTATGCTTCATTGATTCCCAAAACTGCAAATGGTTGGAAGATTCGGACACAGCAGTACGTAAATTTTTGCCTTGGTGTGGATACACGTGCATGCCATTAAAACTGTCGAACAACATATCTATTTCATTTACTAAAGTTGCAGTGCTAAAAGCACTGTTTCCCAATGAACCTACAAACCATGATAATTAGAGTAATAATTTTTTTTTGCATCTATCACTTACCTTTCGACATGTTGTAAAAGATTAAACATGCAACAGAATGGCTGAACAGTTGTGCCGCTAACGAAACTTTCATTTTAGAAAATGAAGTAGGAGCTAAATGCTGAGATGTTAGTTTTGGCACAACTCGAAAGATCATTTCCTTCCTGTCCATTTCGAAAGCATCCTTTATGACCTGTATATCACCTCTGCCAACAGTGTCCTCACCAGCAAACTGCATTGGAAACTCGATAGGGTATTTTAGAAACAGGTTCCTTGTACATTTCAAGAGGTGAGGAGGATCATACACAGTGAATATCTGTTGGGAGTTGTGCAAGAAATACGGATTTGTAAAGGATGCCCCTAATAACTGCAAAGCCTTGACATTATTCGTACCCATAACACAGATAGTTGCAAGTACAACTAATCCAGTAGAACAAATAACATCAAGGACTTCACGTATACATTGTGCTAAATTTATTGAGGGCATTTTACTGTTGACAAAGTAAAAAGCAACTGGTTGCTTCCAACTTCGTCTCACACCTTGAAGCATGAATACCAAAGATGTATTAGCATAACTACTACATTTGTGGTGTCCATAATCTTCATAGCCGAAAATGCTATCAGATGCTGAATCATATTGAATATGCTGCCTGATTGACATTTCATCAAACATTAGCACACATATACGATCCGCTTCAGGCATCCGCTTAACATATTCTGTTAGGTGTTGTATAACACTCTCATTAACACCAGCAGATAGAGGCACATGAGATAAGAGGGATAATAGAGTGGACCGTGATGGAAGTGACGTAAAGGAACTTAAGAGGTGGTACGCTTTAGGACTTCGTTTATATAAGGCTAGGGCTAGGACTTTTTCGTCTAGTGACCATCTACGACCCTTGGGTTTACGATTAACTTGCCGAATCTGACTCAATAAAAATACTGATGCAGTTGGTTTCATATAGCCTTTAAAAACATTATGCACTAGGGGACTTGTATCCATGTTACATAATTCTCTAATGTAATGTTTATTAGCCTTGCATGCAGATTTTAATTTTTTCAGATGTCGGTGTTTTATCTGCAGAGCATTGTAGAGTATGGTTTTCTTTGGTGATAGTGGCACCGTAGAAAACTTCTTACGCTGTTCTGAAGATAATAATCGCAAACTTTTTGGTTTCGCAACAGTCATAACAGAAGGACTCTGTGAAAAGGTTGACGGGGCATTTGTAATCTCAGTGCAAGGATCTATCGATATTTGTGTCGAACTCAGTGAAGTGGTTGATGGGGCATTCATAATGTCAACGGAGGGATGTATGGAAGGTACTTGTGTTGAAGGATTATAGGACGTGGATGGATATACAGTTTGTTGGAGGGCAGGCTGTTCAAGAGATGGTAAACTTACTGTAACATTATCCAGAACCGCAAGTGCAGGGATAGCATTCCAGTTTAAGCTCTGAAAAGTATTGTTTCGAAATGACGCAGGATTGAAATGTCTTCCACATAATTTCCTCCTACTGGCAAATTCTTCTGCAGACTCATTCAGATCCAAAGCAGTAAGCCATGCTTGACATCTTGAAAAAATATATTAACATTAACACAACATGTACAGATAAAGTGTCAGTTTCGTCAGTGTTTGCTAATTTCAATTTTAGCGAATTTTTCTCTGTTGCAAATGGGAAAAATACAAAAATTAATTAAATCAATAAAATGATTTTTAATTTCAAAATTTTATTAATTATTACTTAACAAAGCGAAATGGCTGGAAAAGGATTACCTAAATTCGATTTTGGGTAATCCTGCAGTTTAGGCCTCTTTGAATGTGCATAAAATAGGAGTCAGGTATCAATCTTTGACCAAAATATATCGCTCGCGTCTGTGCTCGCGGTACATTAATTTTAACAGATAAATAAATAATAATAATAATTAATAAATTATGTATGTACTATAATTTGTTCTAAAGCAAAGATACTCAAAATTATCACGCCATTATTTTATCTGCTGTGACCAGAAATGACAAGCGGCAACAATGCGATGTCTCGCATCACGATTTCAACCATGCGCATTAAAAGAGGCCTAAACTGCAGGATTACCCGATTTTGTAATTGTTTTTATTCATCTAGAAATTGAACCATAGTAAAAAGATATTTAGGTACTTGAATTATATGTATACTTACTTACTGATTACCGATGGAAACCAAAACAGGCGTACATTTTCAACTGCACCGCAAATAACACATAAATGTCGATCCATAGCAATTACTAATAAACACCACTAATTATAGACACTATTATAAACACTAATTTGCTTTTTAAAGTAACGCCGAAAATGTAATGAACACGTAAAAGAAGAAGCACCACTACAAAATGACTACAAATTCCAGAGAAAATTTGACAACATTCAAATACGAATTGCGTTCGACTGAGCGTTGCGGAAATGAGAGGAAGAACAGGAAACATGAGCCAAGATGCTAAAGCGCCAAATTTAAATAAAGTGGCCAGCGCCATCTTAACATTCAGCGCGAGTAAACAATACTGAAAAAGGAAATCTGTAAACAAACTACGATGTGGCTAGCGCCATCTTCAAATTCAGCACAATTCCATACCTATTCCTTGCCTTTCACCCCCTTGGCCTACATTCAAAGTGATACCGTATTTCCCATGAAGTTGGACGGGCCTGGAAGGAGATAACTACGTAAAAGTTTTTTAACTTATCGATCGATCAATCGGCGCATAGCGCACGTTCAGCCCGTGTCAGCAGCTGAGAAGTTGACTCAACGGTGTCGGCTGAACGATACGCTGAGTGTGCGCTGTATCTCAACTGTTGGACTGATCGTTCAGCCGAATCGGTAACGCTAACATACAGTATTCTCAACACGTTGAGTGTTGCAAGTCAGCTGCTGACACCGGATGAACGTGCCCGTAGTAAATTTATGACAGCTAATAGATGGCGCCACATTAACACCATTGTCGCTTCATTGATGTCAGTAGTCACAAGCAGAATTAAATTTTTTAATTTATTATGTATACGTATCTTTAAAATCTGTACAATTTTTTATTGCAAAGTGAAACAAACAATACGACGTGGATGCCAGAAAAACGCAAGAATTGTTCAATTAGACAGATGGCGTTACCTTCGACGCAAGGTAGTCGTAGTGTTAAAGGCGGGCATCTGCATTTCATATATACGATGGTTAAGAGATGGCGCCACTTGTCATCATGCATTTCTTCTAGACTATCATTATACCGTTATCTTAAAGTCCCTTGTTATCCGTGACTGTTAAAAATTAAAAGTTTGTAAGATGGGATCGGTATTAGTTCGTAATCGAGATCGTCACTTTACTACTGACGGTGGTGGTTAGATGGCGAGCCAATTTCTTTAATTTAGAATTCCGTTTGGGGCTGCTTAAATTCCTTCAGTGAGTAAACAAATGACGTGATTACATTAACAGCCAGCAGAATTAACCAATCACGGAAATCAGATTCGTTTATAGAGAGAGTAACTCGTTTTTGATTGGCCACCGTTGCTCTTTCCCAAATCTTTCTTCTTTCAACTTTTGACGACCGGTCTTCATCACTTTCTAATCTTCTGGTTGTTGATGACTCTGCTTTTTCCAACCATTCCTCTTTCAATTTTTTTTATGACGATTGGTCTTCTTTTCTTAAGCTTTTAATAATTGTTCTAGTTCTCTTTTTGTTGTAATCTTTCTTCTTGCAACTTTTGATGTTTGTTCTTCTCGGCCTTTTTCTTTTTCTAATGTTTTAATTGTTTCAGTTGATGACGACTGGCCTTCTTCTTCTTATCTTTCAAATATTATTTTTCTGCTTTAATTTTTTGATGACTGGTCTGTTTCTTCTTCTGCCAATTCTTTCCCAAATCTTTCTTCTTTCAACTTTTGACGACCGGTCTTCATCACTTTCTAATCTTCTGGTTGTTGATGACTTTGCTTCTTCCAACCATTCCTCTTTCAATTTTTTTTATGACGATTGGTCTTCTTTTCTTAAGCTTTTAATAATTGTTCTAGTTCTTTTTTTGTTGTAATCTTTCTTCTTGCAACTTTTGATGTTTGTTCTTCTCGGCCTTTTTCTTCTTCTAATGTTTTAATTGTTTCAGTTGATGACGACTGGCCTTCTTCTTCTAATCTTTCAAATATTCTTTTTCTGCTTTAATTTTTTGATGATTGGTCTGTTTCTTCTTCTGCCAATTCTTTTCCAAATCTTTCTTCTTTCAACTTTTGACGACCGGTCTTCATCACTTTCTAATCTTCTGGTTGTTGATGACATTACTTTTTCCAACCATTCCTCTTTCAATTTTTTTCATGACGATTGGTCTTCTTTTCTTAAGCTTTTAATAATTGTTCTAGTTCTTTTTTTGTTGTAATCTTTCTTCTTGCAACTTTTGATGTTTGTTCTTCTCGGCCTTTTTCTTCTTCTAATGTTTTAATTGTTTCAGTTGATGACGACTGGCCTTCTTCTTCTAATCTTTCAAATATTCTTTTTCTGCTTTAATTTTTTGATGATTGGTCTGTTTCTTCTTCTGCCAATTCTTTCCCAAATCTTTCTTCTTTCAACTTTTGACGACCGGTCTTCATCACTTTCTAATCTTCTGGTTGTTGATGACTTTGCTTCTTCCAACCATTCCTCTTTCAATTTTTTTATGACGATTGGTCTTCTTTTCTTAAGCTTTTAATAATTGTTCTAGTTCTTTTTTTGTTGTAATCTTTCTTCTTGCAACTTTTGATGTTTGTTCTTCTCGGCCTTTTTCTTCTTCTAATGTTTTAATTGTTTCAGTTGATGACGACTGGCCTTCTTCTTCTTATCTTTCAAATATTCTTTCTCTGCTTTAATTTTTTGATGATCGGTCTGTTTCTTCTTCTGCCAATTCTTTTCCAAATCTTTCTTCTTTCAACTTTTGACGACCGGTCTCCATCTCTTTCTAATCTTTCAATAATGGTTCTAGTTGTTGATGACTGCTTTTCTTTTCATAAATCTTTATTTTGTGTATATCTTATTTGTTTATTATTATTTTTATCGCTTTCTTACTTCGTTGTTGCTGCGACGGCTCCTACTCCGATGATGTATTTTGCGGTGTATCTCCTCGGTTGATTCTTGCTCGTAGAGTGTATTTGTCGTGTGATAAATTTTGGATGGAGATGGCGCTCGCGAGCCTTCACATTCAAAATTATCTGCGTCAGTGTACGTGTGTGTGTGTGTAGGTGAATAAATAAGGAAGATTTCTCGTTTCAGTTGATGACGACTGGCCTTCTTCTTCTTATCTTTCAAATATTCTTTTCATGCTTTAATTTTTTGATGATTGGTCTGTTTCTTCTTCTGCCAATTCTTTTCCAAATCTTTCTTCTTTCAACTTTTGACGACTGGTCTCCATCTCTTTCTAATCTTTCAATAATGGTTCTAGTTGTTGATGGCTGCTTTTCTTTTCATAACCTTTCTTCCATCAACTTCTAATGAATCGTTTATTACAGTGTAAAATTCCGTTACGTATAAAGATCCCTTAGATTCTAGAATGTTCCAAGACGGCCGCCAATACGGTAGGCGATCTCGAGTCCTTGCCGTTGATCCTTCCTGATCGAAAATATTAATTTTACTAAAAGGTGTGCGATTGGTCATTTTGCATCAGGTGACCCCGTCTCCGACCCGTGTTTGCACTTCAGAGCCGAATCGTGTACGATCCGATACGATTTTATTAAGGACTGTCGAAAAGTGTAAACTTAGACAATAGTTGCATGAACCTGCTAGATGGCGCCGGCATTGGTTCATGATCGATTTGGAAAGGATAATTATTTTGATGACACCGAAAATTGACGCAAGACATTAATTAATATCGACTGTGCCGATAGAGGGCGCGCTTGCTTGCTAAGAATTTCATCATTCTTCTTGTTTTTTTACGTCACTTATTGCTTCTATCTTTTCTTTGTTTTTGTTGAGTCTCTTTCGATATTTACTAAGGACTGTCGTCAGAAAGTGCAATCGAAATATTTGGATGAATCTTACTGCTACTAGATGGCGCCAGCATCAGTTTCTGATCGATTTGAATGATGTCACCGAAATGTGACGCTATATCGAATGTACCAATAGATGGCGCAACTGTTTGGTAAGAATTTCACCGTTCTTATATCACTTATTGCTTTTGTCTTCTCTTCGTTTTCGTTGATTTTTTTTTTAATAACGACTGTCAGAAATACAATCGAAATTACCAGATGGCGTCAAATCAGTTTGTGATCGATTCGGATAGGTAAATAATTTTGGTGGCATCGAAAATCGACACAGGACGTTAATTTAAATATCGCAGGGGGTCGATGGACGGCTTTGGTTGGAACTTTTTTCATTTTGTTTTTATTAACCGACAGGGTTAAGTACGCCCTGCATATTAAATGGTTATTATTTGCGGATTCTTCAGCTTGATTGTTGTACATACAGAGTGACTGTTAATTAACCCGACAAAATGAAACCACGATAAAAAAGATGTCCGAGAATATGTGGAAAATGTTAAATAAATTCTTTCTACTTTAGTTAGTTTTCGAGAAATAATTAATCAAAAATTTACCCCCACACGACGACGCGCCCCTGTTTAAAAAATAGAGGAGCAGATGAACGAAAAATGTTTTGACAGGTAAACAAATAAAGCACGAAAACGAAAAACAATTTAAATTCCTGGTGTTTTTCTTTCGTTTTAATTTAAATTGTAAATAAAGTCTATTTCAGCAAGAAACGTAACGTAATTCGAAATCTATTTCGATTGTTAATTATTATAATTTCATTTTGTGTGTGACGAATTATTATTGACACAAACCTATTAAAAGTTTAACGCGTTTTAGCAAATCCATATCCTTAGCGCACTTATTCGCGTTATTTCCTCAGCTGTTTAAAGCTGTGTAATTAGACAATAACGAGAATTGTCCGGTCGCACGTATGAGAGTGTTTGCCGTTGATAATAGGTGTTGGAAGTTGTCAGTAAACAAATATGAAAGTAAATTTCACGTCCACATTGAGCACAGACAGCATTCGAATCGACCCGCCGCACAACTCGAGGCATGGTTGTCTGTGTGCAGCTTAACACGCCTATTATGGAGGATCAAGTTGTACAAGGTTTATTCTAAGTAAATATCATAAAACTTTTATCGCATTGAGCATCGACAGTATTCGAATCGACCCGAGGTCGTACGCCGCACAACCCGAGACACGGTTGTCTGCGTGATTGCTTAACACGTCTATTATGGAGGATCAAGTTTTACAAGCTTTATTCTAAAATAAAATGTTTATCACATTGGGAATCGACAGCATTCGAATCAACCCGAGCTCGTACGCCGCACAACCCGAGGCATGGTTGTCTGTATGCAGCTTAGGACGTCTATTACGGAGGGTCAAGTTTTACAAGCTTTATTCTAAGTAAATATCATAAAACGTTTGTCACATACTGCTGTGTTATCTGGACCTTGCCAGAATTTAGCTTTTGTTGCAAATTTTCTTTTTCTGGCCCCCCTTTTAGCAAGCCAGTTTTAATGCAATGTAAATGTATTTTGCAAATTTTCTGTTTCTGGCCCCACGTTGTTGGGTCTTAATTTTAATCCAGTGTTATGTTTCTCAGGGTAATTTGTCAATATTTTTCTAAATCTTTATTTTGTTTATATCTTATTTGTTTATTATTATTTTTATCGCTTTCTTACTTCGTTGTCGTTGCGACGGCTCCTACTCCGATGATGTATTTTGCGGTGTATCTCGTCGGTTGATTCTTGTTCGTAGAGTGTATTTGTCGTGTGATAAATTTTGGATGGAGATGGCGCTCGCGAGCCTTCAAATTCAAAATTATCTGCGTCAGTTTACGCGTGTGTGTGTAGGTGAATAAATAAGGAAGATTTCTCGTAGAATGAGACAAAAAAACGACAGTTTATTAATTTAGTTTCCGAAGAATCGCACAAATAAATACATATCATAGAAAAGTTCTGAAGTTTACAGCGTAGAAGTTTATTTGCTTGGTCGGTTTTTCGCAAAACCGCCAATATACCACATGTCCACCGAGTGCGAGTGTGGCGTTTGATCAAAAATGGTACACATAACACGGACGTTTAAAACGGCTTATTTAATAAAGTTTGCTGTCCCCGTGCGGTATCGATCGGCCCTAATGCAACCAACCACCCGATTGTCAGATTGTTTAAGTACTAATTATACCAATAAATTGATCGGAATTATTTGCGAATTTGTTACTCTTTAGCCCTTATTTCATAATAATTGCGTCGCGTAAAAGAAACAATTCAGACTTCCGTCAAGCGGGTAGTCAATAAAAAAACTTTTATATTTCTATTGTACTGCCGCCTTTAACTAAGGTGGCGTCGTATTTCGTAGGCAGTGTCGTAGTTTATTATTTGCTCATGCGCCTTGCATAATGCTCGGCATTTTCGATGAGTCACTTATGCAGCTGAAATTCTTGCAATTTACGAAGTGACTCATGACAAAGCGAGTCGCCGTAACGTTTGCTTAATTTGAAGCCATCAGTCTTTTACGTTACAAGAAGCGTAATATTCGGATGTCGCATTAGTTTTGAGCGTCAGTGTACGTCGCTTACTCTTTAACAAAAAAAATAATAATTTAAATGTGTAATTAAAACTGTTTTTGTGCGCGCTGAGAAACCGAACACCGAGCTATTAAATTCGGCCTTTTGCATTCAGTGCAACTTGGAAAGTTGACGACGCCTTACCGCGTCCTAATTGCCACGAGCGCCAACGTAAAAATTAAAAAAAAAAAAAAAACTCCGGATCATTACGCGCACGCGATGCTTTTCCTCCTTAACGCTGAAAGCTCACACTGAGACGAGGAAGGAAATCGAAAACTGTTAATTAAAAAAAAAACACACACACACACAGGGTGTTTCGGTTTAAAAATCTGAAATGAGCTGGGCGAGTTTTAACACAACAATAACATTCATTTGCATGCAAATCGAAATCGCGCGCGCGCGCAAAATCAGGTCGTTACGGGAGCAGTTTCTAATGGCGTACACTTCCTCGACAATAAATTATTATCACCGGGTATTATCATATCGCTATTCATAACTCCGGTCGGGACATGCAAATTCTATTAAGCGCGCGAGCGAAAAAAAAAGTGGTGTCCCTAATGTTGCTTGACGGCTCGGATGTTGGTCCCTTTCTCTTCGGCAAAAAGCAGGTTAGCACTTACGCCCACGCGAACGCGGAACAGATAGGTCACCGGAGATAAATCTGAATTATACTTTGTTGTGCTTAAGTTATTGCTCCGGTGAAACAGTTTCTCGATAAGGTTCGATCTTTATAACCGACGCGACGAAAATACTCGTACAGTATAAAGGTACGTACACAAAGAAAGCGGATTGCCTGCTTGAATCAACCGCTCTGAAATAATTAAATCTGCGTCATGAAATGAATTACTTCCCCGTAATAAATAACGTAATAACCGGGGCGCCATCTATCAAACACGCTTGATATTAACTTAAAAGTTTTTGAGTCGGGTTGTGTTCTAAGCTGACGAAATTAAATCACCTCACAATTGTTGCGAAATATATCATATCAAACTATATTTCTTTACTACCATCGCAAAATATATTTTATTTTCAACGTAATAATAAGTTGTCTAAGTGCATCTAAGGGGCTGGGCGAGACCCTTGTGAAGGAGAAAGGGGCCTTGGACGATCTGCGTGCGTACATTTCAAAAACCTTTCATTCTTTGCCTTTGGTTGTCACCAAGGTTTAAATTAAATTTACTTTAGATGGCGCTACGATTTCATAAAAAAAAACATCATTAATATTCAATCAACTTTAAAACTTTGCAAAGAAAACCCACATTAAATCAAGCAAAAATCAACAGATGGCCCTACGATCATTTTAAAGCTTAGCAAGAAAAACACTGCAGTAATTCAAGAATAATTCAATAGATGGCGCTGATATTAGACAAAAATCAGACAGCAACGATCAATTCATTTTAAAGTTTTGCAGAAAAAAGAACTGGAATAGTTCAAGAAAAACTCAATAGATTAGAGAGTAATAATCAAACCATTTTAAAATTTTGCAAAAAGAAAACCTACGATAGTTCAAGAAAAACTCAACAGATGGTACCACGATGTGATTTAAAAAAAAAAACAGCAACAATATCGATCCATTTTAAAACTTTGCAAGAAACCTACATTAAATCAAGGAAAAATCAACAGATGGCGCTACGATTTTTTAAAACATTCACTGCAATAATGAATTCATTTTAGAGCTTGGCCAAAAAAAAAATACTGCAGTAATTCAAAGAAAATTCGATAGATGGCTCTTGTTACTTCTGTCTGTCTTGTTAATTCTGTCTGTTATCATGTAAATGATACGGGCAGAGTTAATAAATTTAGCTTTCATACACAAAACTAAATTATACAAAAGGTAAAAAAAAATACAACAAAGAAATACACAGTAAGGTTAATTCGATTCGCTGTCAATATTCATACTGATTTTACGAACTGTATACGACCAACTATAATTACAAATTTTGCCATAATTTTCAAATTTCAAACAAGATACATTTCGAAAAAAACAGCGCACCATCTACTGACAGGAAAAAGAATCAACATTCAAAAATTATACTTCGGAGTCTTTGAACACTTTCGCTTATCAATATTAATAGATTTGATGATGCTCGATTATTCAAACGAAATATTTAATTTCACTTAGTTTTATGTAAATTTACGAAATGCTTTTGGGTCAATGCAAAGTGAACATTCCTACGAGGAAAGAATAAACAGGAGAGAGTCATAGTAACAGTAGCTTCAGCAGTCCAAAGTGGTAACCAAATATGGTCGCTGTGTAAGATCCGAGAAACTGAGTCCTATGATTACAAGTATCAGGCATTCAATTGAAAAGTTGATCAAGTAGCCTTTGAATTTTTCGTAACGTTTTGAATTACATCAACGTGAAATGTCATTTTACGTGCTTTTTACTTCGAATTAATAAAGAGCTAATAATGTCAGAATAGGTTATAAGCAAAACATTACAACTATTTGACAACTGTCATGCGTTAAACGTCAGTTGGTGAAAGAAGTCGCTCTATCTTCTTTCATCAAAACCAACTTGATGAACTTTTCAATTGAACACTCGTTACTTACTGGCTGCGTCACGGAACATCCAAAACTAACCTAAAAATGACTCACTTTTTAACTGAAGTCTACAATAAACTATCAATGTATCGTTTGTATACCGGGTGATTCAGTTTTGTATGCGCATCCCCATTTTCTTTCCTAATTTTTGGGAAGATGACATTCGGTGTAAATAATATAGGCCTACCTATAGTTTATTTGACAACATGAAACAATCTGTACCACTTCCGGCTGTAACTAAAGAGATTTAAATAGGCCAGCCGGTACATTTTTGCATTATTGGAACGTACAGCTAATTCTAGATCGAAATGATGCAAAATATTTCATATACAGGGTGATTGACATTCGAGAGACATGGGGATCTCGTTTATTATAAGAGAGAGAGAGAGAGAGAATTGGTTGAATGGAGTTACCTCTACTTACCACGATTCAAGATGACAAGTTTCTGCCGATTCTACGATCAGCTGTGCCCCAGCTGGCAACAGTGGAAACGGGGCAGGTTAACTTAAGGTGGTAAACTTATAAAGGGGCGCCAGAAGACAATTGAACAAACTAAACGTAATTCGCTCGGCCGACGTCTCCAATCGACCAGATCGTGCAGAAATATGAAATACGAATAATCAGAGGCGAGAATCTTACCCACTGGTGTGCGTGAAAGTTTAAACAAGAACACACAACGTAAATTATAAGCGTTTAATTAAATAATTAGGACACAACACTTTATGCCGTTACAAAAAGGGTGCTTATTCTCTAGTGAAACGTTCTATCACTTAAATCCGCATGAAGAGGCCTTAATTCGCTCTTAAAAATGCATGCGCAATAAAATTTAAAAGGTTACCTCGCGACCGATATCTGTCATGCTGTGAAGTTGGCTGTCACTACGCCATCTAGTGGTCCTGTCCGAGTCGATGACTGGTTGGCATCAAAATGGCGTACCCACGCTACTCGGAGAACGGCAGAGTACAGCAGGAATTTGTCGGGGCACCAAAACTCGATATATACGGGAAACCCTCGCGTGAAAGCTTGCGGGGATTACCTAAACCTGCGCCCAAATAGAAAAGCCTAAGTAGAAGAAATGATTTTTTTCTTTAGCGGCCATGTTGGTCGGCATGCGTCGTCATATTTTACCTGAGAGAACTGGGGCGTCAGGCTTGGTAAGGAGATAGGAGCAATGCCTAGGAGTGTGCTAGATTCATGCCGACGCGACGACCGTCTAGATCACCAGGAACCCATCGATCGCCAGCATGCCTACCAACTAAATTGCGTTACTCTTTGGCCCTTTTACCCAATAGCGGAATCACCATAGGCTTACTTCACTACCGTACTCGTCTTTTTCCTATTCAGTCTTGTCTTGGACCAGTCATCTTCCTAAGTTCTTCCTAGTCTATTAAAAGTTTTCTCGTAATCTATAAATTTCCTTTTTCTTCCCTCTCCTTCTTGTTGAGGATATTCATCGCTAATTCTTCGATTATATCCCAGGTTTCACTTCCTTCCAGCACTAAGTCCATGAGGTTGTCTGGTCTTATTTGACTTTTTAACTCATGTTCATTTTTTCAGTGTAAGCTGTGTTCCACGTCATCGTCTATCACTTTGCAATATCTGCACTGTTGAATCCCATCTTCTTGATTTCTTTGCGATTTGATCAGTTTAGCCTTCGCAAGTGATGCATCCGTTGATAAAGTGCGATATCCCCTTATTACCCCAATTGCCAGGATCCTTTGGCAATTCAGCAGTTAATTTTGCATACTTGGGACCATACTGGAGCTCCATAAAGAATCATGGAGGTCGCCGTTGAGTATAGGATTCTTCTCTTTACCTCACCAGGTCCGTTTCTCTTAGGCATTATTCTTGATAGCATGTTAATTGCCACTCTTGCTCTTGCGGTTGCATATTCCACATGATTTCCATATGATAGCTTTTTGTTTAGTATGGTTCCTAGATATTTAATGTTTTTACTTGGAATTATTTCGGTCTCGTTAAGTTTAAAAATTATCTCTCTATGCTTCTTTTTTCTAGTTCTGATTTTTCAGAAGCTAATTTTAGTTTATTCCTTTCCGTCCACCAGGATATTTTGTCCAATGCGTAATTGACATGATATTCGAGGTCTTCTTCGTTCTTCCCCCTTGCCACCACTGCCGCAAAAGCCACAGTCTGAACATGCTTCCCCAGGTTTGATCTTAATAGCCCATCGTAAAGTAAATTCCACAGAGTAGGGTCCAATACTGAGGACCTGTGGAACTCCACATGTTATTTCTACTTTTGTCCCAGGCTCTATCTCTAGACTTCTATCCTTCAGGTAGGACCCAATTATCCTCCTGGTCTGTGCGCAGACCTTCCTATTTCTTAGTTCTTCCTTAATCAGGACCCAGACAGCCGTGTTGAACGCATTCTGTAACTCCAGGGTGACTAACGCGCAAAACCATCGAGTTTTTACTGTTTTCTTCATCTTGCAACCCAAGCGAAACCAACTCTGCTCGACCTTGAGATAAAAAAATTGAAAGAAAAACAATTCGAAAAGTTAAAGGTCAAGGTCAAACGAAATTCAAGATCAACCCAACTCTCCTCAACCAGAACTTGAGAAAAAAATTAATACTTAAAAAAATTTCGAAAAGTTAAAGGTTAAGATCCAACGATACCCCCAAACGGTGAGCGGCCCTCGAAGCGCTTCGCGCTTTCTCATCACTTTCTCAAAAACTCAATAACATCGAAACAAATGCCGGTGCCCGTAAGGGCGCTGGTGACACAAAACAAAATAACAATTGATAAAATTTAGGCATAGAAGAATCGACTGACCAAGAGGATCTGCGGCTTCAAAAGTATTAACTGCTTTTCCTCCGGACCCTTTGGTGAACGTATGACGAAGAAAATCAAGAAGCAAATGAGATTAGGTAACGCAGAACAAAAAAACAAGGGAGAAAGAAAGAAGAAACTTAAAAGAATTGTTGACGATCAAAAAGCCGCAAAAGAAAAAATCTAAAGCCTAATTTACTGTCGAAGAAAATGAAGACGCAAGTAGTTCAGGAATAAAAAAGAGAGAAAAGAAAGAAGAGGTTCAAAAGAACTACTTGCGACGGAGAAGCACAAAATAAAAAAATTGACAAATTTTGTCATAGAAAATGAAGAAGCAAGTGGATACAGGATAAAAAAAAGCGAACGGAATAGAAGGAAGAAACTTAAGAGCACCGCCAACAATGAAACAGTCAAAAAAACCCAAACATGACTATGAAAATGAAGAAGAACATGAGATTATGAAATCAAGGAAAAAAAAGAAGGAGTTTAAAAGAGCTGTCAGCAATGAGGAAACCACAACAGAGCAAGAAGCAAGTAGATCAAGTATAAAAAAAAAAACGAAGAGAAAAGGAAGAACAAGTTCAAAAGAACTACTGGCGACGGAGAATCAGAAGGAAAAAGTTGGAAAACTTAGAGTTTGTTGTCGAAGAAAATGAAGAAGCAAAAGAATTGCCAGCGATGAAAAAACAACAAAAAATAAAAAAAATTGAGTTGATGAAAAAAATGAAGAAGTAAATGAGGTTGTACAAACACAGCTATCGCTGTTCGGCGGTGTCAAATGATATTCCAGCAAAGCCGCAATTGATTTACTTCTCCAAACGAGCAAGAAATCCGTTAAATTTAACACACGCGAGAAATACGTCACACCGGCACAATGCTCGAACAAGAAAGAGGACGCGATCAGGTCGAGGGTGACGAAGGTCGCTTCGACGCACAGGGATTACCGACGATAACCAATGACAGGCACATGGGGCCTTCATAGCCTATGAAAGTTCAGCGATCACTGTACGCAGGTTTCCCCCATAGCGATGTAGAGGAGGGTAGCCAACGGTGTTAAAACGAAATTGCAAGACGTTAAATCGTCACTATATTTTAGCGCGAGATTTAAATGTAACATGGTGCCTCTGTTGTAACTCACCTTGGGTTGGGTTGGGTTTTCTCAAGTGTTCTCGTGTTCTTTTGGCATTGGGTACTACTTTAGTCTCTTGGCTCAACGTGAGCCTCCTACTGGTTTTGTTGTTTCATCAAATCTCACAATGTTGATCACCTTCTTGGAATCACGTTTCGATCGGGGTCGTCTTGTCATTTCTTAGATGTCTTAGGAAGCTTTTGAATCAACTAAGGAAGAAGGGTTTGAAAGCGAGGGTACGTAGTAGACTTCATGAAGCAGTAACCACCGGTGATGTTTCTAGGAGTGTCACAAATTCGACCGTTTCGTTTTAATTTATTTCTGAACCTGCCGATCAGTTTCACGAAAGAACAACTTTATAACCGATGAACGCAGTACTGATTGCGTAGGATTTTATGCCAAGTCTGAGAAGCATTGGGGGGGGGGGTAAAGTCAAAACGTTTCCTAACGATTAGGTCTTCTTTTGAATGAAGCTGAACGAGCTGATCAGTTTGACGAGATCCATGTGCCATACCGGCCTTACAACTGAAGAACGCAGAACTATTTGCTTAGGATTCTTTTACCAAGAAGAGATCTGAAAAGCATTGGGGTAAAGTCGAAACGTTCCCTAAGGATTAGGTCTTGTTTAAGGTAAAATCAAAGCTTGCCTTAGGGATTAAGTCATCTTTAGGGTGAAGTCAAAGCGTTCCTTAAGGATTAGGTCATCTTTAGAGTGAAGTTGAACGAGCTGATCGGTTTGACGAGATAGCAGCCTTATAACTGAAGAACGCAGAACTGTTTGCTTATGATTCTTTTTACCAAGAGGAGGTCTGAAAGGCATTGGGGTAAAGTCAAAATGTTCTCTAAGGATTAGGTCATGTTTAGAGTGAAGTCAAAGGATTAAATCATCTTTAGGGTGAAGCTGAACGAGCTGATTAGTTTGACGAGATTCATGTGCCATACCGGCCTTACAACTGAAGAACGCAGAACTATTTGCTTAGGATTTTTTTACCAAGAAGAGATCTGAAAAGCATTGGGGTAAAGTCGAAACGTTCCCTAAGGATTAGGTCTTGTTTAAGGTAAAATCAAAGCTTGCCTTAGGGATTAAGTCATCTTTAGGGTGAAGTTAAAGCGTTCCTTAAGGATTAGGTCATCTTTAGAGTGAAGCTGAACGAGCTGATCGGTTTGACGAGATACCAGCCTTATAACTGAAGAACGCAGAACTGTTTGCTTATGATTCTTTTTACCAAGAGGAGGTCTGAAAGGCATTGGGGTAAAGTCAAAATGTTCCCTAAGGATTAGGTCATGTTTAGAGTGAAGTCAAAGGATTAGATCATCTTTAGGGTGAAGCTGAACGAGCTGATCAGTTTGACGAGATCCATGTGCCATACCGGCCTTTTAACCGAAGAACGCAGAACTGTTTGCTTAGGATTTTTTTAAGTCAAAACGTTCTCTAAGGATTAGGTCATGTTTAGGATAAAACCAAGGCGTCCCTTAAGGATTATGTCATCTTATAAGAAAGTCCTAAGAATTCGTTTATCTTTAGGGTAAAGTCAAAACGTTGGGTTACCTTTATGGTAAATTCAAAGCGTTTTCTAAGAATTCGTTCATCCTTAGGGCAAGGTCTCAAAATAGCTTCCACTGTAAGCACCGGGGATGTTTCTAGGAGCGTCACAAATTCGACAGTCCCGTTTTAATTGATTTTTGAACGAGCCGACCAGTTTCACGAAAGCACAGCTTTATAACCGATGAACGCACTGTTGATTGTTTAGGATTTTATACCAAGAAGAACACTGAAAAGCGTCGGGGGTAAAGTTAAAGCGTTAGGTCATCTTTAGATTAAAGCCAAAGCGACCCTTAATCCCGATCATCCCTAGGGTGAAGTCAAGGCATTGCCTATCGATTAGATCATATTTTTAGTGAAGTCAAAGCATTCCCTAAAAAATTAGGTTAACTTTAGGGTAAAATTAAAGCGATCCTTAAGGATTAGATCATCCCTAGGGTGAAGTCAAGGCGTCGCCTATGGATTAGGTCAGCTTTTTGGTAAAGCTGAAGCATTCCCTAAGAATTCATTCATCTCTAGGATAAAGTCAAAACATTCCCTAGGAATTCGTTCGTCTTTAGGGTAAAGGAAAAGCGTTCCTTAAGGAGTAGGTCAGCTTTTGAGTAAAGTTAAAGCGATCCTCAAGGATTAGATCATCCCTAGGGCGAAGTCAAGGCGTCGCCTATGGATTAGGTCAGCTTTTTGGTAAAGTTAAAGCATTCCCTAACAATTCATTCAACGCTGGGGTAAAGTCAAAACATTACCTAGGAATTCGTTCGTCTTTAGAGTAAAGGAAAAGCGTTCCTTAAGGAGTAGGTCACCTTTTGAGTAAAGTTAAAGCGATCCTCAAGGATTAGATCATCCCTAGGATGAAGTCAAGGCCTCGCCTATGGATTAGGTCAGCTTTTTGGTAAAGTTAAAGCATTCCCTAACAATTCATTCAACGCTGGGGTAAAGTCAAAACATTCCTTAGGAATTCGTTCGTCTTTAGGGTAAAGGAAAAGCGTTCCTTAAGGAGTAGGTCACCTTTTGAGTAAAGTTAAAGCGATCCTCAAGGATTAGATCATCCCTAGGGTGAAGTCAAGGCGTCGCCTATGGATTAGGTCACCTTCTTAGTAAAGCTGAAGCATTCCCTAAGAATTCATTCATCTCTAGGGTAAAGTCAAAACATTCCCTAGGAATTCGTTCGTCTTTAGGGTAAAGGAAAAGCGTTCCTTAAGGAGTAGGTCAGCTTTTGAGTAAAGTTAAAGCGATCCTCAAGGATTAGATCATCCCTAGGGCGAAGTCAAGGCGTCGCCTATGGATTAGGTCACCTTTTTAGTAAAGTTGAAGCATTCCCTAAGAATTCATTCATCTCTAGAGTAAAGTGAAAGCATCCCCTAAGAATTCGTACGTCTTTAGTGTAAAGAAGAAGCGTTCCTTACCCTTTAGGGTAAAGTTCAAGCGACCCTTAACGATTAATTAATCATTCCTAGGATGAAGTCAAGTCGTCGCCTATCGATCAGATCATCTTTTTGGTAAAGTTAAAGCATTCCCTAAGAATTAATTCACTTTTAGGGCAAAGTCAAAGCATTCGCTAAGAATTCGTTCATCTTTTGTAAAGAAGAGGCGTTCCTTAAGAATTCGGTCAACTTTAGGATAAAGTTAGAACGTCCCTTAAGAATTAGATCATTCCTATGGTGATATAAACGCGTGGCCTATTGATTAGATCATCTTTTTGGTAAAGTTAAAGCATTCCCTAAGAATTAATTCATTTTTAGGGCAAAGTTAAAGCATTCGCTAAGAATTCGTTCATCTTTTGGAAAGAAAAGGCGTTCCTTAAGAATTCGGTCAACTTTAGGATAAAGTTAGAACGTCCCTTAAGAATTAGATCATTCCTATGGTGATATAAACGCGTGGCCTATTGATTAGATCATCTTTTTGGTAAAGTTAAAGCATTCCCTAAGAATTAATTCATTTTTAGGGCAAAGTTAAAGCATTCGCTAAGAATTCGTTCATCTTTTGTAAAGAAGAGGCGTTCCTTAAGAATTCGGTCAACTTTAGGATAAAGTTAGAACGTCCCTTAAGAATTAGATCATTCCTATGGTGATATAAACGCGTGGCCTATTGATTAGATCATCTTTTTGGTAAAGTTAAAGCATTCCCTAAGAATTAATTCATTTTTAGGGCAAAGTTAAAGCATTCGCTAAGAATTCGTTCATCTTTTGTAAAGAAGAGGCGTTCCTTAAGAATTCGGTCAACTTTAGGATAAAGTTAGAACGTCCCTTAAGAATTAGATCATTCCTATGGTGATATAAACGCGTGGCCTATTGATTAGATCATCTTTTTGGTAAAGTTAAAGCATTCCCTAAGAATTAATTCATTTTTAGGGCAAAGTTAAAGCATTCGCTAAGAATTCGTTCATCTTTTGTAAAGAAGAGGCGTTCCTTAAGAATTCGGTCAACTTTAGGATAAAGTTAGAACGTCCCTTAAGAATTAGATCATTCCTATGGTGATATAAACGCGTGGCCTATTGATTAGATCATCTTTTTGGTAAAGTTAAAGCATTCCCTAAGAATTAATTCATTTTTAGGGCAAAGTTAAAGCATTCGCTAAGAATTCGTTCATCTTTTGTAAAGAAGAGGCGTTCCTTAAGAATTCCGTCAACTTTAGGATAAAGTTAGAACGTCCCTTAAGAATTAGATCATTCCTATGGTGATATAAACGCGTGGCCTATTGATTAGATCATCTTTTTGGTAAAGTTAAAGCATTCCCTAAGAATTAATTCATTTTTAGGGCAAAGTTAAAGCATTCGCTAAGAATTCGTTCATCTTTTGTAAAGAAGAGGCGTTCCTTAAGAATTCGGTCAACTTTAGGATAAAGTTAGAACGTCCCTTAAGAATTAGATCATTCCTATGGTGATATAAACGCGTGGCCTATTGATTAGATCATCTTTTTGGTAAAGTTAAAGCATTCCCTAAGAATTAATTCATTTTTAGGGCAAAGTTAAAGCATTCGCTAAGAATTCGTTCATCTTTTGTAAAGAAGAGGCGTTCCTTAAGAATTCGGTCAACTTTAGGATAAAGTTAGAACGTCCCTTAAGAATTAGATCATTCCTATGGTGATATAAACGCGTGGCCTATTGATTAGATCATCTTTTTGGTAAAGTTAAAGCATTCCCTAAGAATTAATTCATTTTTAGGGCAAAGTTAAAGCATTCGCTAAGAATTCGTTCATCTTTTGTAAAGAAAAGGCGTTCCTTAAGAATTCGGTCAACTTTAGGATAAAGTTAGAACGTCCCTTAAGAATTAGATCATTCCTATGGTGATATAAACGCGTGGCCTATTGATTAGATCATCTTTTTGGTAAAGTTAAAGCATTCCCTAAGAATTAATTCATTTTTAGGGCAAAGTTAAAGCATTCGCTAAGAATTCGTTCATCTTTTGTAAAGAAGAGGCGTTCCTTAAGAATTCGGTCAACTTTAGGATAAAGTTAGAACGTCCCTTAAGAATTAGATCATTCCTATGGTGATATAAACGCGTGGCCTATTGATTAGATCATCTTTTTGGTAAAGTTAAAGCATTCCCTAAGAATTAATTCATTTTTAGGGCAAAGTTAAAGCATTCGCTAAGAATTCGTTCATCTTTTGTAAAGAAGAGGCGTTCCTTAAGAATTCGGTCAACTTTAGGATAAAGTTAGAACGTCCCTTAAGAATTAGATCATTCCTATGGTGATATAAACGCGTGGCCTATTGATTAGATCATCTTTTTGGTAAAGTTAAAGCATTCCCTAAGAATTAATTCATTTTTAGGGCAAAGTTAAAGCATTCGCTAAGAATTCGTTCATCTTTTGTAAAGAAGAGGCGTTCCTTAAGAATTCGGTCAACTTTAGGATAAAGTTAGAACGTCCCTTAAGAATTAGATCATTCCTATGGTGATATAAACGCGTGGCCTATTGATTAGATCATCTTTTTGGTAAAGTTAAAGCATTCCCTGAGAATTAATTCATTTTGAGGCCAAAGTCAAAACATTCGCTAAGAATTCGTTCATCTTTTGGAAAGAAAAGGCGTTCCTTAAGAATTCGGTCAACTTTAGGATAAAGTTAGAACGTCCCTTAAGACTTAGATCATTCCTATGGTGATATAAACGCGTAGCCTATCGATTAGATCACCTTTTTGGTAAAATTTCAAGCACCCTCTAAGAATTAGTAGAGTAAATTCAAAGCATTCCTTAAGAATTCGTTTATTTTTTGTAAAGAGAAAGCGTTCCTTAAGAATTAGGTCATCCTTAGGGTAAAGTTAAAGCGGTTCTTAAGGAGTAAGTCATTTCTAGGATGAAGTCAAGGCGTTGCTTATGGATTAGGTCACCTTTTTGGTAAAGTTAAAGCATTCGGTAAGGATTCGTTCATCTTTAGGGTAAAGTCAAAGCGTTCTTTAAGGATTAGGTCATCTTTATCGTAAAATCAAAGGATTAGGCCATCTTCAGGGCGCCTTACGGAATAGATCATCCTTCGGGTGAAGTCAGACCTGTGACTTGCGACGTTTGGACTAAAAAGGATTTGGTAAATGGGTGAAGAAGAGCAATAAAGAAAATTGTAATTTTCTTCGTGGCAAAATGAGATAAAAGTCATACTCCATGAGTCTTTGTAAAATAGATGATCTGGAAAGTTTGATCTGCTTGATCTTTCAAACTCTGGCATATTCTGTCACCAACTCGAATGGATTAGAACACTAGAAACACTATTTCTATAAGTGTCCATCTTGTCATCGTACTTTAATTGGAAACCCCAAAAACCTTTTCGTTGGCCTAACGTAAACCATAAACCTTATCGTTGCCGGCAATAAAGAATTCCGAGTTGCTATTCGATTGGCGCCCCCCGCCCCCCCAATCCTACGTTTCGCATCGCGCAAAAATATAAAATCCATTACCGTATTTTTTCACATTCTCGGGAAAACTGTTACAAAACCAAGAGGTGAACGTTCGATCTATTTATAGACGTTCTTCGCGTTCGCAATGATAAAACGAAAAAAAGCAAAAATAAAAAAGGAAACGAAATAAATCGCGGCTACCTATGAAACGGGAGACACAAAAAAGAAGCCATAATTACCGGTGTGCGAGCAGGAGATGGACCTACGTTCACATGAATGAGAAAGTCAGAGCCAAGGCTGCGGTCGCTGACCTGCTGCAACAGTACTCGGAGTAAGCAGCTGTACTGGTAGTATTATGAGTAGTATCACAGCGACACCCACCAGCAGGCCGCGGTTCTCCGCGCATACCATTCCTGCGAAATTATACGTTTGCCGTGTGCCATTACTATCTCTAATTAGCATTACTACGTAATTGAGCGCTCATAGTACGTTATCATTCTGTTTATTTTCAGCAACGAGCAAAACGAACTGCCGCGCGTTCAGTTACCGTCCGGGGAACCTTGGCACTTAATCGACGGTTTTTCTTTAATTCATTAAAACACCATCGTTTTTTTTTTAATACTTAACATAAACAACAATACTGTTGCACTCAGTGGGGTGGTCTCATCAAATGATTATATACAAAGCAATGTACAACGACCTCTTGCTTATAAGCAAATTAAATACTCAGGAGCTGCAAATTTAATTCGTTGCGTTTTCTGCCATGTTAAAAAATTCACATTTTTAAATTTTCATTCAAGAGAAATTTGCAAAAATGAAACGGATTCAAGTAAATCGGCCCCTTTAATGACCCCCTGGGATTGCGCTGCAACGAAACTGCTAAAATCTGTTGCGTTTTTGATTCTTTATTTCTTCAAATATTTAAAACGTCAACTCTTAATTTTGGGCGAATTTTTTTTATTCGGCATTTTGCTGCGATGGATGCGGTGATTTAAAAGATTGAATAGATAGGTATCTATCTCTGTTAGATTACAATTTACGTTGTGTAGGAATTTAGATCTCTGACATTCTTACGTCGCGTCGCCTAAATCGGTTATAATCTATTGAATCTTTTAAATCAATGTGTACGTGGTCCATCGCAGCAAAATGCTGAATAAAAAAACGCGCCCTTTAAAATCCACAAATTACATAGTGCCATCTGTTATTTAAAATGCAAACTACTTCCAAATGTCATGGTGACGCAGCGGGGGTGCGTACAGAAACTACATTTTGGGTTTATTCTTGAAAGTCCAGTAGCGGACAATAAAATTCGGGCGGGAATATGAATATGATAAACTTGGTAAATCAAACTTTTATTGACGTTGTCTGTCAAAAAAAAAAAATTTTTGGGATGTCAAACTGAAACTGAAATTTTGCAGCAGCTCCAACCTTTATCTAGCAAAATCATTAGGTACTCTAACTTTTTGAGCGGATCTTAAATGAGGCATTTTGTCAAAATACAGAACAAACAAACGGTATTGTTTTAGTAGCGCCATCTAGCGGATTGTCATTGCCGTCTTAGAGCGTTCACAAAAAGATAAATATAGTCCTTGACTGTTAAATTTTATAATTACCACAGTGTTGTGCTTGGCACCATCTAGTGACTTAGACCACCACAGTAGGCATACTTATCTAAATTAGAATTCTTTTTTTTTTCTTTGTTTTGTGATGGGTATTCTACGCCCTCTATGTATCCTTAGCCAAATTAAGAAAAAAAATCAAAGAAAAAATCTTCGTTACGTCTTCTGTTGTGTTAAAAATACACATTTTTTTAAATTTCCCCGTTTCACTAAAGAGAAACTGCTAAAAATGAAAGGAATCGCCATCTAGTATCAACTGACCGAACTATTTTCTCTGGGATTCAAAGAGCTGTTAAAAAGAAAAAAGAAGTCCGCGATTTATAGTTTTTTTTTCTTCAAAAAATGTGCACTTCAGATAACATATTTTGTGTCAAAATACAAAATAAACAAACGGTATTTTTTTTACTAGCGCCATCTAGTGGATTGTCATTGCAGTTTTAGAGCCTTTGACTCCTAAACTTAATGATTGCCACGGATTTCACTACAACACCAGTTTTTTTTTTAAAGCAAGCGCAGCAGGCATGCTTATCTAAATTAGAATTCTTTTTTCGCCGTTTTATGACGACTATTCAACGCCCTCTGTCGATACTTGGGTAAATCAGGAGCTGCAAAATTTAATTCGTTGCGTTTTCTGCCATGTTAAGAAATTCACATTTTTAAATTTTCATTCAAGTGAAATTTGCAAAGATGAAACGGATTCAAGTTTCTCAAGTCCCTGGCGGCATCTAGTATCAACTAATCGAAGTATTTTCACATTTTTCCATTTAAGTTCCTCAAGTTTTAATGTGAACCTGGCGCCATCTAGTATCAACTAATCGAACTATTTTCTCGATTGAAAGAGATGTTAAGAAAAAAAGGAATAAGATGAGAATACTCTGAGAGTGCTCTAGAGCAGTCACTCGAAACTAATGGCACCATCTAGTGACTTAAAGCAGCACTAAATTCACTACAGTACAATTTTTTTTGAAGCAAGCACAGTAGGCACAGTTTATGACAAGTATTCAACGTTCTCTATCGATATTTAGGCAAACCAGGAGCTGCAAATTAAATTCAAAGAAAAAATCTTCGTTGCGTTTTCTGCTACGTTAACTTTTTAATCTCTCCATTTCATTGAACAGAAACTGGTAAAAATGTTCCTCAAATTTTAATATGAACCTGGCGCCATCTAGTATTAACTAATCGAACTATTTTCTCTGCGATTCAAACAGATGTTAAGAAGAAAAAAGAAGATTGCCGTTTAGTTTTTTTTTTTTTTATTGCGCGCTTCAGGTAATGTTGTATTTGATCAAAATACAGAATAAACAAACGGTATTGTTTTACTAGCGCCATCTAGTATCAACTATTCGAACTGATTTCTCAGCGATTCAAAGGAAAACAAGTCCGCCATTTATAGTTTCCTATTTTCAAAAAATGTGCGCTTCAGATAACGTAGCAGTTTTGTCAAAATACAGACTAAACAAAGAGTATTGTTTTACTAGCGCCATCTAGTGGTGTTGTGTCATTGGAGTTTTACAGCCTTCACGAAAAGAAAATACAAAGAGAGCTCTCTTTGACTCTTAAATTTTATAATTGCCATGGTGTTAAGCTACCAGCACCATCTAGTGACTTTTTTTAAAGCAAACACAGTAGTCATGCTTATCTAAATTTTATTATAATGGTGGATTTCATAAACGTTAATTAAATTTAATCATCTGTTATAAAGTAAACGTTGCTATGGATACATGTGCTGAAGGTATAGGAATGATTATTCTTAACCAAATGAATAAGTTTGATTGACTTTTATGAAACTCAGCATAATTCCTTTTTTCTTTGTTTTATGACAACGCCCTCTATTGATGGTTGATGGTTATTAGGCAAATCTTCGTTGCTTTTTCTATTATGTTAAAAAAATACTCTCTCCATTTAATTAAAGAGGAACTGGTAAAGAGATTTAAGTTCCTCAAGTCTTGATATGAACCTGGCGCCATCTAGCATCAACTAATCGAACTATTTTCTTTGCGATTCAAACAGATCTTAAGAAGAAAAAAGAAAATTGCCGTTTAGTTTTTTTTTTTAATTGCGCGCTTCAAGTAATGTTGTATTTGGTCAAAATACAGAATAAACAAACGATATTGTTTTACTAGCGCCATCTAGCATCAACTATTCGAACTGATTTCTCAGCGATTCAAAGAGGCGTTAAAAAGGAAAACAAGTCCGCCATTTATAGTTTCCTATTTTCAAAAAATGTGCGCTTCAGATAATGTAGCAGTTTTGTCAAAATACAGAATAAACAAAGAGTTTTGTTTTACTAGCGCCATCTAGTGGTGTTGTGTCATTGGAGTTTTACAGCCTTCACGAAAAGAAAATACAAAGAGAGCTCTCTTTGACTCTTAAATTTTATAATTGCCATGGTGTTATGCTACCGGCACCACCTAGTGACTTTTTTTAAAGCAAACACAGTAGTCATGCTCATCTAAATTTTATTATAATGGTGGATTTCATAAACGTTAATTAAATTTAATCATCTGTTATAAAGTAAACGTTGCTATGGATACATGTGCTGAAGGTATAGGAATGATTATTCTTAACCAAATGAATAAGTTTGATTGACTTTTATGAAACTCAGCATAATTCCTTTTTTCTTTGTTTTATGACAACGCCCTCTATTGATGGTTGATGGTTATTAGGCAAATCTTCGTTGCTTTTTCTGTTATGTTAAAAAAATACTCTCTCCATTTAATTAAAGAGGAACTGGTAAAGAGATTTAAGTTCCTCAAGTCTTGATATGAACCTGGCGCCATCTAGTATCAACTAATCGAACTGCGATTCAGTGAGATGTTAAAATGAAAAAAGACGTCCGCCATTTATCGGTTTTTTTTTCGAAAAAATATGCGCTGCAGATAATGTATTTCGACAAAATACAGAAGAAACCAAAAATAAACGCGAATTATTAACGGTAAAATTTTTTAGTAAACGTCAGAATTACTAGTGACAATTTGTATTTGAACTAAACGTCAAAAATATTAAAGTAAGGTTTACGTTGCGCAAACGACGTGTCCCTCTGTCGGCACTGTAGAATACAATAGGTGACAATACATTATTCGTCAATTTTCATACGATTTGACATTACGTTCCCTTTTTTTTTTAATGTCGATATGATTTACCTGTTCGCTAGTCTACATGGGCTGTCAGGTATATTTAATATTGTTTTAGTTACGTATTTAGAGTTGGCCCACATTAAATCGCGACGCCTTAAAAATTGAAAGTAGGCAACCCATTCTACTTCCGTGCTTTTAGCGTATTACGGAAACGAAGCTGTTATTTTTGAAAATAAAAAAAAAAAGTAAACAATTCTGCTTGCCTCAAACAATCGTGGACCTGTACTTCAAGTGTATTATCTACCTACATTTAATTGTGGCTGATAATGTCTATCTATTTATAGATCAAAACGCACTCAAGATAAAAGTATTAGATATAATTCTGCTACTAATTAATCAATGACATTCAAACATTCATTTGTACACTTAATGATTATACCACGCATTTATTTTGGGTACTCAAATTTGTCAGTGTAATTTGCAAAACGAATCTTTCTGCACCTTTCGAGTTTTACAAGAAAGAAAAAGTTGAGGAGACCGTTGATGTTTATAAAAAAAAAATTGTTGCAAATCGGTTTTGATTGCAGTGGATTCCTCGAGCATCGTCTGTATTGCTGTTTCGGCCCTATTTGGGGCCTCGTCAGCAGAAGCGTAGCTCGAGAATTCCACAGTAAACCAAACCGACTTGTCCTAGGTTATTCGCTATAGCGATGTAATAGTAATGAAAAGTTTTAATCGCGAACATCCCGCAGCGATGTCCTTATATGGCCACTTGGATAATAAAGGATTCTGATTGGGCACGAGGCTGACTACATCTGCGATCACCCCGCGTCATCCTATTTTTTTATCTATTTTAGTTTATCGTTATTTGTAAACTTTTTTCAATTTGATTCTATTTAGCCAGAATATTTATTGTTAACCATAATTTGCGAAAAAAATTAGTACATCACTTATACGAAATCCTTTACATTTTTGAAAGTTTTTTTTCCAAGTGATTATCATTAAATTTTTGAACGATGATAGCGCCATCTGCACACACTTGTTTGATTCATGAAATTTTAGGCGGCATCTCCAAATTGAAAAATATAAAAATTTCTTTTACTATGTAATTTCGAGAAAGAAAATCTTTTATGACGTAATTTCGAAAAAGAGAAAATTACTGCAAAAATTGATTGTGTCATTCGGGGATAAAAGGAAAACTTTTTACAAATTGTAAAAACGGCAACATATCACTAGAAATTTAGCAGCGCCATCTCTGGAGATTTTTTTGAGTCATACACTTTCCAGCGGTCATACGTATTTTTAATTTTCTAAGAATAATAAAACCTTAACGTTTTCAAGCGCTAGCTTGACATACATATTTTGATTAACATTTTTCCTTGGGTATGTTAATTCTGCGCAAAAAATAGTAATATAGTTTTACAAGGTTGGCAACACTGCTTTATTTTCTTTGTTATTTAGTTACTAAAATTTTGAAGTTAAGCTACTTTCTAGCCAGGGTTGCCGGTGGAAAACGCTATAACCAACCGTCAAATCTACGTTGCCGATCAGTGCTGCCAACCCTACACAATTGTCAAATCTTAATCTTAATTCTGAATTTTAGAAAGTCGAACAAGTTTTGTTTATTTAATGAGAACTTTTTTTATTTTTGTTATTTTTTTAAATTTTATAAATTTGTCGATCGTCTCTTGTTTCATTTCACGTCAAGAATTGCGCAACGGTCAATTCTTAATTTTAGAACATTTTGTTCATTTAATGAGATTTTTTAAACTATAAATTTTCTTCATTTATTAATCGATTTTTTGTTTTATTTTGCGTCAAAAATTGCACAATAACTGCCAAACGATTTAAAATAATTTAGACCTAGTTTTATTTCTTGAGAATTTTTTTAATTTTCGTTATATTTTTAAAAATTTTATAAATTTGTCTTTTGTTTTATTTTAATTGTTAATTGTGAATTTTAGAAAGTTTTGTTTATTTAATGAGAACTTTTTTATTTTTGTTATTTTTTTAAATTTTATAAATTTGTCGATCGTCTTTTGTTTTATTTTACGTCAAGAATTGCGCAACTGTCAATTCGTAATTTCAGAAACTTTTGTTTATTTAATGAGATTTTTTAAACTTTTATTCTTTTTTTTTTATGTTATTTTTGTAAAATTTATAAATTTTCTTTATTTATCTATCGATCGTCTTTTCTTTTATTTTGCGTCAAAAATTGCACAGTAACTCTCAAACGTCTTAAAATAATTTCGACCCAGTTTTGTTTACTTCATGAGAATTTCTTAAAAAAAATTTTAAATCATGATTTTCAAAAATAAAAATCGCTTAAATTAAATCAGTGGTTTTAAATATATAATTTGATTTAAATTAGCTCAACTCCGATTTAAACCATTTTAATAAATCTACCGAAATTCAGGGACATCTACCGAAATTGTTTACAACTACTCGAAATGTACGTTTGTCGCTTAGTCGGTTGACAGCACTGTTACCGATTGCCGCCCACAGTCCCACATATGATTTTAACCTAAAAAAATCTGTCGTGCAACGTCCAAGTGTGTGAGGTAAGTTATTAGGAATTTAAATAAAATAAATTTTGTACCATTCATTTTCTGTTTTGGGAGTGCGAGTAAATAAGTGAGTAATTTCATTACTCATGTGAGTAACAGCGGGTTTTTTTAAATTTGAAAAGGGTAATCGGCTTAGAGCGAATTGGCAACACTGTTTCTGGCTAAAGCCCGTTTAAGACGGTCACATTTCTTGCAACAAATTTGTCACGAAGTGAGTAAGAAGTGCCAATTCAACCAATCAACATTCACTGTGGTAGCTTATCTCCTCTCAATTATACTACGATTAATACGATCATAATAAATAAGGAAATTGGGCTTGTAAATTTAACAATAATTACAGAATTCTACTATACCGGCAACGTCACTTTTTAACAATAAAGCTTATAAAAGCAAGGATAAATTCCTTTTAAAATATTAAAACAGTTATTTTATTTGGAAGTTTTGCTTCAGGGCGTCCCGTTCAACGTTGGTGATGTATCGTGTGTTTCAAATTTTACGGAGTTTTCAAAAATCTCGCACGGAATAAGTTGGCAGTATTTAAGAATATCTGTCGACTTAAAGTTTATTGTGGAAATTCCGACCATCCCGGACGCAGGCTTGAAATTATTGATCGTCGCGAACAACGCGTAACGATGTCTTCATGTGGCCACTTCGATAATAAATGGTTCTGATTGAACGAGGCTGACTACATCTGCGATCACCCCGCGTCATCCTATTTCGTTCTGTTTCAAGGTGTCACTTTACCCGTTCAACGTTGGTGATGTTGTGTTGTGTATTTGAATTTAACGGAGCTTTCGCTACGAAGATTTAGGAAAACTCGTATTCGACGTTGTCGGAATTCTTTTTTTCATCTGATTTGTAACTATGGTGTCTCTTCTTTTAATCCAGGCTTCTTCGTCCCGGTACCTTTTACCTTTGGATGTTTTTGTTCGTCCTGGCACCGTTTACCTTTATGCTTTCGGAACTCATCATACTCCCGTGACCGAAAAGAATAGTCTGCGGGCTGCCTGACCATCTCGTGCTTCGCGCAGACGAAGAGGGTCATTTTCGACATACAGGACCCCCTTTTGAACTGTGTGAGTTATTTTACTGTTTCGTGAAGCTGTATTATATAAGAGCGAATTACCGACAGATCTGGCATCGTTGTCCAGTTGAATTAAAGGCGAATTTGATCCGAAGTATCAATTATTTAAGCACATTGCACACTCGGGTGTAATATTTTTGAATCGCTTCAGCCATAGCCTATTCTGCGGTCAGCTGTCGTTCAACTTATTTGCAACAGTGCAACTGTTCCTGTAACAATTTTAAGTGTGCAATTAAAGTAACCGTTTATTGTAGTTGTTTTGTGTATTTGTGCATCTATCGTCAATGTATAGGTGAGTAATATTTCGCATTAACTTCCCCAGCTGGGTAACTGTTCACCCCGGCGCCTATATTACATCTTTAAAAATCACGCCCCCCTTCACTGAGCTTTCTGGAGCAACAGTGCAAATTTGTCACCTGTTCAAGGGTAAGTAAGTCAGCAGTAATTCATTTTAGAGTTTATGGTAGCATACGTTTCCTTAATTCTGCATACTTTGGGTATACTTAATTAATATTACGCGATAGTTAAACCTCATGCGCTGTCGCGAGATTTAAGCGGTGTACATCAGATTCGCAGAAAATTTCGTACGTCTGGCAACCATGTATGTAACCTATTGTAACTGTCGCGGAAAGAGTTGAATATATGTATGCACTCATTTGCGTCGTTTCTGGGGAAAAAGATGCGCGCGTTGTTGTGAAATTAAGGTAAAATAAATGCACTCGTCGATGTGAATTCTTTAATTTAGGGAAATCGCCTTATACATTTGACAACGCTGTGATTTGTTGTAAATGACGCGCAAGGTTCCGTATGTGTGAAAATCCTGTTTCTGAAGAAAAAGTCGCGTTGTTGCAAAAATTAAATCCATCGAGCATTTCCGGAGTAAATTACCAGGTTTAGGGAAAACCGTTTGCATCTGGCAACACTGTTGCTTTTTCTTTTTTGTAAACCATAATTTGCGACACGAAGAAATTTTGTTTCGCAGGGAATCTGATGGAAAAAAGTCGCGTTAGAGCAAGATTTAAATGCACCACGGCATTTCAGTGTGAATTCCCAGATTCGGGGAAGATTATTTGCATCTGGCAACACTGTCATTTCTTCCTTTTGTAAACCGTAATTTGCGACGTGAAGAAATTTTGTTTTGCATCGCATCCCATGAAAAAGAGCACATCGTTTAAGTCGTGCTTAAATGCATCAAGCATTTCAGTGTGAATGTGAAAGGTTTAGGGAAAATGGCTTGCATCTGGCAACGCTGTCGTTTTCTTTTCTTTATGTAAACCGTAATTTACGACGTTCAAAAATTTTTGTTTGAAAAGGATACGTCGTTTAAATCACGGTTAAATGCATCAAGCACTTCAGTGTGAATTCTTAGGTTTAGGAAAAATTGTTCGCATCTGGCAACACTGTTGCTTTTTTCTTTTTGTAAACCGTAATTTTCGGAGTGGAATAAATTTTGTTTTGCAGCGCATCGGATGAAAAAGGACACCACCGTCTAAGCCGCGTTGTTGCAAGATTTAAATGTATCAAGCATTTCAGTGTGAATTCCCAGATTTAGTGAAAATGGTTTGCATCTGACAACACTGTTGTTTTTTCTTTATGTAAACCGTAATTTGCGGCGTGAAAAAAATGTTTTCCAGCGAACCTATCTGATAGAAAGTCGTTCAAGTCGCGTTGTAGCAAGATTTAAAGGCACCAAGCATTTCAGTGTGAATTCTTAGATTTAGGGAAAATTGCTTGCATCTGGCAACACTGTTGGCGTGGAAAAGGTTTTGTTTTGCAGCGGATCTGATGAAAGAGGACATCGTTTAAGCCGTGTTGTTGCAAGATTGAAATGTACAGAGCATTTCAGTTTGAATTCCCAGATTTAGGGAAAATGGTTTGCATCCGACAACACTGTAGTTTTTTTCTTTATGTAAGCCGTAATTTGCGACGCAAAAGAATGTTTTGCAGCGTATCTGATGGAAAAGGACACATCGTTTAAGTTGCGTCGTTGCAAGATTTAAAGGCACCGACCATTTCAGCTTGAATTCCCAGATTTAGGGAAAATGATTTGCATCTGGCTTTTTCTTCTACGTACCGTAATTTGCGACGTGCAAAAAGTTTTGTTCTGCAGCTTATCTGGTGAGAAAGGACACATCGTTTTTAAATCGCGTTGCTGCAACTGCAAGGTTTAAACGCACCAAGCGTTTCAGTGTGAATTCCCAGATTGTTTGCACTGTTGTTTTTTTCTATTTTTTAGCCGTTACTTCCGACGTGACGTTGTTTTCTTGTTGTACTTTGGCGTCATCATTGTACATACAGGATGTTTATCAGTGTTCGTGGGCCAAGTCAAGTGTTCTGTGATATCAAGCACATGCCGCCTTCTTAAAAAAACAATAGATTTTGTAAGAGTGTCACTCGTTCACAAAGGCAAAAACGACTTTAGTTTTTTTTTTTACAAAAGCACAAGACGGGAGTGAAAATATGCAAAGTACAATAAATTTCATGAACATTTGCAATTGACAGGTGACAGAAAACGCATACTGTCTACCAGTTATCGAATTGAATTTCATAGCCAGCTTGGTCAACAAATATTTATAAACACGTTGTATAACTGTCAACTTTGTAACACGAGCTACATTTTGACATGTGGCCATTACCTTCCAGATTTAGGATAAACTGCGCACGTCTGACAACTCCGTAATTTCTCGCGATCGTAGGATGAGATGCGTAATTTTGACAACCCTGTATAATCGAAAGGTTACATATTTATAAAATGAAAGAACTCGCTCGAAATTGTAAAATTCATACAATCATAGTTGAAAGAACGTATACAACAAAAATCACCGCGAAAGAACGCTACGTGACGATTAACATTGCGCTCCGCAAAAGCATGGAAAAATTCAACGTGAAAACAGGGTTACTTACTAAACAGTTACTTACTAGTATCTGACTAGTCTACTGAACGAGGAAACTTGTTTGCTGCTTAGAAGCAAAGGCTGAGGCCACTCTACTGAGTTTCTGGGCCAACTCTTATAAGCAATTCAAATGTAATATCCGAATCAAATTTAATCGATTGTTTGACTGTTCTGAGCCCACTTTACTGAGTTTTTGATCCATCTTTTGCGACCGGCAACGATCTCTGAGTTCTAAGAGAAAAATATTAATATAATTAATATTAATAAAAACGACATAGATTGCTGTCATCGTCTGGCTGCTAGAGAGGGTGCTACTAAACCACTTATAGTCAAATTTTGCAGAAGAAGCGTTCGAAGTCAAATCTTCACGGCCAAAAAAAAACTGAAAGGTTCCAAAATTGTGATCCGTGAGGACTTAACCCACACAAGAGCTTCCTGGGTAAAAAACCTCAGTGCGCGATTCCATAATACTAACGTTTTTACCGCGAATGGTAAGGTTTTTGTAAAACGGAACGGTACTATTCATAAAATTAATTCTTCTTGTGACTACATTAAATTTATTAATATGGTTAATGAGGCATAGCAGAAATACCGCTTTTATTTTATTTTGCCTGGCGTTTCTTTCTTACGAAAAGCCACTTTTTAGTTTGCATACTCTTTAAGAATAAATGTGACACATGGGAGAAAGAAATATTAATTATTAAATATTAACTATCTTATTTTAATTTTTCGGCGCTAAGATGTTACTTTTAGTTGATAAATTATTTTTTTTACTTAATTTAGTCCGCTAGCTAATATGAACAAACGATTAGATAAGTTAGCATGCATCAACATTAGATCACTCATAACCAAGGTTCATGATCTTAGCCTAATTTTATCTAATAATAATGTTGACATTTTGGTTGTGACAGAAACCTGGCTTCATCAGGACATTGCGGATGCTAACTTAAAAATAAAAGGATATGACTTTGTAAGGTGTGACAGATCTACACGTGGTGGTGGCGTTGGTGTCTACATAAATAATTCTTTTGACTTTACTATTATCCAAACTGGAAATGTAATTGAACAATTATGGGTCTTATTACGTTTGGGTAACGCGGAATTTGTTGTTGGTGGTCTCTATAAGCCGCCTCATTTCGACTATAAACTCTTTTTGGATGAACTCGAGAACACACTCGCTATCGTACTTCCGTTATCTGAAAACATTTTTTGTTGCGGTGACTTTAACATCGATCTTTTAAAAGCTGATAATCCATCTGCAATTTATCTGCATCATTTTCTTGAATCGATTAATTTCAAACAATTAATTGTTGACCCCACCAGGGTGGCTCAAAATTCAGCTACTCTCATTGACTTAATGTTGACTAGTTTTGATTGCACTGTAAATGATTCTGGCATTTTTTACTGTCAATTTTCGGATCACGACTTTATTTTTTGCACTTTACCCTTGAATCGTCCTCTACCAGCACCTCTTACTCGCACTTATCGTGATTATAAAAGTATTAATCTTGAAGATTTTTCTTCTGATCTAAATCGAATCCCTTTTCAGCACATATTCCATTTAAACATCGTCGAAGAGAAAATTCTATTTTTTAATAATCATGTTTTACGTTTATTCAATGATCATGCTCCATTAAAGACCCGTCGTTTTTCCAAGCGCTATATACCATGGTTAACAGATAATTTAAAACTTTTGATGAGACTCAGAGATAAAGCAAAAACTAAATTCCGTAAGTCGAAAGCTAAAAAAGATTGGGATTATTACAAAATGTTGCGAAATCTCACTACTAATACATTTAGACTAGAAAGAAAAGCTTATTTCGAGTTCATTTCTCGTAAACGCAATACCAAATTTCTTTGGAATAATCTAAAATTACTTGATATTAAAAATCAGTCTGCTGATATCCCCCAGCACCTCATAGACGTAGATAAAATTAATGATTTTTTCATTAGTAGTCTATCATCTAACACCCCTGATCTTAACTTAATATTCACCTATGATACAGACTTTAGCCACAATAGGGAATTGTCTTTCGTGTGGTACATACCGATTTTGTAGTCGAAGTCCTTAACAGTCTCAAATCAAATGCAGTTGGGTTTGATGAGATTAATCTAATAATGTTAAAAATGTGCTGTCCGATCATTATCCCGTACCTTACTCATATAGTTAATTCTTGCATAATTGAGTGTACCGTACCTAAATGCTGGAAACATGCACTGGTTTGCCCCATACCAAAAGTTACTAATCCCCTTAACTTTTCAGATCTTCGACCAATTAGTTTGCTACCCGTGGTATCTAAAAATTTTTCTCCCCATAATTATAATTATAATGAGTATCAATTATTTATCTTTTGTTTCTTTGTGAATGCACAGTATTTAGTCAATCACTAATAATAAAAATAAGCTAGTATTATTAATTTAGTATCTTAGGATATGCATTTATTTAAATTGTACTTTTTTCTTTCTTAATCAGGGTTAAGTTGAAAAGCAGGCAAGTAACTTAGTTACTACGTCTGAACTTCGCCCTGTGGTTGCGTTTTTTTTTTGTTCTACTTTATTATTTTGTTAATTGTTACTCCTCATACGCAATAAAGCCATTATTATTATTATTATTATTATTAAAACAGTAATACGGCCGTAAATCTCACCGGTATTTCAATGAACGCGCGACAGCAAGAGCAAACTTCTGCTCTGGGACTACTTTACCAAGTAGGTACTTATGTCTCTTTTAAAATAAGAAATGGTCTCCTTGATCTTCAATTCTGAGGCAACTTTTTACGACAAGAAACACGGCGAGGATTTCTTTGAGCTATAAAATGAAATAGCAATTGGAATGTAATGTCCTTAGATGAGTTGAATTTAATTAAATGCGTGACTGCAAGAGGAAACTTATGTACTCTTGTTCTGAGGCCACCAAAACTGAGGTTTTTGATGACAGAAACCTTGAGACCTAATATAAAAAAAAATAAATCGAGTATGGCCTCAAACCTGACTGAACGGAATTTAATTAAGAGAAGATTTGACTACTTCTACTTTGAGGCCACACTACTGAGTTCTCGAGTCATTTCTTTTTTTTTATAATAGAACGTCACGGCGATGGTGCCCTTGATTTTAGCATAAAAAAGCAATTCGGATTTTACTGATTGTGAGTTCGTTAACGATTCGCCTGACTTCTAAAAAGGCGCAGCTCGACCACAATATTCGCAATTTTAAAGTTGACTAACCTCATTAGCCCCAGAGTCAATACCTTTCTTGCTCATTCAGAGAGAAAAAATTGACTAACTCTATTCCGGACTAGATTTTCTCAAATTTATATATATATAATCATATCCCCTCTACCTTTAGGTGTGGGGTTATTTGAAGCTACAAACGTAATACTTATTCTAATAACTATAACTATGTATCATAGCTATTCTAACTCTAGGTTAATTTTAGTTTTCTATTCTATTTTCCTTAAATTAAATAAAAAGTAAAATAAAATCTAATTCTTGTTTTAGTTTAACAACTTAATACTAATAAATTGTCCGTTCTATATGTCATGTACGAACTTCCTCCATAATTTTCTATCCTGTGCTATTATTCTTGCTTCATTCCATGTCTTATCTTTATTTAACAGTGTTTTCTCAGTATCTTGTTCAATGTATCCTGTGGTCGTCCTCTGTTCCTTTTCCCCGTCGCCTTCGTTTCCCATATTTGTTTTACTTGTCGTTTGTCATCCATTCTCTGTAGGTGACCCCACCAGCTAAGCTGTCGTCTTTCAACGAATTCTGTTACTGGCGTTACTTCTAATTCTTCTCTGATTTGTATGTTTCTAATCCGATCTCTTAATGTTACTCCTCTAACCTTTCTCATGTATTTCATTTCAGTGGCTTCCAGTCTTTGTTTCAATTTCTTGTTTAGTATCCATGACTCATATCCGTATGTTATTATTGGCCTAAATATTGTCTTATATACATTTAATTTTGTTTTCCGTGTTATTTCTTTTTTACTAATAAAATTCTTATTCATGGCATCGTACATTTTGTTAACTTTTTCTATCCTTTCGTTTATTTCTATTTCTTGTTTTCCTTTTTTATCAAATATTACTCCTAAATATTTTATTTTTGTGACTTGCTCTATTTGACTCCCTTTTATCTGTATGTTAGTATCTCGGTGTTCTTTTCCTACTACTATTATTTTTGTCTTATCCGTGTTTATGCTCATCTTGTTTTGCGTTAGTATTTTGTCCCATACGTTTAGGTTTGCTTGTAAGTCATTTTCAGTCTCTGCCAGTATAACCATATCGTCCGCAAAGGCACATGTTGTCAGAGAAATTGGTTGTAGATTCTTGTATCCTACATGTATGCTCTTCGTTTCCTGTTGGCATTTTTTAATTATATCGTCCATGAATACTATGAACAAGGCGGGACTTAAAGCTCCTTCTGATGTCTGGAATTCCTCTGATGTGTTGTTGTTGCTGATGTCGTAGTTCCTTGTGTTTCTATACAGGTTTTTTATTACTCGTATTAGTTTTGTATTTACTTCTCTGTTCTTTAAGCTTTCCCATACTTTATTGCGTGGAACACTGTCGAAAGCCTTTTGTAGGTCTAAGAAGGCAAGGTACGTTTGTTTGTTATATTGTATCCTTATAGCTACTAATTCTTTTATTGTGAAAACATGATCTTGTGTGCTTCTACCTTTACGAAATCCGCTCTGTGCCTCCTGTAGTGTTGGTTCTATCCCTGTAGTGTAGCTTTGCTTCGATAATTTGTTCGTAGATTTTAAGTGGCTGGCTTAATAGTGTGATCCCTCTATAATTGTTGCAATTTTTATTGTCGTCTGTTTTGTGTATTGGGACAATCTGCCCTATTTCCCAGTCCTTTGGGATTTTTTCTTCGACCCATACTTTGTTGTATAGGTCTAACAACATTTTAAATCCTTCTTCTCCCATTTTTTGTATCATTTCTGGTGTGATTTTGTCATGTCCAGGTGATTTCCCAGCTTTCATTTTCCTTAGGGCTGTTTCTAGCTCTTCTTTTGATATTTCTTCTTCTTCTTCTTCTTTATTTTGTTTGAGCATTTCTTTATTTATGTCTTCTTCTGTATTCCTTTGGTCGTTTCTTTCTTGGACTCCTAATAGTTCTTGAAAGTATTCTTTCCATCTGTTCATTATGTCTGTGTTATGTGTAATCAGTTTTCCTTGTTTGTTTTTCATTGTTCTTATTTTTGTTGTTTTTCCTTTCTTTACTGTTTTTAATATTTTGTAGAACAGCTTTTGATTTTCCCTACTATGGTTTTCCATTTTCTCGCCGAACTCTTTCCACGCTTTACTTTTCGCTTCTCTTACCATATTCTTCACTTTTGTTCTTTGTTCTTTATATTCTTTATACATGTTTTCTGTTTTCTTCGCTAGATATTGTTTCCATTTTTCTTTCTTCAATTTTATTTGCGTTTTTACTTCTTCATCCCACCAAGGTGTTCTTTTCTGTTGGTTGTTTTTCTTCTTGTTCACTCCGCATGTTTCTGTTGCTGCATGTATAATTATGTCTTTAAATTTTTGCCATGTCTGTTCTGCATTCGCTTGTTTTAGTTCTTCTGTGCTGTTACGTATATTTTGCTTTATTATCTGTTCGTATTTCAAGGCAATTTCTTTTTGTTATAATTTACATGTCTTAATCGTTTTTTGTGTAATTGTCTGTTCGTTCTGTCTTTCTTCGTTGTCTTTGCTGTTTAGTATTTTCATCTTTGCAACTACTAGGAAGTGATCGCTATATATCTCCGCTCCTCTTCTAACTCTTACATCTTTAATAAGCTTTCTGTTTTGTTTTTCTACTAATATATAATCTATTATAGATTTCTCCTTTGTATTTGGTGTTTGCCTTGTGAATTTATGTATATCTTTATGTTCGAAAAACGTATTAGTTATCAATAGGTTATGTATTATGCAAAAATCTATCAGTCTTTCTCCATTATTATTTCTTTTAATTTCGCCGTGTTTACCTATTACACTTTCGGAGTTTTTTCTTATTCCCACCCTGCTATTAAAATCGCCCATTATGATTATTTCTCCTTTGCTAGTTTCTACTGCTATTGATAAGTCTTTCCAAAATGCGTCTTTGGCTTCTTTGCATTCGTCTTCGTTTATTCCGTATACTCCTACTATTGTTATTTGTATTTCTTTGGTTAATGCGATGTCCAGTGTAATTACTCTCTGTCCATCCTTTCCAGTTTGTAACTTTCTCAGCTAGCTCTTTTTTAATCATACATCCTATTTCTGCTGATGCTCTCTTATCTAGTGTCACTCCGCTATAAAATAGCGTTAGTCCTCCTTCCATTTCTATTTCCCCTCTTCCTTTCTTCTTGGTTTCTGATATTACTAATATATCTAATCCAGCTTTTTTGAATTCGTATTTCACTTCTTCTTCTTTCCCGTTTAGACTTCTTGTGTTTTCTCAAATTTAGAAAACCAAAAGTCAGAGTTTGCAAGACATTGAGTCGCCGGATGGAGGAAAACAGTTTTTAAGGGCCACGAAGAGCTTCTTAGGGTTTAGACCCCCAAGCAAAGATAAGTTTGAAATTTGAATTTTTGCTCTGAGGCCACCCTACTGAGGGTTTTTGGTAACAGAAACCACAGCCCTAATATAAAAAAATTATTCTAATATTATGGCCCCAAATCCGACTGAACGGAATTTAATTAAGAGAAGATTTGTCTACTTCTACTTTGAGGCCACAGTGCTGAGTTCTCCTCGAGCAATTTTTTTTATAACAGAATGCTACGGCGATGGTGTCCTTGAATTTTAACGAATGTAAGGGCCTCAAATCTGGATTAATTGTAGCTTAAGTGAGCTGTTTTGAGGCCATATTACAGAGTTCGTGGTAGAAGCCCGAGTTCTAAAAGGGCGCAGTTAACTAACCTCATTAGCTCCAGAGCCAATACCTTTCTTGCTCATTCAGGGAGAAAAAATTGACTAACTCTGTTCCGGAGTAGATTTTCTCAATTTTAGAAAATCTAAAGTCAGTTTTCAAGACATTGAGTCGCCAGAAGAAGGGAAAAAGTTTGGAAGGGTCACGGAGGGCTTCTTAGGGTTTAGACCCCCGAGCAAAGAAGTTTAATCGAAACTTCCTTGTTTCCTGATGGGATCGGCTTGAACTGAACTATGGTGATAAGGTGATGACGTGTAAAGACAACTAAAAATTTAGAAAAAATATGAATTAAAAAGAGACAACAAGACAAAATTCGCTAAAACTAGACCAAATATGTAATTGCTTGCGAGCCATTCAGATAATTCCGTACTTTCGTTTTAAGCACCGCCATCATCTCGTTGGTTTCCGTTTAAGACGGCCCGCCATGGAAATTCTATTACGTCAGGGTAAAGCCCCGCCCATTCCTTCTGATTTAATTTTGAACACCCCCAAAGCAGTCTACTAAATTTAACAAATGACAAGAGTACTGAAAACAAGGGGCCAGCAGTAAGTAGGCGGATGATTTCGTACTTTCATTCTAAGCACCGCCCTATGGATAAATTTTGTCTCTCATTGGTTTTCATTTAAAACCGCCCACCTAGCAAATTCTGTTACATCAGAGTAAAGCCCCGCCCACCCATTTCGCATACTCGCCGTTCTACTGATTAAATTAAATTAAATTCATATGAGAGGGTGTCCTCTAAAAGAATTTTCTAAACAAGAGCTTCCGGGAACATCAGTCATTCCATAGAAGACCTCATTTCCATAATTTGAGGAGTGGGCGGAGTTGGATTTAATAACTTGAGCGATAACAATCCAATAGGTGCAATTTTTAGCAAGACAACGCGCAACATTATGTTGTCAAGGTTAATAGGGAAAGAATTTCGCTGTGGTCGCCCAACCAATAAGGAGTAAGGGCAAAATTTTGTGCCTCCCCGGTCCGGCTGATGAATCAACACATCAATTTGGGAGAGGATACCCCCAATTGGCGTGCATTGCGCTAAACGCTTTACGTATCAGGTTTAGAATTGCTTGCCGCTACAACCCCCCCCCCCTCTGGTGAAGGGAGAGCCTATCCAAATCTCTGTTTCATATGCAGTAGTTAAATACCTAGCTCACCGTTAGAGTGGAGAACCGCCCCTAGGCTTACAATTACGTACGGACCTAAGTTAGAACCATTTCCAGCAATCGGCCCTCTCCGTGTCGGCGTTCGAGTTTTAAACCCCTCAAATAAGGTTCAGGTGATACGGGTTTTGGTATTTCATGGCCTTATAACCCCCTCTGGTGAAATCTCTTCTTGCTATGCGGTGCGGTGCAAGTGCCTGAGCCAAATACCGTAGCTCACACGTCACCACCCTCTGGTCAAGTGGGTTTGTGACTTTCATCCATATAACCTACAAACGGCCAGAAGCACCATCGAATAGGCCACACATCCCGGAGAATCCAACCAAAATGGCCTTAAGGGATGTCTGGTTTAAGTTAGAAACGGACAATCAGCACCCTCTGCGAACCACATATCTCGGTGAATCCAAGCCAAAAGTTCGCAAGGGATGTTCAGCTTTAAGCCAGAAGCATCCCCGGACAATCAGCAACTTCTTTATAGGCCATATACCCCTGTGAGTCTAACCCTGACTGACCGGAAGAGACCTCTTCCAAGCTCCAACTTCAGCGGGGAATGTAAGATGGCCCCAGCCGCTCCTCCTGTTTCTTACCAGTCCCAGAGTGGGAGTTTCACTCATACATACCTGACATAGGTGTTTCGTGTAACCTAACCCCGAGTGGGCGTTTCACTCATACGTACACCCGCCGACAAAAGTAATGCCCAGGTCTACTTATTTACAATGGAGATAATTCCTTCATTCTCGAAGTAAATTTTATTATTTAGGGTCAGTTATCAGTGCAGAATTTTAAGGGCTGATGCACCACAGTTACCAGCGCCACTAACCTGGGCTTTACTTTTATCGGTGGCTGTACCAGACACGGGTGTTTCGTGTATTCTGCCCCTGAGTGGGAGTTTCACTTTTGCGTACCTGACACGGGTGTTTCGTGTATCCTGACCTCGAGTGGGTGTTTCGCTCATTACCGTACTACCGTTCCGATTCCCGGAGCCTGTAGCAAAACGTATGCACAGTGTGTTGTCATTAGTTCAACCCTCCGCAAGACCCACCGTATATTGCCGTTCATGTAAATACCGTCCGGAAGTTTAACAATCGATTACCGTTAAGTGAAATTTCTTCGGTGTATAAACATTCCAAGTTGTAAATATGTGTAAATATAAACGGCGCTTTTATTTCCGCTGAATCTACCGACGAGCAAACACGAACCGCCAGACGGACGTCGAGCAGAGCAACAATCATCAACACCAGAGAGGGAGAAAAATTGGATTGGTGATAAATTATTTTTACAACCAATCGTTTTTTTTTCAAAATCAGAAAAATTATCTAAGTTTATGTTTTTTACTCCAAGAAACTATTTTTTTAACCAATGCAGAACTGATTTGAGTAGGTCTCACAAATGATAACAAAGGGAAGTCATTTTCATAATCAAATTCCGAATTCAGGTCATTATCATCTACGCGCACAGTTTCAGCATCACCTCTAAGGTGACTGCCAAGTAAATCGTGAACAAACTCACTTCCTGAATCTTCATCAGTTATTTTAGCCGTAGCATTCTCTGGTGGAAGTCATTTGGTACGTCGGAAGTGTTTTCCAAATTTTCAATCTCCTCCAAGATCTCATGAAGTTTTAAGGGACGCTTATAGAAACTGAGAAGAAAATAAAAACAAAGATTGCATTCGTACCATATAATACCATGGTCTCTTACAAAGGACGACAACATTGATTGCCATGTTCGAGGGGAATCAAACACAACAGTGGCGAAACTACATTTTGAGATTATGACCGGTGTTATTTTTGATAAGCACATGCACCATAAAAACAGTGGCTCCAAAAATTACGTTAAAAACCTTCACCTCCAATTATTCATAACCAAGTTTTAAAAGTAAAACCTCACGAGTTTATTTTCAAAAATCGCACGGACAACATGTGGATGTATGTTTAAATAAGGCGACATCTCTGTTCATCAAAACGAACTATTAAATGAAAAGTTTTCTTCAGGGGATCCTTTTGAAAGGATTGTGGACTAGTATGGTTTAAAAATAACTCGTCTGTCAAATAAATATTTCGCAGTTCGAATTCCACGACGTCGGGCGTTGACCTAAAAACGTAGTTGACGTGAAATTCCACTTAAAGGTCAAGTTCACGATCGATACTACGCCGCCGTGCCTATTTTTTAACCAGAGGCGCATCGTTGTTTTGGGTCTAATTATTTCTCGGAAATTAAAGTAAAGAAAGAAAAGTTTCCCTATACTCACTGGTGGGATGGTCGGACATTCACTCCCTAGGAAAGGCTCCGTGCAAAGGCACTCACTGACCGACCAACTCAGACATGGGACTCTATCAAGTGTCCTAGGATCCTCCATTCAGTTAATAGGGACAAGTCACATATTCCGGAGAGTCCAAAGTTCGAGAGGGATGTCCGCGATTGATGGGGTCACGAAGTACGCTCCCTCGTTCCCGATTATAGGTTAGCAGCTAGCAGGTTCGCTGAGGACGACGAATTCAGCAGGTACGAGATGAAATGAGAAGATAACTTTTAAAGGTTTTGGTAATGGACCCATCTTCTGGAGGGAAAAACGGACGTGGATCCAACGTTTCGAATTTGGTTGGCAAAGCACAAAATGTGGAGGACCGCTCGTGTAGCATTGAGGTGTCCGAATTCCGCGAGGCCGCCGTTCTTAGAAAGAGGCGTCTTTTTCTCGGAACCATAAAAAAAGACGTGCGAAAATTTGAGCACTCGGCCTCGCGCATAAGAATGAAATTGCGCAACGAGTCGAATAGTTCTTGTGCCGTGGCGTTAAAAACGTAATTAATGTGTTCGTTGGCATTTCGGAACCAATTTTTATTCGCTCGTTATGAAGTCAGCCGCGAAAAGGTTAATAGCGGCGTGAAAAATGGAATGGAATTTATTAAAATATTGGTACTGGCTGTGCCCACGGCGGCGGCATTGTGGCCGTTTATTGCGTCGTAGAATCGCCGTGTGTGTACGTAGTAGTAGGAGTGAGTGAGTTCCTTTCAGTCATTATGCATGCGAACGTATTCATGTCGATCGAGCTATTTATAAACCCGTTGTCATTAAAGGCGCGTTTTTATGTTATTTTTGCCAAGTTAATTACTAATTGGGTTAATAAGGTTCGCATTCTTTCTTGGGGACGCGGGGGAGAAAAATCGCTACAATTTTGCAACGGCAAAATCATGGTCGGGGGGAAAAGATGGCACGATTGCGCAAACTCAAAAACCAATATGCATTTCGCTTACGTTTGCAAAACGCTCGATGATTGGTGACTCACATAAGTACTTATTAGGTGCAATGTAAACTGATTGGGCATGTATTGGTGTCATAAAACAACAATCCTCGGCGGCTTCTGCGACGTTAAATGCGTTGCTTGCAGTCCTATGCAAATATCCAAAGAGACCATAAAATTGAGGGGGGCTGGTATGGTATGAAGTATCTACGTAAGCAGGAAGTAAACTTTTTTAACCCCCGGGGGTTGATGGTGGAGGTTTTAGGTGATCTATGAATGTGCGAAGCGAATCGCATCCTAACTGGCAGGATTTGAATTATCCCAACTTTTCGTCCAAGGGTTTTCTTGGGTATTGCGAGATGATCCCCCTGCAAGATAATGGTATGGTATGGTCGGTTTAAACAACACCTGAGGTGATGGTAACAATCAAAATAGTCTTGATTCATCTAAAAAGGGCCCAAGTCTTCATTCTTAAACTAAAGACTTTCCATTCCAAGCAGACGACGTAATTGAGGGGGTTGCAAACTCTCTTTACTGTTACTTCTTGAGTTCCCTTCCGTTCTTTTTATGTTTCTAAGGTGGTACCCTCCAAAAAAGGAAAGTTCCTTCTCGCTTACGCCTCCGATTTTCGCGCATTGCGTAACGCAATGTCGCAAGTCCTCCTGGGAGACGTCGACGATTGTTTTTTCCTCTTTTTTTTTTCGTGCGCGGCCGAAAATAAAACGGCCGCGGCGTAAACGCACGCAATTGCAGGTGTGCCCCGTCGAGCGTTCGATCAATTAATTAATTACGTAACGCAACCGGCTAGATGTGGTGGCCGAGGTGGGTAGGTAGGTGGGTATATCCGTCGATGACACCACCACCGGCTCTCGACGAGATCAGATCAGATGATAACAACACCTGTACCGAGTGTCGCAGAGTTCGTTGGCATTTAGTGTGGCGGCCGCCGAACTCCGGTTGTTCACCTACCTACTGAAAGTTGGGACTCAGTGACCCAGTCCCAGGGCCAGTAGCTGCCTTGCTGCTGTCGTTACGCGCGCACGGACTGTTTACTTGTTGACTTATGCTTTTCACTGCGTTACGTACGTCGTATTTACACATTAATTCGCACGCTCGCGGAATACTAATAAGATTCTCTTGCTTTTTTCATTTTGACTTACCACATTAGATTGTTTGGGAAGCAAAGCTTCTACCCCTCGTACCTCGTAGATCCTCCAGTGAGCTCTAACTACCACAGTATGACTTCTTGTCCAAAGGATGAATCACTTCTCGGACTATTTTACTATACCCGTACATCCCTAAAAACGTCAGTACACGGCGATAGTCCCTCGTGGACAATTTTACGTATCCAAAGTCATACCAGCACTTCCCGGCGTACCTAAGCTCATCCGGAACTATGTTAGCTGATACTAACGTAACCTAGACAATGTAAGTGCATAGCAATGAGATTTGATGAGACCCCCATGGCTTAGCATCGCATAATCTTGAAGCAGAGTGCTTCCTGTGCAGTCCTTGTAACGCCGGCCAGGCGCATCAAGCACATTCTGAACTATGTCAGCTCATATCGGCGCATTCGAGTACATTTCAGCTCATTCCGTCGCATTTCGGACCATTTCAGTGCAATGCGGCGTATTTCTGATCATTGGGATACGTCTCAGCACAACCAGCACTTTCTAACAAGCTCATTCCGAACTATATCAGTTAATACGGGCGCATTCGAGTACGTTTCAGCTCGTTCCGGCGCATCTCGAGCCCTCTCGATGCAATCCGGCGTATTCCTGAGCATTCGGGCACGTCCTAGCACTTTCTAACACATTCCGGTACTTTCTATCGAGATACGCTTGGATGAGTTGTGATTCGTTAAATAGGTGCGATGGGATTCGATACAACTAGATGCCTTCGCTGGCGACGAGTATCGATGAGATTTCTTCGCTTTACCTTGAAGCAGCGCTTCCATCGCAGCCCCTTTTATTGCATCCATGATTATTTTAGCGGTCGCAAACCTCGTCCTCCTTCTACTCCTTATCAGACAAGCACTGCTCGCAATACAAATGGAAACAGTAATTATTCAAAATCATATTACGCGTATGCTAGCGCATCTAAACTATGTAAGCTCATGGCTTAGCATCGCATTACCTTGAAGCAGAGTGCTTCCTTTGTAATCCTTGTAACGCCATTTTACTATATCTTAGGCGCATTCTGAACTATGTCAGCTCATATCGGCGCCTTCGAGTACATTTCAGCTCGTTCCGGCGCATCTCGGTCCCTCTCAATGCAATCTGGCTTATTCCTGAGCATTCGGGCACGTCCGGCACTTCCCAGCACGTTCTAACACGTTCCAGCACTTTCTAACAAGTTACACTCGGATGAGTTGTGATTCGTTGAATCGATGCGATGAGATTCGATACAACGGGTTGTCTATCCTGGCAATGAGTACCGACGAGATTTCTTCGCTTAGCATCGCTTTACCTTGAAGCAGAGCGCACATCAGCGCTTCAATCGCAGCCCCTTTTATTGCATCCATGATTATTTTAGCGTATTCGACATTATAATAGGCGTATGCCAGCGCATGTAAACTATGTCAGCTCATACCGGCACATTCCAGACAATGTCAGCCCATTCCGGGCGTTTCGTAGCACATTTAGGCACATTCCAGCGTGTTCAAGGCCCCTCAGCGCTTCAATCGCAGGTCCTTTTATTGCATCCATGATTATTTTACCGTAATCGAAATCATACTACATTCCAGGCAATGTCAGCCCAATCCGAGCGTTTCGTAGCACATTTCGGCTCATTCCAGCATGTTTAAGGCCTCTCGCTACACAAGTCTCTCGCATTCGGATACAACCCTGCGTTTTCTAGAGCATTCATGCACATACCGGCAGGCCCCAGCGCATGTTAGTGCATTCTAATACATTCCAGCACTTTCTGACGAGAAACGCTCGGATGAGTTTGGAATTCGTTAAGTGAGCTGTAGTTCGCTCGAATGCGATTTATTGGTTTGCGAATGATGCCTTGCCCGGCGATGAGTTTTGATGAGATTCCATGGATTTTGCTGCATCCGAAATCAAACTAGCGTTTACCAACGCCTTCGAGCGTTTCGAGGCTCACTTCGACACGTCTTGGCCCATTCCGCGCGTTTCGTAGCACATTTCGGCACATTCCAACGCGTTCAAGGCCCCTCGGCGCTTCAATCGCAGCCTCTTTCATTGCATCCAGGATCATTTTACTATGTCAGCTCATACCGGCGCATTCTAGACAATGTCAGCCCATTCCGAGTGTTTCGTAGCACTTTCCGGCTCATTCCAGCGCGTTTAAGGCCCGTCGCAGCGAATTCTAGTGTATCTCGGTGAATTTCCCCTGCGTATTCTAGAGCATTCAGGCACATTCCGGCAGGCGCCAGCACTTCCCAGCGCATAATAGAACGTTCTAATACATTGCAGCACTTTCTGACGAGATATGCTCCATCGTTCATCATCGAAATCACACCAGCTTTTACCAACGTCTTCGAAGGTCGCTTCAATACATCTTGGCTCATTCCAGTACATCTCAGCCCCTCTTAACGCATTCCAAGGCAATAAAACCTACCCCTAAAATGTGGCAACTCGGAAGACGACAACGCGTCCAAAGTATCATAGGTCATCTCATCCTATCACGATATAACCCGGCATATTCCAACATGTACCGGTACATTCCAGCGCATTCCACCTTATCCTCAGCGGCATTTACTAGAGAAAGAATTTCATCGCTTTCCAACTCATCGCAGATGTAATACACTGGAAAGTGCTAGAATGTGCCGCAACGCTAAGGAATATCCCGACCACACGTCGATATTGTCATAGGTCATCTCATCCTATCCCGATATAACGCGGCATATTCCAACATGTACCGGTACATTCCAGCGCATTCCACCTTATCCTCAGCGGTATTTACCAGCGAAAGCACTGAGCTCAATTCCATCGCTTTCCAACTCATCGCAGATGTAATACACTGGAAAGTGCTAGAATGTGCCTCAACGCTTTGGAATATCTCGACCACACGTCGCTATTGTAATAGGTCATTTCATACTATCCCGATATAGCGCGACGCATTTTTAGATGAACCTGTACGTTCCAGCGCATTGTACCCCCTAGCACTTTCCGGCGAATTCGCGGTATTTACCAGCAGGAATGCTGCATTCCAACTCATCGCAGATGTAATGTGCTAGAAAGTGCTGGAATGTGTTTGAATGCACCGGGTTACCTGAGGCATTCCAACTCATCGCAGATGTAATGTGCTAGAAAGTGCTGGAATGTGTTGGAATACACCGGGTTACCTGAGGCATTCCAACTCATCGCAGATGTAATGTGCTAGAAAGTGCTGGAATGTGTTTGAATGCACCGGATTACCTGAGGCAAGGAGAAAGAACGCCGGTCACTGCCATTTGAGAAAATACAGCCACAAGTACGATTGTTGAAGGGACGAAAGGAAGTCACTCGTTTCCCGATGTTTAAAAATGGAGGAAAGCTAACGCAATGTAGCACTACGTGTAGAAAGAAAAAAATACCGGAAAATGTTCATGGCCGCTTCTCCTCTTCTTCCTGCTCGCATGCCTAAAGCGTTAGTTGAGGGTTTTCAAGGTTACCATTTGTTCTTTTCTAATTTTGACAGCAGAGGATTTGCTCTTCCAAGTGAATGATGTTTTGGGAATCCACGAATGTTTTCGTTTTGTTTTGTTTTTGAAATGAAACTCTGCGTTAACCTGGCAACGAGTGTGTTTAAGGAAGTGATCGTGCATTTAATAAACTAGGTCCTCATCGATGATTTCTGTCACTTTTCGGCCCCGGCTGACAATGGAGTCGCGCCGCTCGCAAAAAAACCCATCGAGTTCGAGCAGAATCGGGTTACCCAAATTGCTCAAAAATCATTTTCCAGTCCAATAACTTTGAAGCACATTTTTAGTCGGCATTCTTGCCTCGGTGCGAGTGCGTGCCTAATTTGAATGAAGAAGAAGAAGAAGAAGAAGAACCGAGTCCGTTCATCCGCAACGGTACGACGGCGGCGGCTCGCTGTCTGAAGAGACCGTAAGTACCCGCCGCGGTAAAGTACCGGAATATAACAAACGGATTGATTATGCAGATTGGGATTGCGACATTTTCCGCGCACGTGAAAACCCCACTGGTATTGACACTATTAATAAATTAATAACTAATTGGCTGGAGCGATAAAAACAGGGAGTTTTATCGAGCCGACATTAAATACCCATTAATCCTGACGTGCTACATAACAGCTGATGTTTTTTTCGCATGCCGAGGCGACCCACGCCGCGCTTTATTTTTTCTGTTTATTAATAAATAACAAATTGAAACTGTTATTTACGTCAGAATGCAGAAGAATTTTATCCGTTCAGGGAATTTCCCGTTTTTTCGTATTTCTAATGAAGTAGGCCCACCTTTTTTTTGCGCCCCCTTGATTTTGCTTTTTTTCTTTTGAACTCGACGAAATAAAGAGGTCCTTCCGGAAATGCTGAGTTGCCATAAAAAAGTGGCAGTTTCAGCATTTTAAAATCTATTGAATTTTTGATATATTTTTTTAAATGATTGTATGTCGATATTAAAAAAAAAGTACAGGGGATTTTTCTTTCGGTTCTTGGAAATTTTTGTCATGGTTGTAACATCACGGTGATTACCTAAAGCGACGAGGCCGAGGTTCTCGCCTCGCTCAAATGGAAAGCACAGGACGTGTTGTTATGAATCGAGAAGGTGGACGGGTTCAACGGCCCCGCGATTAGTGAACGAATTCGAAATGGGAAAATCTATCGAACGACACTTTTGTTGCCGTTAAGCCGCGGACGGACCTCGTTTCTGTAATTGTCGACTATGACGGCAGCTCTACTTACTCACGCCGTTAATTAGTTTTTTGCCGGCTCGTAAAATCGCTCGCGCTTATGTCTTAGAGCAAATCGGCGGCGCGGAGCGTAACGGACGGCGCAAAAACGGCGACGTCCAGATTCGGAACCGTTTTCTCGGCTGTCGTCCGAAAAAACACGCCGATACGTGTACAGTTACCAAAAATGTTTGAAAAAGAAAAAAAAGGCATTCAAGATCAAGACAACTAATAAGAAAACTATTTTTTCTATCAAGATTTCACCTTAAGTAAGAAAATGTGTTAGTCCTTCAATAAATGTTGGTTTTATTCAACTTGAGAATAGCAGAGTTTAGTTTATTGAACATAAACGTGATGACATGTATTAAAAAGTACAGAATAATCAGAAATTATTATTACTTCAATTGTTATCAATTCCTCTAGCCGCCTACATATTAACACTTATAATATACAAATTGTCCATCACTTTCAACACTCCCACTTGGACAATTGGCTTTTTAAAACTTGTGCGACCAGTCTTTCAAAATTTTTACGTTCCAAGGCCTTTGTGAGGAAGTCGGCAAGTTGATCTTCTGATGGAACGTATTTCATTCAATGCGTCCACTTTGCACTTCGTCTTTAACAAAGTGAAATTTATTTTCGATATGTTTAGTCTTACGGTGAAATTCTGGACTCTGGGCATATCTAATAGCTCCTTGATTATCACACAACAGAGTAACAACTTGCTCTTCTTCATTAATTAACGAAGAAATAAGACGGCGCAGCCATATTATTTCTTGGGTAGCAAGAGCTGCTGCTACGTATTCGCTGTGAAGGCTGCAGGTGGCATTTGACTCTTGCTTTCTTGACGCCCAGGAAACTGGACCACCACTGTAAATCATCAGATAGCCACTGGTTGACTTCCGATCATCGTTATCGCCAATCCAGTCAGCATCGCTGTAACCAACTAAAGTAAACAGATTTACATTTTTGCCACTATAAACAATGCCTTTATCAATGGTAGTTTTTAAATACCGAACGATGCATTTTGCTGCAATCCAATGGGGACGACCCGGATTAGACTTGAATCTGCTTAGTAGATTCACGGGGAACGCAACATCAGGTCTAGTAACATTTACCAAAAATTGTAAAGAACCAAGTAATTCATTGTAAGGAATCTTTTGCATTTCCTTCTTTTCTTCTGGTGTGGTTGGACCCATCTTGCTACTGTACTGTTCTCCTTTAACCATAGGAATATATTGAGGTTTTGCATCAACTAAACCAAACTTTTGGATTACACTTCTAAGGTACGTTCTTTGATGTAGTTTTATCGTCTTTTCTTTTCGATTTCTTTCAATTTCGAACCCAACAAAATATTTTGGATTGCATATTTTTATTTCAAATTCGGATTTTAGATCATTCATTAAATCTTCGAGTACCTTTTCTGAGCTAGACATCATCAATCCATCGTCAACATACAATGCAAGATACAGTCGATGACCATCTTTCCAGCCGACATAAACGCAATCATCTGCTGGAGATTTTCTTAAATCAAAACTCTTCAACACTGAATCAAATTTTCTATTCCAACAATTAGGGGACTGCTTCAAACCGTAAAGACTTTTCTGCAGCTTCACAATTTTGTTCGCATCTGACCATGGTCCATCGGGTAACTTGATCCATATATCTTCTTTTAGTTCACCATAAAGGAATGCCGTCTTGACATCAAACTGCGTCCATTCAAGATCCAGAGCTGCTGTCATAGCAAACAGAACTCTGCAACTTTCGTACCGGACTACCGGTGCATATGTTTCATGGAAGTCAACTCCTTTGCGCTGAACGTAGCCTTTGGCCACTAATCTTGCCTTGAACCGATCAGCTTCTCCTGGTGTCTGCTTTAATTTAAAAATGAGATTGATCTCAATCACTTTTCGATCTTCTGGGAGTTCTTCATCAACCCAGGTTTCGTTCTTCAAAAGAGCCTCAAATTCTTCATCGGCTGCTTTTTGCCATTCCTGTGCAAATGGACTACTGCTGGCTTCTTCCCAGTTCTTCGGTTCAACAACTGCTAAACATGCGCTAGTGTTACCCTTTTTTGGTGCGTAGCAAACAGGCTTCCGATTTCGTAATTCGTACGGATCTCGTGAATCTTCAAATGAATTCGAATCTGTTTCTGTGCTCCCACTTTCTTTGGTGAGAGTGTCGTTGTCATTTCCACAATGCAACAGAGTGAACTCATATTTTCCTGTTTCATCTGTGTCAAAACGTACAGTAGCTGACGTAATTATTTTACGTGTATCTTCATTATAAACAAGTACATTTTCAGATTCTCCTTGATATCCAACGAAGATCCCCTTTTCTGCCTTCTTGTCGAGCTTTCGACGCAATGTCTTTGGCACTTGTGAGTAACATGTCGATCCAAATACTTTAAACTTGGACAAATTAGGCACTTTACCATGCCATCGTTCAAAAGGTGTCTTCTCTCTGTCCTTCTTCGTCTTCACACAATTCAACACTTGTACAGCATATTTTATTGCTTCAGCCCAAAAGAAACTTAGGTACATCTCGTCCATACAGCATTGATCTTGCACATTCGGTAATTGTTCTAATGGCTCGTTCTGTCTTGCCATTTTGCTCTGGCGTATGTGGTGCTGATGTTTCATGAATGATGCCCCTATTACTGAATTCTTTCGCCAATGTCTCGTTGACAAATTCTCGACCGTTGTCAGATCTGAAATATTTTATTTCACAGCCAAACTTGTTCTTGACCTTATTGCAAAAGTCAATAATTCTTGATGCCGTTTCATCCTTGTAACATAAAATATATGCTGCCGTGTACTCACTTGCGTCATCCTTCAGAATCAAGAAATATTTAGCACCCTTGAGTCCTGATTGATCCATCGTACACACGTCCATGTTCAGTTCTTAGGAACTGACGTTGCAAAGTGTCGTCGAGACAGCTTGCCATATTGACAGGCTTCGCAGAAAAATGAACTGTCATCTTCAATTTTAATGCCGAGGGATAAATCCTTCGCCATTTGTCGAAGCTTATCCATGCTGACGTGTCCAAATCGTTCATGCAACTCTTTTAGCGATTGCACTTCAACTGAATTCGCTTGCTCTGGCCATACAGTTCGAATATTCATTCTGTAGACCCCACCAGATCGCTTAGCGATCAATATCGATCTTCCTTGGGGACTGATTAATTTGACATTTTCATTATTGAATATATAGCTTGATATCCACGTTCCGCAGAAGAACTGATACTGTATAAGTTCTTTCCCAACTCAGGTACCCACCGAACATTATTCAGAGTTGCCTGCTCCCACTTTCCTTCTACAAAGATTTCAATTTTGATTGTTCCAATGCCTTTGACATTTACTTGATGGTTGTCTGCCAAAGTGATTTTCTCTCCATTATCTTTTTTAATAATTTCGCTAAACATGACTTTGTTGTGGCACATGTGATGACTTGCGCCACTATCAGCAATCCAAACATGTTCTGCACGAGCTACATTAGCTTCATCCATCATACATATTAAACTTTCACCTTTCTTCTTACTTCCAGAACTTTTCATATCTTCACAATTTGTTTTCTTCTGAATAATTTTTGGACATTTAGCTTTTATATGGCCAAATTGATTACAGTTAAAACACCGTCCAGGAAACTGTTTCTTAGTATCACTTTTCTTGTTGTCCTTCCATTGACGGCTCTGGTTTGTCTTCTTAAACTTCGTCGCATTCATTGCGATTACTTTTTCGTCGTGTTTCTGAAGACGTTCGTCGGCCGCTGTAAGCGCTTCCATTAGCGCTGACAGATTGTTCGAATCTGATCGATTGTCCCAAGTATTACTAAAATGTACAAAACTAGATGGAAGATCGTTTAACACAATGGTGCACACCATACTTTCTTCAATATTTCCTTTTGCTGCTTTTATTTCTGCCAATTTTTGATTGACAGTTCCGAGGTAATCTGACATTGTCTGATCAGGTTCCTTCTTCAATGACATCATTTGCTGTTGCAAATTTCGAAGACGTTGTTTTGACGTATTTTCGAACAGACTGAGTAGTTTTGTCCACATTTCAGCCGATGTACTACATCCCATCAAATGACTAACAATTTTCTCGTCGATAGTCGTTGCTATGATTCGTCGAGCCAACTTATCTTTCCGCATCCATTCAGAAATCTTCTTTTCACCTTCCTCGGATCAGCACTTTCCCTGTCACTACATCATCTATGCCCTTCTCTTCAAGAATAATTGTAAAATACCACTTCCAGGTTTGAAAGTCCTCCTGGCCTTTCAGCTTCTTAATTTGAGCCAAATCATTCGACGTCATCTTTGGAGATATAAAGTTATATCAATCAGCTTTTTCTTTTACTTCCTTCTCGATCCTTGCAATCGAATCCCGAGATTATCGGCACTTTAACCAGAACTGTTTCCGATTAAACGAACTAACTGAGTGTCAATTAGTATTCACTCTCGCAGAGGAAGCGTGCTGGGCCCATGACCTGTTGGTTTTGTTCAACTTGAGAATAGCAGAGTTTAGTTTATTGAACATAAACGTGATGACATGTATTAAAAAGTACAGAATAATCAGAAATTATTATTACTTCAATTGTTATCAATTCCTCTAGCCGCCTACATATTAACACTTATAATATACAAATTGTCCATCACTTTCAACAATAAAAATATGTGATATACGAATAAATTGTCAAAGCACCAATTTTTCCCAGATTCTCTTTTTGACAACCGATTAATTCAAAAATGTCCTAATAGGACAAAGCAACATACTATGAATCCTGGAGAAAGGAACTGATTCATGATTATCATCATCTTAGCACAGAGGCAAAATAAACATGGGAATAGACCGGGTTAACTCTATTTTAGAGAAAGAACAAGAAAATTCACAAATAAAATTCTCTATATCCTACTTTTGTACTAACTAACATATTCAAACTTCTTTTGCGCATTGGAAAAAGAATATCTTTCTTTGAATAGCGAAAGGATTATGATTTAAAAGGATCGGCTCTTGAACTTAATACTTTTTTTTTTTCAAAATAACAATCCTAAGATTAATAAACATTTTGAATTTGAGCTAAATTACTACGTTACTTGAGTGTGGACTTTGTCATTGATCCATCCTAATACCTGGTGATTTCACAGCACCATGCTTTACTTTCCACTGATCACTCTACTGTCACACAAGATCAAAAGCCTTGGTCCTCTTGAGTCATCGCACTAGATGTTTAGAAGTTGGAGCACTTCAACGTTTGGATGTTTATGGAGCCCCTCCTCATGACTCCTGTTGGGCTAGCTTTTTTTTTCTTTGTGTTAAACATGACAAACATAAATATAACATAAACTGATAACAATGTCAGAGGATCGAGTTACAATAAACATTCACTCACCCTTTGGTTAGATCTTTCTTTCCCTGCTTTCTTTCTTTCTCGTCCACTGCGGAGCTGAGGGTAAACGCCTTAACATCTGGGCCTCGCTTTTCGATTCGACAAGGACGTCATGCAAAGTTACAATTAACCATTTACGAGTATCTACTCAAGACTATAGGACTTATTTACTCACCGAGGCCCTCTCCCGGCCCCGCACCCCTCCAGCGGTGCCTCTAGATGCGGAAGCTCCCTTCTGGGATGCGAACTCACGGAGAAGGTGTCCTCGAATGTCCATCTTCGTACTTCGCATGCGTAAAGACAAGCCCCAGGTGGATATTAGCATACCTTGCCTTCTGAGCGTACGTTCTCAGAATCATTGGTGCTACTGCCTCCTTCAGTGTTGCTACACCGGCCCGAGCACATTTAGCACCAAGTCAGGAACGTTTTGAAAGCACAAGGCAATCACCTGGTCAGGTATATAACTAGTTGCTTTTCCGACATCGCCGGTCACCTAACAGTGTTCTTCACTGTGACCGTTCCCCGGCGATGTCGTACTGCTGGTGAAGTGAAGAGCGATCACCCTTCATCACATGTCATTGCAATTCATTGTAACACTCGCGAGCCCGTCTGCGTAATTAGTCCCACATTATCAACACGTATAGCCCTCAAGGACCGCGCCCCGACTTAGAGCTGGCACTTTTGTTTCCTTCCATCCCTCTTGAGATGCACCCCATAAGATAAAATAAACAAACATGCTCGTGTTTCACGGATACATTGAAAATGCGTAAAACTTTCCTAAATTCTAAACTTATACAACGACAACACTCAATTTGTTTAATCGCTCTGTTTGTAGCTTTTCAAGCTTTTTCCAAATCTGTGCTTTGATGTTTGATCATCAGTTAGTTCACTTGATTCATTTTTGATTTGCTGGATTTCTCTTTTTAGTTGTTGGGTCAGGTTATTTAACTTATTTTTATTTTACACATCGAAAAAAAAAACCTCATCTATTTTATTTATTTTAGCAAGCACCTATTTATTTTAACTGTATAGCGTCATGCTATGGCGTCTGTGTAGAGCCATTAATCAATTAAAATATCCATCTATTAATTAATTGACTAAAAAATTAATTGATTAGTGTTTCATTGCAAAATAAATTTAATGGCAATTAACATCAATTGTATTTTACAATGGAATTTAAGTGCTGTTACATTCAAATCTCACGCCAAAATATCGTGGCGATATAACCACATTCAGCTGCGTTTTAACACAGTTGGTAACCCTACGTCCCTTCTCTTTACGGCTCCATGACACACCACGTGACTGGTTTTTCGGTTTGGTATCCTAGCAACTTCCACTTGCCACCAATTCGCCTTGATGAAGGCCTTTCTTATTCGGAGTGTGTTACAAGTCGGACGTAACTTGTGTGTTGTGCAATTATCAATCCGAGTTGTCACATAAAAATTGTTGTTCCGTATTCATCATTATATGACGCGTTCCAATTTTTTTTTAAAGACAGTTTATAAATACGACCGGCGCGGCGTTCAATTGGGGTGAAGTAAAGCAAAATACACGTGTTTGAACGTATCGATTGATACTACAATTGAATGTACACGAATTAATAAAATTGCGCAGGGTGAAGTGATCATGAACATTAGTTTGATGTAAGAAAAAACCGTAAGGAAGTGAACAAATTACTAATTTGATTTAACCCGATTTACAACTTACTTTAATTTATTTCGTTATTCATCATCGTACGTCAATAAAGAAAATTATGATCCTAAGATAGTTCAACAAAAATGTTGCTGTTACTACTAATTTTTGTTATGAAAAACAAACATGAGGGGAATGACTAAGAGACTCAATCGCCATCATCAGACCGACACACACACACACACACCTGTTTAAAAGCAGTTCCGATGTTGCAACATCATGGAAGATTAGCCCTAGTTCTTTGAATGCATTTCAGAAGCCAAAAATTTAATTCGCGTTATCACAAAAAATATTCCATATTCATCATTGTATGACGCGTTGCAGTTTTTTTAAAGATAGTTTATAAATATGACCGGCGTTCAATTGGGGTGGAGTCAAGCAAAATACACGGGTTTGAATGTATCTAACCTACCTATCTAGTCTATCTGGCTTAAAGTGATATCTATATCGGTGTGCCGAGCCGGCACCGAAGCGATTGCCAAAGCATCTCTAAAGCTTTCACCGTGGTTTAGGGTAATTGCTTTAATTATAAGTGCACGAAATGATTTACAATGTCACATAAACAGTTTAATCGTAAAGCGACAGAAAGTCTGACTAAACCGCTATAACTAAAGCAACTCAAAATTGTTGTACCTTAGTGTACAACTTATTAATTTACTCGACTCGCTACTTCAGACCTAACCCGCCTTACAGCTACTATAATAATTTACATCACATAATTACAGGCGCAAGATCTGTCGAAAATTCGCTCTTTAACAATGCAGCGTTACGAAACAATTAACAAAATATACTAAATGCAACCAAGAGTGTGTTTTGTAGGTCAAGGTCGTTTACGCCTCCCTGCGTGTATTCTGCACGATGTCCGAAGCGGTCGCCTTCCTTTCAGCCATTATTTGAAGTTCAGAATTTAATGCGCGCCATCACAAAAAAATTGTTGTTCCATGTTCAACATTGTATGACGCGTTGAAGTTTTCTTTAAGACAGTTTACAAACATGACCGGAATGGAATGAATGGAAAACAAAAGAGGAACGCGTTCTGAAAGTCGTAATTAACGTCCTCTTCGAAGGTCACTTCTTTTTAAAAGAAAATCACAAAATAGTGCGTGATATAAAAAACAAAACGAAAGAACAAAGTCGAACGATGTGAAAGCGAAAGCGCGAAAAATAAATACGTAATAAAAAAAAAACAAAATAGAAGAAGAGAAACAAATCTGTGTGAACCTTTCGCCGCTATTATTTAACGCCCTCTTCCACCAACTTTTTTTTTTAAAGAAAATCACGAAATTTTGGGTAAAACCAAAAATGAATATACCCTGATTAGCTTCTAATCAACGCCCTCTTCGATCTTCACAATGAAAACAAAAAAAAAAGGTCTCAAACTTGCGCAAAACAAAGCAATTAAGAGAAACAAAACACGAACGCCGTTATAGAAACGAGAAACAAGAAGGAAACAAACAGGAAACGAAAACAAAAGAACGAAGCGAAGACCTACAAAATTAAAAACCACGAAGAACGGAAGTAAAAAAGAATAAATTTTAATTAATTTAAAAACAAAAACGAAAAACAAAAGACGAACGATCGAATTCCTCTAAATGCGGCAGATTTTCAAAAATAAAATAAATGATGTTAACATCGGCATAGCCAAAAATAAAAAAAAAGAACAAACGAATTTTGATTTTTTTATTTATCTTGCCGCTCGACTTTCCAAATGAATTATTAATTTGAATCAATTATTATTAAAAAAGAAATCGAAGAAAGTGACTTAAAAGCAAGCGAAACAAAAAAGGATCGACGTTCAGGATCGTCTGGCTATTAAAACCGCGTGGCTTCAAATTGATTTGTTGTTCAGACCTCGGTTCGTGTACGACTAAACCGCATGGCTTCAAATTGATCTGTTGTTCAGACCTCGGTTCGTGTACGACTAAACCACGTGGTTTGATCTGCTCAGACCTCGGTCTGTGTGAGGCTAAACAGTGTGGTTTCAAATTGTGTTACCAACGCCGTTCCGCGGACCTTTAGTTGTTATTAATTTTAAGTTATTTTATTATTATATCAATTGTAGGTTAATTATTTCTCATGCGGAAACGGCTAGGCACATAATTAATAACACTATTTCAACTTTATCGCTCGCAGCATCACGTTGCGATTTACATTGTAATCATAGACAAAGGATAGTTTCCAAACGTCAGCCAATCACCGCCCGCGCTTAATTAAGTTCGAGTAACTTTTAATTGTACCGTCAGATCAACTTGACACTTTGTAAAAATATTCAGAGTAGTATCCCAGACAATCCTACCAAATTTCATCCCTAACGTACCGCTACAAAATGGTTACGCGACCGGAAGCACTCCCTCGCAATTTCAGGCGTTTCCGCCCGTCGGATTTTGCCGGACTCGACATCAAATTAAAGCCCGCGAAAAGCGCTATCCAATGACATAAAGAAAACCCTGGGTCGGCGGGGAAATAAAAAAGTTTTTCTTGTTTAAACTTTTCAACCCCGAGTGACTCAGGGAATTATGACGTCACAAGCGGACACCCGACCGAGCCGGTTCCAAGAAATACCCTCGGTCGACCGAATAAAAGGGCTCGCATCCGTTCACTCGCTTTCAAATCCTCCGGGATCATTGACGGGAAGGAGTAGGCAGATTGAGGCCGTCCCCAACGCTTCTTTACCTACCTACCTTATTCCTTGCGATTAACACGGATCCGCCCAACGGCGAAATCGATCTTTGGATCTTTGATAAATTGTTTCTTTTTCGTTTTAACTGTATATTAATTATGTGTTTTTTCCCTTCTGCTAAGTTCGTGTTCACCATTTATTGTCCCTCACCCCGAGAAGCATCCAGCTAGCCGGACCGTTCGGACGACACGGAACCGCTGAGGAAGCGACGCCACCGCTAGTGCAATCGGTTGGTCACCTCATCGGCCTTCCCGCCAATCGTCTACGACACAGTGGTAACAATTGATTTGTTCACATTTCGGTTCGAGTAGGACTAAACCGCGTGGATTCAAATTGACCTGTTCAGACCTCGGTTTGTGTACGACTAAGGCTGGGGTTCTCAGTCCTAGTTTAACTTTCAACCCCTGTTTATTTCCGTAGGAACAATTGTTTTTATAATTGCTACCATGGGAATAAACAGGCGTTTAAAGTTAAACTAGGACTGAGAAACCCAGCTTTAACCGCATGCCTTCAATTTGACCTATTGTTCAGACCTCGGTTCGTGTACGACTAAACCACGTTGTTTGATCCGCTCAGACCTCGGTCTGTGTGAGGCTTAAACTGTGTGGTTTCAAACTGATCTGTTCACATTTCGGTCCGAGTAGGACTAAACCGCGTGGATTCAAATTGATCTGTTCAGCCCTCGGTTCGTGTACGACTAAGGCTGGGTTTCTCAGTCCTAGTTTAACTTTAAAAACTCCTGCTTATTTCCGTAGGAACAATTGTTTTTATAATTGCTACCATGGGAATAAACAAGAGTTTAAAGTTAAACTAGGACTGAGAAATCGCAGGCCTTCAAATTCATCTGTTGTTCAGACCTCGGTTCGTGTACGACTAAACCACGTGGTTTGATCCGTTCAGACCTCGGTCTGTGTGAGACTAAACAGCGTAGTTTCAACTACGAGCGTGCAAGGGACCCAAAAACGTTCATAGATTTTATTAAATTAAAGATAAGAAAAAGATTACGCCCTGATTCTGAAAGGATTTCATGTTATAGACGAATACGTACGTTATTGAAAAATAAACGAATTTTCTCAATGACGAATAACCTAGCAATATGTATAGATATTATTAATTGCAGATTTTATCTAAGCCGTACAACTTGTTATATTAAATTAGGAAATAAAAACAAGCAGATTAGATTTTCCAATCGTGTAGTTCGACGTTGGGCGCCAAATTGTTACCGGAAATATTTCGAGGTTGGTAAAAATTTGGCGCCCAACATGGAGGTTAAATGGTGCCCCATCCTTTAAAGCGTAGTTGTCTCATTTCTCCATTCTTACGAGTATAGTAACCCAAACCATTACTTCGACTTATATTTTCGTTCCTCGCCCTTTCTTACTTTAACTGTATAGACGAGTGCTTATTATTTTATTGAAAGCGTTTGATCGTTACACAGGAAAACTGGAGCGAAGATTTCACTTATTTGACAAATTTCGTAACGGTTTCCGGTGTCCACGTGCGTGAACTTATTTAAAATGCATCGAAGCCGTCGCCGTCGTCGTCGGCTTCGTGTCACGGAGATTTCAACGCGGCGCCAAGACACGAACCCAAATTTTCGTTATTCCTTAAACAAAAATAAAAGTTAGAAAATTCGAAGCCGTTGCAAGACGCGATGGGGCGTTCAAAAACGTACAGTTTATGAATTCGTAGGTGTGCGCGACGTGTCCAGGTTTTCAAATCTACTATTGCAAAATGAAGCAAACCAGTTTGCTCACCGTTCTTGGTGTACGCAAGTTTGCTCGTCGATCGCCTCGCCATCTAACGCGAACGTGCCTAACTTACGTTCACTTTCGGTTTCGTTTTGGCATTGCGTTTTCCGTTGGCTTTAATTGATGCAACCGATTTTTTACCGGTTATTGTATTTAGGCGCGAACCAAATTGGTCAAAACTTTTCCACCAATTACATACAAATTTAAGACTTTAGCTTCTGCCAATAAACAACTGAACCAAATGAATTTATGCCGTACACTGAAGGCTGCCATATTATCTTTTTGTTTCATCCTCCTGTATAATATGAAGGTTCTCTTTCTTATGAGTTGCATTTTTTTCTTGAAGGTTTTTTTTTTGCTATTTAGGATTCTTCAACGAATATTTTCTAGACTGCACCTTTTCTGGACTAAATAAAGAATGGGTTCGGACACTTCTATTTTACTGGGCTCAGTGTGTTATGATTTCTTTAATTTTTGGGACAACTTAGTTAAAAACTTGATGGGACTAAGGTCCCAAGGTGTAGGTAATATTGATTCAAGTTGATGCTAAGCAGGTATCAAACTTAATCTTCTTTACCGAGTTCAAAATACCAATTTTTTTTCTTTTTGGTTGTAACTGCGTTGATTTTTCTCCTGCCAGATGGAAGAAAATTAAATTGGCACCATTTTGATCCTTGCCCCTCAGCCAAAAGCCAGAAGATTAAAATGGCTTCTGGACTGTAACCATTTTAGGAAGTTCCAAGTGACAATGGATTTAGTAACCTTGAGTTGCAGGTATTTTGTATTTTTTCTGTAATAAGTGGACCTTCATTGTTTTTCAATTGTTCTCGTTTGAAGAGATTCTTTAAACAATCGGGATTCCTTCCTTTTCTGTGGCAAGAAATCTGGAAAAGGATGAATTGATTTTTGCACTGCCCAAAAATTGAAGTATTCTTTTCCATCCACGTTCTTGGACATCTTTGACATCTTGGACATTTTTTTTGTTCTGTTATGTTCTGTTCTTTCTGAAGAGCCGTGTCCAATAACATCTTCATCTTTTCAATACCTTATTCGTTATTGTATGGTGTTCCTTTACTTTTCCATGAATTTCTCTTTCAAATTTGATTTAGGTATTTTGCCCATTACTCAGGTGGTTCATATCGTCTTCCCCTTTTTCATCACCTTCGTTTTAATAATAGCAATGGTGCAGTCTTAACTATATTTTCCCTGCTTTCTTCAGCTACGCCTATCATTTGATTTACTCAGCCAAAAACTACTACTACTGGAAAACTTACTGAAAAGCCGTTGTTTAGAAGAAACTTTATGCAGAGGTTTTTAGGAAGGAATCTAAATCTCCGCACAAACGTGCACAAAAAACGTCAGATAGAACAAGGAAAGGCATTATTAAAGAATCGGTACAAACAGAAGACACTGGGTCCTCTCCAGAAAGGATAACAAAGAGAAATAAGAAGGAACAAGAAAGTGGTGTTGATGAAACGAAAGAGAAAATTGAAATCGAAAAAACTAAACATCCGCGAAAATCGCTAAGAAGACAAACTCAATATTTTTGCTGAAATTCCTAAAGAAGGCGAAGAAGAAAAAGAAAAAACGCATACATCGAAAGAAAACCAACAGAAAAACAAAAGTCACAGGCGAAATATGAAGGGTGGAGGTACAATAAACTAGATCACATGGAAAATTTTTGGAGAGATCATTTTAGATGAGATGCTTGAAGACCTTCAAAGCAAACATTTGCAAGATTTTGGAGGGCTCATGTTGATTAAATGCTTAACAGCATACTACAAGACCATCATGAGGGCCTTCGCAGACTTTGGAAGGATGATGGGATGTTTGAAGAGTCGATTAGAATCAAACAGTAGACGACCATCATGAAGACCCTCAAAGCAAGCCTTTGTAAGAGGAGGGATCGCGCGGACGAGTTGCTTGACAGAGTGGAATAATCCATCATGAAGGAGAAGAGAGGAATTCGAAGAATGGAATTGATTCAATGAGGTTTTTGGAACGACCATAATTTTGAGATGCTTAGCAAAGTGGGCTAGAATCAAAAGACCACCAGAAAGGTTTTGACAGAGTAGTCTTTCAAGTGGCTGGATCCGAAAAGAAAAATCAAGAAAAGGATTTTCAAAATGAAACGAAACAAAAAGTATTTGATTGTAGACCATACAAAAGACCATCATGAAGGCCCTCGCAGGTCTTTGTATGAAGTCACATCGAGGACTCTGGGGGGATGTGGTAATGAGATGCTTGAGAGTCGATTAGAACCAAATACTAGAAGACCACTTTGTAAAAGGCGTGATCCAAGGCATAATAAAGTAGACAGCAGATAAGAAGAAGAACATGATAAGGTCTTGTAAGACGATGTAAAGACTCAAATCCTGTGTCGCGCTGAAAAGCACAATGGTAAGAAAATAATTCGAAGAACGGAATTGATTCGTTCACAATGAAGGTCTTGGAGCGGCCATGATTATAAGATGCTTGGCAAAGTAGTCCAGCATCAGAAGATCACGGGAAGGGTTTTGGCTTCGAGTAGCCTTTTCAATCCCAAACATAATAAAACAGATAGGACATAATTTCTTAGAGGAAGGGGAACTTTACATCATTACGCGGAATTTCTTTAAAAATGTCAAAGTTCCCACTTTGAAAAGCTAAACGGTACCTCTTCGCTTCCGCTCCGCAAATTCGTTGAACTCTTTTTTTCTCGTTGAAGAAAGAAGAACATGAACAAATTTGAACTGCGTTCTTTTGCTAGAAGAAAGAAGCTCAAGATGACTTCGGGCTGGAACTGTATTCTACAGGCAGAAGAAGGAAAGCCAAATGCAATCCCAACCCAGAAGCCAAGAATTACGCCTAAGTAGGCCTTTGAGTGAAATTGTTGCAGATATCTGCTTTACGTTTTTAGTCTAGTGTGGACTCAAAGCCTTTAACATGTTTGCATTACTTTGAAAGTGCGGCACTTGATTGAAAGAGTCCACTCTGAAGTACCTAAGGAAGATCTGGGCAAAGAAACATACCAAGATGGTTTCCGGAGTGAAATTATGTATCTAGAGTAGCAATGAGTACAATATTTGATTTCCTTCATCTTCGACGTTTGGTCGAAAGAGTTTTCGCCAGAGGAAAGAAAATAGAAATGCTTTCCGGACCCAAACCGCGTCAGACTTCTTTCTTCTGATAGATGAAAGCAAAATTGGTGTGATTCTACCCTAGCAGCAGCACTGGGTGAAAAAGTTTAATCAAATTTTTGTCAGAGGAAAAGCGATCAAGATGCTTTCTGAATTCAAACCGCCGTCAGTCTTTTTTCTTCTGGTAGGCGCAAAAAAGATTGACGTGATTCCAGTCTAGTAGTACCAATGGATATTTGGGTTCCTTCGTTCTCGACATCTGGCTGAAAAATCTTTTGCTAGTCAAGTTTTTGCCAAGGGAAAGAAGATCAAGATACCTTTCCGATTCGAAACGTTCTGGAAGAAGAAACAAGATCAAACGGATTTCAGTCTGGAAGCCAGAATATTTCACATTTCTTTGCCTTCGACAAATGACTGAAAAATTTTGGCCAGAGAAAAGAAGACCAACATGCGTTCCTGACACAAACCTCGTTACCCTTATTTCTTCTGATAGACGAAAGAAAAATAATGAATTTCCAGCCCAGCAGGAGCAATGGACTTCTCAAAATATCTGGGTTCTCTCGTCCTCGACATTTGGCTGAAAAATCTTGGTTAAGTTTTTGCCAGGGAAAAGAAGATCAAGATACCTTTCCGATTCGAAACGAAGAAGAAACAAGATCAAATGAATTTCAGTCTGGAAGCCAGAATATTTCATTTCTTTGCCTTCGACGTTTGACTGAAAGATTTTGGCCAGAGAGCAAGATGCGTTCGGGACACGAACCGCGTTAGTTTCATTTCTTCTGGTAGACGAATGCAAGGTGGGCGTGATTCCAATCCAGCAGCAGTAGCAATGGACTTTCCAAAATATTTGGGGTTCCCTCGTCCTCGACACCTGGATGAAGAATCTTAGTCAAGTTTTTCCCAGGGGAAAAGAGATCCAGGCATGTTTTGAATTCGAAATGAGTTAGTCTTCTTTCGTTTGGAAGAAGAAAGATTCCAGTCTGGAAGCCAAACTTTAACCACCAGGATACGGACCCCGTAAGTCTTCTTTTTTTTGGAAGAGGTGATTTCAGCTTGGAAGCGAAGGACTAGCTAACTACTTTCTTTCATCTTTGACATTTAATTGAAAGACTCCAATCAAGATTTTTGTCAGAAGGGAAAGAAGATTAACATACCTTCTAGAGTTGAAGTGAATCCATTCTGGAAGCGAAATTTTAGCCAAGACACGAACCCCGTGAGTCTTCTGCTTCTTTTTGGAGGGGGGAGAAGTGATTCCAGCTTGGAAGCGAAGACTTATTATTTTCAAACTATTTGATTTCTTTCATCTTTAACATTTGATCGAAAGATTTCATTGAAAGACTCCAATCGAGGTTTTTGTCGAAAGGGAAAGAAGATCAAAATGTCGTCCAGATTTGACAAGAGGGTTGGTCTTTTTTGTTCTGGTAGAAGGAAGAGAACCCACTTCGGAAGCCATCATTGCCCTTTGATTGAAAAACTTTAGTCGAGCAATTTGGGACAACTCAGTTTCTTTTCTGACTCGCAGTTTTTTTTACTGGAGTTATTCCATTTGCCCTTTTTGAATGTAGCTTTTTTCTGCCCAATTACTGTTGGGCAAGTTTGTTTGGGGTAGGTGCTAGAGGAACCTAATTCAAAATTGTTTTTTTTTTAAGTCTTTTCTACCTATGGCAGAATGAGTAGTACTTAAAGGTCCAGACTTCTTTTCGGCCAACGATTCCTTTGTTCGTCCTATTGTTATATGTTCTTTCTGAAATCTAGACCAAACCCATTTTCCCCTTTTTCATTATAGTTTTCCATCTTTGCTTCCTTCCTTTCATAGATTATTCAATTCTTTTTATTACTCAGTCACATTTCGTCCCTCCTAAGCTTTGTTTTGCTTTTCTAGCAATGATATAGATACAAAAGGTTGTCTATTTTTTTTGCCTCCAGACTTAACGTCTCTTTTCTGTTTTTTTAGTTTCATCAGTATATTATTTTATTTGTCGTTCGTCTATTCTTTTTCCTTTCCCAATTAAAAGCTAATTCCTACGCATGTATTACGTGTCTAAAGGAAGCAAAGTGAATTTGAATTTGAAGTGATACGATTTTTTTAAGTTGGCTTCCACTAGTCGATTTTTTAAGTTGGTTTCAACCAGTCGATTTTTCTAGTTGATTTCAACTAATCGATTTTTTAGTTGGTTCAACTAGTAGATTTCTTCGGTTGGTTCCAACTAGTGGATTTCAGCCAGTCTATTTTCTTTTGATTCGCGAATCCATTATTCCGGAGACCATTCGACGAATGTGATTACGATGTCTTGTCGACCAGTGCAATGCTTTTTTAAGTTGGCTTCAACTAGTCGATTTTTTAAGTTGGCTCCAACCAGTCGTTTTTTTTGTGTTTCAACTAATCAATTTTTTAGTTGATTACAACCAGTAGATTTTTTAGTTGATACCAATTAGTAGATTCCAACCCGACTATTTTTTTTTAATTCATCGAATCCATTATGTCGGAGAACATTCGAGAAATTACGATATCTTGTCGACAGTACTACGACTTTTCTAAGTTGGTTTCAACTAGTCCATTTTTTTAAGATGGTTTCAACCAGTCGATTTTTCTAGTTAATTTCAACTAATCGATTTTTGTGTTGGCTCCAATTAGTAGATTTTTATGCCGGAGAGCATTCGACAATGTCGACAAGTACTACGATTTTTAAAGTTAACTTCAACTAGTCGACTTTTTAAGATGGTTTCAACCAGTCAATTTCTCTAGTTAATTTCATCCAATCGTTTTCTTTAGTTGGTTCCAACTAGAATGGTAGATGTTTTAGTTGGTTCGAACTCGTGGAATTCAACCAGTCTACTTTTTTTAATTCGTTTAATCCATTGTGGCGGAGAACATTCGATGAATGTAATTACGATGTCTTGTCGACGAGTGCTACAATTATTCTTAAGTTGACTTCAACTAGTCGATTTTTTAAGTTGGCTTCAACCAGTCGATTTTTCTAGTTGGTTTCAACCAATCGATTTTTTTAAATTGGTTCCAACTAGTTGATTTTTTTTAAATTTCGTTCCAATAAGTAATTTCTTTGGTTTGTTCCAACTAGTAGATTTCAAGAGCACTATCTTTTTTAATTCGTCGAATCAATTATGCCGGAGGAGAAGATTCGACAAATGTAATTACGATGTTATGTCGATAAGTGGTTAGGTAAAGTTTTTCGACAATTCCTACACACGTATCACATGTCTAAATGAAATAAAGTTAATTTGAATTTGAAGTGCTGCGATTGTTTTAAGTTGGTTTCAACTAGTCGATTTTTTTAAGTTGGTTTCAACCAGTCGATATTTCTGGTTAGTTTCATCTAATCGGTTTTTTAATTCGTTCCAAGCAGTAGATGTTTTAGTTTGTACAAACCAGTCCATCTTTATTTATTCGTCGAATCCATTATACCGGAGAACATTCGACAATAATGTAATTACGATGTCTTGTCGACAAGTGCTACAATTTTTTTAAGTTGGCTTCAACTGACGAAAGGTCCTGATAACGGGTTGGCTTTAAATACAAAAATCTAATTATCTAGTGACTTTTCTCAGTTAGTTACAACTAGTCGCCTTTTTAAGTTGGGTTCAACTAGTTGATTGTTCTAGTTAATTTCAACTAAACAATTTTTTTAGTTGGTTCCAACTATTAGACTTTTTAGTTGGTTCCAACTAGTGGATTTCAACCAGTCTATTTTTTAATTCGTCGAATCCATTATGCCGCAGAACATTCGATAAATGTAATTACGATGTCTTGTCGACAAGTGCTACAATTTTTTTAAGTTGGCTTCAACTAACGAGAGGTCCCGATAACGGGTTGGCTTTAAATACAAGAATCTAAATATCTAGTGACTCTTCTCAGTTAGTTACAACTAGTCGCCTTTTTAAGTTGGGTTCAACTAGTTGATTGTTCTAGTTAATTTCAACTAAACAATTTTTTTAGTTGGTTCCAACTATTAGACTTTTTAGTTGGTTCCAACTATTGGATTTCGACCAGTCTATTTTTTAATTCGTCGAATCCATTATGCCGCAGAACATTCGATAAATGTAATTACGATGTCTTGTCGACAAGTGCTGCGACTTTTTAAGTTGGCTTCAACTAGTCGATTTTTAAAATTGGTTTCAACCAGTCGACTTCTCCAGTTGGTTTTAACTAATCGACTTTCTTAGTTGGTTCCAACTAGTAGATTTTTTTAATTCGTCGAATCTATTATGCCGGAGGAGAACATTCAAGGAATGTAATTACGATTTCTTGTCGACAAGTGCTACGATTTTTTTAAGTTGGCTTCAACTTAAGTTTGTTTCAACTAGTCGATTTTTCTAGTTTGTTTCAAGTAATTGATTTTTTTAGTCGGTTCCAACTAGTACATTTCAACGCGACTATTTTTTTAAATTCGTCGAATCCTTTATGCCGGAGAACATTCATTACGAATGTTACGATATCTTGTCGACAACATATCTGGATTTAATGAAATGCAAATTATTTCTGGGGGGGGGGGGGGGGCAGGAAGAGCTACAATCCAAACTTTATCTAAGTTATGGTCAGTTTGAGATTTTTCACTTACAGACTGACTGCTTCTACCAAGTTCATCGATCCTTTTCCCCAATTCTTCTTCTTTAATTAAAAGCTAGGGTCCAAATTAATAATTTTCATACATTTCTTTTGCTAATGGGGATGATGATGAGTTCTCATTCCAAGATATCCAACTGATTCTAGTTTTGTCTCATTTTTACTGGTTCAGAAGCGAATCTCGAGGTGTTTGGTCAAGGGAAGGCCAATGCAGACAAGACGAAGACGTAAGGAGCCTGTGGACGAGGAGGTTAATTGATGGAGGCCAAGAAAAGATTTTCAGCGTCCCCTTTCTTGTTCTTATCCAAATCCACAACGTATCCGCTGCAAATGCTACTGGAAAGGGTTACAATTCTAACTTTGTTTAAATTGTGGGCAGTTTGATTGTCGTAAGTCATTTTGTTCAATCTTTCGGGGCTTTTAACTTTATAACCAGTAATAAAGTATCTGAATGGGAAAAAAAGGTGATCCTTTGGATCAATGCTCTTTCAAATGTCTACCAGTCTGATCGTGTTTACGGGCACTGGCCAAGTGCTAAAGTGACATTCTTGCGCGATGGGGTCATCGAGGATCGACGATTTTCTGAAATCGTAGACGTATGCAAATCGGCGGTTTTTTGCCGCGCGGATTTTATTGTTTCGCAAAAAACAAGGCGAGCCTTGTACTTATGCAAATCGCGGGCCGTAAACAAGTCGAAACAGACGCATCGATCAAGCGGGAGAGCGCCGGGTTCCAAGCGGGATTCAGCTCGTTTGTCAGGCGTTATCGGGCGGGCGAATGGGGCTCGGACAGATAGAGTCCATAAGTTCGGCCATTAAGAGTGCACTACTCCGGTAATCGCAGACTACGGTGCATTCTAATGCAAATGAGCCGGCTTTAGCGATGGTCAGTGCCACTCGGTACGTTGCTCCTCCGTCCTACTCGGCCGCGTGATTTTCCACCACACACTGAACTACATTCCCGATCTCATATCTATGTACTCTCAGAGGTGGCTGGCTTGTTTATGTGAAACCGACACTTTCCCGCTGTGCGACCGCTTTAAGCAACATTTTGCTTTTGTTCTTGCGATCGGATTCGATTTGGCTTACTTTTGAACCACGCACACTAAAAAGGATCTAGATTTTTGACATCCAACTTGGTTTCCAAGGAAAACTCGTTTCTTTTTTGCTCAATCAGAAACTCCTCTTAGTTTTTCTCCAGCCCAGTGTGAAGTGATCAAGTGCATTGAGGTTTTGGTTCAAAACCCACACGAACCAAAGAATCCTTCACCATAAGAGGTCATCTCCAAACAACCCTTGGCAATATGTTCCTTTTTTCCTGATTTACTGATGCCACCGGAATTCTTCTTTCTCTTTTGTTAAGTCAGATCTAATTAATTTCGCCGAATGTCTATCCTCTTCCGAAACACTGTGGGAGTCAAATTTAAGTCAACGCGTCACCGGCCGGCCGCTTCCTTCAACTTTCCTTAATTCTCCTACTGTTTTGAAAGCTTCAGGCAAATTATTGACGTGCTTACTAACTTCTTCTTTCATCCATCTCTTCATTTCGTTAATTGTAAGCTTAAGCATAAGACAACTGGGTCATCTGGCCGATGACATTCTTGTCAGTCTATCAGTGATTTTCTGTTTGCCGCCAGGAATGTGTCGGGTTTCCGAAATTTTAGCCCTTGGCCCACCTGGTCCAAGAAATTCGACTCCCCTTGGCTTTCTATTATGTCCAAAATGTGAATGGTATAGCGAGCGGATCGTTTCGCGGGGAAGTGAACCCCCCGTCATTGGTTTTTAGTTTGGGATAATGTAAGTACTTGCTTGGGTAATCGACATAACTGAAGCGTAGACTCTGAGATGGCATGGTCACGTGTGCACGAGAAGGGAGTTGGAGAGGGAAGAATTACGCCAAAGAAGCAATGTCATTCCTGAGGCGAGATTGATACAATCGACGGAAAGAAGTCAAAGTTGTTATCCACCTATGAGGATAAGAAGAAAGAGGCAGAAACATTTTACGGAGGAGGCGAGGTAGATTTTCTTCCTGTGGAGAAATAAGAAGGAAATCGACACGATCGAAAAGCGAAGAATCTGGGATGGTGTGAGAAAAGAGGACAGGCAGGACGCAAAAGAAAAAAGGAACGAGAAGTTTAAAATAGCATGATAGTGAACAGATGAGAAGAAATCGGGACATTTGCGGAAGAGAAGAATTGCGACATCAAAACAAGATCTTCCAGAGAGAAGAAAGGACGAGAGTCTTAAGTTGGCATGTACGTATTACAGAGGAGAAAAGATGGGACGCAGAAACATGTTCTGGAGGAAGAAAATATTGGTAAAAGCGAGAGCTATGGGAAAGATGAGATTGACACAATCGAAGGAGAGAAGTCAAAGATGTTATGGACCTATGAGGATAAGAAGAAAGAGGCAGAAACATTTTACGGAGGAGGCAAGGTAGATTTTCTTCCTGTGGAGAAACAAAAAGGAAATCGGCACGATCGAAAAGCGAAGAATCTGGGATGGTGTGAGAAAAAAGGACAGGCAGGACGCAAAAGAAAAAAGGAACAAGAAGTTTAAAATAGCATGATAGTGAGTGAACACATGAGAAGAAATCGGGACATTTGCGGAAGAGAAGAATTGCGACATCAAAACAAGATCTTCCAGAGAGAAGAAAGGACGAGAGTCTTAAGTTGGCATGTACGTACTACAAAGGAGAAAAGATGGGACGCAGAAACATGTTCTGGAGGAAGAAAATATTGGTAAAAGCGAGAGCTGTAGGAGAGATGAGATTGACACAATCGAAGGAGAGAAGTCAAAGATGTTATGGACCTATGAGGATAAGAAGAAAGGGGCAGAAACATTTTACGGAGGAGGCGAGGTAGATTTTCTTCCTGTGGAGAAATAAGAAGGAAATCGACACGACCGAAAAGCGAAGAATCTGGGATGGTGTGAGAAAAGAGGACAGGCAGGACGCAAAAGAAAAAAGGAACGAGAAGTTTAAAATAGCATGATAGTGAACAGATGAGAAGAAATCGGGACATTTGCGGAAGAGAAGAATTGCGACATCAAAACAAGATCTTCCAGAGAGAAGAAAGGACGAGAGTCTTAAGTTGGCATGTACGTATTACAGAGGAGAAAAGATGGGACGCAGAAACATGTTCTGGAGGAAGAAAATATTGGTAAAAGCGAGAGCTATGGGAAAGATGAGATTGACACAATCGAAGGAGAGAAGTCAAAGATGTTATGGACCTATGAGGATAAGAAGAAAGAGGCAGAAACATTTTACGGAGGAGGCAAGGTAGATTTTCTTCCTGTGGAGAAACAAAAAGGAAATCGGCACGATCGAAAAGCGAAGAATCTGGGATGGTGTGAGAAAAAAGGACAGGCAGGACGCAAAAGAAAAAAGGAACAAGAAGTTTAAAATAGCATGATAGTGAGTGAACACATGAGAAGAAATCGGGACATTTGCGGAAGAGAAGAATTGCGACATCAAAACAAGATCTTCCAGAGAGAAGAAAGGACGAGAGTCTTAAGTTGGCATGTACGTATTACAGAGGAGAAAAGATGGGACGCAGAAACATGTTCTGGAGGAAGAAAATATTGGTAAAAGCGAGAGCTATGGGAAAGATGAGATTGACACAATCGAAGGAGAGAAGTCAAAGATGTTATGGACCTATGAGGATAAGAAGAAAGAGGCAGAAACATTTTACGGAGGAGGCAAGGTAGATTTTCTTCCTGTGGAGAAACAAAAAGGAAATCGGCACGATCGAAAAGCGAAGAATCTGGGATGGTGTGAGAAAAAAGGACAGGCAGGACGCAAAAGAAAAAAGGAACAAGAAGTTTAAAATAGCATGATAGTGAGTGAACACATGAGAAGAAATCGGGACATTTGCGGAAGAGAAGAATTGCGACATCAAAACAAGATCTTCCAGAGAGAAGAAAGGACGAGAGTCTTAAGTTGGCATGTACGTACTACAAAGGAGAAAAGATGGGACGCAGAAACATGTTCTGGAGGAAGAAAATATTGGTAAAAGCGAGAGCTGTAGGAGAGATGAGATTGACACAATCGAAGGAGAGAAGTCAAAGATGTTATGGACCTATGAGGATAAGAAGAAAGGGGCAGAAACATTTTACGGAGGAGGCGAGGTAGATTTTCTTCCTGTGGAGAAATAAGAAGGAAATCGACACGACCGAAAAGCGAAGAATCTGGGATGGTGTGAGAAAAGAGGACAGGCAGGACGCAAAAGAAAAAAGGAACGAGAAGTTTAAAATAGCATGATAGTGAACAGATGAGAAGAAATCGGGACATTTGCGGAAGAGAAGAATTGCGACATCAAAACAAGATCTTCCAGAGAGAAGAAAGGACGAGAGTCTTAAGTTGGCATGTACGTATTACAGAGGAGAAAAGATGGGACGCAGAAACATGTTCTGGAGGAAGAAAATATTGGTAAAAGCGAGAGCTATGGGAAAGATGAGATTGACACAATCGAAGGAGAGAAGTCAAAGATGTTATGGACCTATGAGGATAAGAAGAAAGAGGCAGAAACATTTTACGGAGGAGGCAAGGTAGATTTTCTTCCTGTGGAGAAACAAAAAGGAAATCGGCACGATCGAAAAGCGAAGAATCTGGGATGGTGTGAGAAAAAAGGACAGGCAGGACGCAAAAGAAAAAAGGAACAAGAAGTTTAAAATAGCATGATAGTGAGTGAACACATGAGAAGAAATCGGGACATTTGCGGAAGAGAAGAATTGCGACATCAAAACAAGATCTTCCAGAGAGAAGAAAGGACGAGAGTCTTAAGTTGGCATGTACGTATTACAGAGGAGAAAAGATGGGACGCAGAAACATGTTCTGGAGGAAGAAAATATTGGTAAAAGCGAGAGCTATGGGAAAGATGAGATTGACACAATCGAAGGAGAGAAGTCAAAGATGTTATGGACCTATGAGGATAAGAAGAAAGAGGCAGAAACATTTTACGGAGGAGGTGAGGTAGATTTTCTTCCTGTGAAGAAATAAGAAGGAAATCGACACGACCGAAAAGCGAAGAATCTGGGATGGTGTGAGAAAAGAGGACAGGCAGGACGCAAAAGAAAAAAGGAACAAGAAGTTTAAAATAGCATGATAGTGAACAGATGAGAAGAAATGGGGACATTTGCGGAAGAGAAGAATTGCGACATCAAAACAAGGTCTTCCAGAGAGAAGAAAGGGCGGTAGCGAAATGAAGAGTCTTAAGTTGGCATGTACGTATTGCAGAGGAGAAAAAAATGGGACGCAGAAACATGTTCTGGAGGAAGAAAATATTGGTAAAAGCGAGAGCTATGGGAAAGATGAGATTGACACAATCGAAGGACAGAAGTCAAAGATGTCATGGACCTATGAGGATAAGAAGAAAGAGGCAGAAACATTTTACGGAGGAGGTGAGGTAGATTTTCTTCCTGTGAAGAAATAAGAAGGAAATCGACACGACCGAAAAGCGAAGAATCTGGGATGGTGTGAGAAAAGAGGACAGGCAGGACGCAAAAGAAAAAAGGAACGAGAAGTTTAAAATAGCATGATAGTGAACAGATGAGAAGAAATGGGGACATTTGCGGAAGAGAAGAATTGCGACATCAAAACAAGGTCTTCCAGAGAGAAGAAAGGGCGGTAGCGAAATGAAGAGTCTTAAGTTGGCATGTACGTATTGCAGAGGAGAAAAAAATGGGACGCAGAAACATGTTCTGGAGGAAGAAAATATTGGTAAAAGCGAGAGCTATGGGAAAGATGAGATTGACACAATCGAAGGACAGAAGTCAAAGATGTCATGGACCTATGAGGATAAGAAGAAAGGGGCAGAAACATTTTACGGAGGAGGCGAGGTAGATTTTCTTCCTGTGGAGAAATAAGAAGGAAATCGGCACGACCGAAAAGCGAAGAATCTGGGATGGTGTGAGAAAAGAGGACAGGCAGGACGCAAAAGAAAAAAGGAACGAGAAGTTTAAAATAGCATGATAGTGAACAGATGAGAAGAAATCGGGACATTTGCGGAAGAGAAGAATTGCGACATCAAAACAAGATCTTCCAGAGAGAAGAAAGGACGAGAGTCTTAAGTTGGCATGTACGTATTACAGAGGAGAAAAGATGGGACGCAGAAACATGTTCTGGAGGAAGAAAATATTGGTAAAAGCGAGAGCTATGGGAAAGATGAGATTGACACAATCGAAGGAGAGAAGTCAAAGATGTTATGGACCTATGAGGATAAGAAGAAAGAGGCAGAAACATTTTACGGAGGAGGCAAGGTAGATTTTCTTCCTGTGGAGAAACAAAAAGGAAATCGGCACGACCGAAAAGCGAAGAATCTGGGATGGTGTGAGAAAAAAGGACAGGCAGGACGCAAAAGAAAAAAGGAACAAGAAGTTTAAAATAGCATGATAGTGAGTGAACACATGAGAAGAAATCGGGACATTTGCGGAAGAGAAGAATTGCGACATCAAAACAAGATCTTCCAGAGAGAAGAAAGGACGAGAGTCTTAAGTTGGCATGTACATACTACAAAGGAGAAAAGATGGGACGCAGAAACATGTTCTGGAGGAAGAAAATATTGGTAAAAGCGAGAGCTGTAGGAGAGATGAGATTGACACAATCGAAGGAGAGAAGTCAAAGATGTTATGGACCTATGAGGATAAGAAGAAAGAGGCAGAAACATTTTACGGAGGAGGTGAGGTAGATTTTCTTCCTGTGAAGAAATAAGAAGGAAATCGACACGACCGAAAAGCGAAGAATCTGGGATGGTGTGAGAAAAGAGGACAGGCAGGACGCAAAAGAAAAAAGGAACAAGAAGTTTAAAATAGCATGATAGTGAACAGATGAGAAGAAATGGGGACATTTGCGGAAGAGAAGAATTGCGACATCAAAACAAGGTCTTCCAGAGAGAAGAAAGGGCGGTAGCGAAATGAAGAGTCTTAAGTTGGCATGTACGTATTGCAGAGGAGAAAAAAATGGGACGCAGAAACATGTTCTGGAGGAAGAAAATATTGGTAAAAGCGAGAGCTATGGGAAAGATGAGATTGACACAATCGAAGGACAGAAGTCAAAGATGTCATGGACCTATGAGGATAAGAAGAAAGAGGCAGAAACATTTTACGGAGGAGGTGAGGTAGATTTTCTTCCTGTGAAGAAATAAGAAGGAAATCGACACGACCGAAAAGCGAAGAATCTGGGATGGTGTGAGAAAAGAGGACAGGCAGGACGCAAAAGAAAAAAGGAACGAGAAGTTTAAAATAGCATGATAGTGAACAGATGAGAAGAAATGGGGACATTTGCGGAAGAGAAGAATTGCGACATCAAAACAAGGTCTTCCAGAGAGAAGAAAGGGCGGTAGCGAAATGAAGAGTCTTAAGTTGGCATGTACGTATTGCAGAGGAGAAAAAAATGGGACGCAGAAACATGTTCTGGAGGAAGAAAATATTGGTAAAAGCGAGAGCTATGGGAAAGATGAGATTGACACAATCGAAGGACAGAAGTCAAAGATGTCATGGACCTATGAGGATAAGAAGAAAGGGGCAGAAACATTTTACGGAGGAGGCGAGGTAGATTTTCTTCCTGTGGAGAAATAAGAAGGAAATCGGCACGACCGAAAAGCGAAGAATCTGGGATGGTGTGAGAAAAAAGGACAGGCAGGACGCAAAAGAAAAAAGGAACAAGAAGTTTAAAATAGCATGATAGTGAGTGAACACATGAGAAGAAATCGGGACATTTGCGGAAGAGAAGAATTGCGACATCAAAACAAGATCTTCCAGAGAGAAGAAAGGACGAGAGTCTTAAGTTGGCATGTACGTACTACAAAGGAGAAAAGATGGGACGCAGAAACATGTTCTGGAGGAAGAAAATATTGGTAAAAGCGAGAGCTATGGGAAAGATGAGATTGACACAATCGAAGGACAGAAGTCAAAGATGTCATGGACCTATGAGGATAAGAAGAAAGGGGCAGAAACATTTTACGGAGGAGGCGAGGTAGATTTTCTTCCTGTGGAGAAATAAGAAGGAAATCGACACGACCGAAAAGCGAAGAATCTGGGATGGTGTGAGAAAAAAGGACAGGCAGGACGCAAAAGAAAAAAGGAACAAGAAGTTTAAAATAGCATGATAGTGAGTGAACACATGAGAAGAAATCGGGACATTTGCGGAAGAGAAGAATTGCGACATCAAAACAAGATCTTCCAGAGAGAAGAAAGGGCGAGAGTCTTAAGTTGGCATGTACGTATTACAAAGAAGAAAAGATGGGACGCAGAAACATGTTCTGGAGGAAGAAAAAATTGGTAAAAGCGAGAGCTATAGGAAAGATGAGATTGACATAATCTAAGGAGAGAAGTCAAAGATGTTACGAACCTATAAGGATAAGAAAAAAGGGGCAGAAACATTTTACGAAGGAGGCAAAGGAAGTGTGAAGTAAATTTTCTTCCTGTGGAGAAATAGGCTGAGCTAACGACACAATTGAAAAGCGAAGAATCTGGGATGGTATGGGAAAAAGGACGGGCAAGAAGTAAAGGAAAAAGGAACAAGGAAAAAAGTGGAAAGAATTAACGAAGAAAGAAACAAGTCGGCACAATGGAAGGTGGCATAGAAATACGTAAAGGTAAAGCATTTGTGGATGTAAGAGAAAGTTTCCTGCAAGAAAAAAAAGAGAGAGAAGAAAAACTGAAATCATCAAATTGAGAAATAAGGACAAACTCTTTTTCTGTCTGAAGAAGGAGAAGCAGAAGGAGAAGAAATGTTTATGGTCAAGATGGGAAGAAAGCCAAACAAATTATAATCAAACGTTGCAGAAGATGTAGGAATTAAAAGTTGTAAAAGAAGGCAAAGTCCTTTCGCAAAAAGAAAGAAGAGCAAAACAAAAAACAGAAGAAGAAAAATAATATAAGGCTGATAATAAATAAAAAAAATAAATTGATGAAAAGATGAGAGAAGGCACAATTGAAGTAAAGAATTTTTGAGGTGGTGTGAGAGGAGCAGCGAGGAAAAAAAAACCGAGCTGATAAAAGGATGAAAGAAGGCACAATTGAAGTAAATAATTGAAAACAGTATGAGAAGAAAGGATGGGCAAGGTGGAGGTAGAAAGAGGAGGCAAAAGAAAGTTTCCCACGAGAGAAGACTAAAAGATGAAAGAAGCCACAATTGAGGTAAATAATTTGAAGTCAAAAGAGGACGGGCAAGGAGTAGAAGGAGAAAGACACTGGCAAGCGAAGTATGAAAAGAGCGAACGCAGTCCACAATTCAAATAAGAAGTTGAAGTCCCATAGAAACGTACAGATAAAAAGGTAATTAGTAGAGAGAAGAAATCTGGCAAAAGAGAGTTGAAGTGATTTTTTTAAAGAAAAGAAAAATTAAAGAAACTGAACTAACGAGTTTCAGAAGGCATCCAAAAGTTAGATGAGAGTGAAGGATAGACAGAGACATCTGTGGGGGAGAAAAAATTTGCAAAAAGGAAGATGAATGGAAGTGAATTTTCTCCCAGGGGAGAAAAGATGGATAGGGAACTGCAAAGAGCAAGATGCTGAAAACAGTTCAGGTTACTGTAGGCTTTCAGCAAAACTGAAAAGAAACTAAAGTATATTCTTTTTTTTAATCTCCACGGGGGTGTTTTTTGCTGAATAGAGAATCTTAGTTATTGTAGAAACGAGTCCTCCTTGGGTTGTATAAAATGTTAGTATAGAAAATTGTTGGCGATCGACTTTGGTGGAATTTCAAAGTTGAGTTCAAGAGCCCCACGGTCGGGGTGCAGGTGATTGGACGGTGTCCCGATCGTGGGCAGATGCAGGTAACGTCTGCCCGGCAAGGTCGCTTCCCCCTATAAGCCGGACTGCTCCTCACGGAATCGTTGACCGCGGCCTCAACGCTGAATTGGGCTATCTTGAGGCCTACTTTCGCGGCCGCCCCGTCGCCCGTCGTCCTTTTCGCTCGTCTTCTATTGGCGGAAAAGAAAGCGAAACGCGCCGGGGATGAGCGAAACGAAAGCACTTTCTCGCTTCGCAGAAAAGTCAACAACTGTGTCGCTATGAAAATAAATCTCCACCAACCGGTGGAAGTATTTAGGGATTAAGGGAAAAGACGTGTCTAAAATTGAAGGGAAAGGGAAGTCAACGAAAAATATTGTAATTGCAATATTTTTTTTACTGTCAAGTTTGTCGCTGATCTAAAATCCGGGATGCCATCTTTTGGTTAGCACTTGTTTTAATTTTATAAAAGTAACCCAAAGATGGCTCCGGTTTTGAAGCTTGTAACCATCTCATTACTCTTTGTCTTTGTCTTATTACTATTTGTCTTCTCACATTTCGTTTTTTCAATCTTTTCTGTTTTTAATTTTTTTTTTAACCTTTGGAACCTTTTCAGCATTTTGCTTTCCCACTAGCTCGTTTTTCCTTTTTGTTTTGTTTCGAGGTCGCTTTTTTAAATTGAAACTCCTCAACTGTTCTCATACTCTATTCTTCAATCCTTTTCTGCCCTTCGTTTGCTTTCCAATTTTCAAATATCTTTTTATTGTTCTCCTATCTTCAACCTTCATGATTTTTTAATTCACTTTTCTTTGTTTTGTCTTCAATTCTCCTTATTTCGTCTGTCTAATTTCACTCGCGTGCTATCACCAAAAAACTCCAGTACGAATTACTCCTGAATTATTCACCTTGATCACCTTTTCCTCGTCTAGCAACAGTGAAGAATGGATGCGGGTCTTAAAGTAGGCGCCAGGGTGAACAAAATACAAAGTAGGCCTCGACAATGTTCCCAAAGTGTCTTGGCTTTGCAGTTGATCGTTCGCAACAATCACTTTTACGTTTAGGTCACTGTAGAAGATAAGGCATGAGCCATGTGCTCACATCACTATTTTGAATGCGAGTCTTGCGACAAAGAGAACGGTATAAAGGAAAGCCTGAGCAGAGGAATCGACTACGGGCATGCAGACCAGAAGCGCGTTAACAAAACGTGTTACTGCCTCACGTACCAGGCCTAAAGTGAGGGCCACACTGACTTTTCGCGTTCGCTTGCCGGCACCGAAGCGACTGCCAGAGCACTTCTATAGCTTTCACCGTGCTTTAGGGTAATTGCTTTAATTATAATTGCTCGAAATGGTTACAACGTCATACAAACAGTTTAATCGTAAGACGACAGAAGGTCCGACTAAAACGCCATAACTAAAGCGACTTAAAATTGTTGTACCTGAGTGTACAACTTATTAATTTACTCGACTCGCCACTTCAGACCTAACCCGCCTTACAGCTACTATAATAATTTACATTACATAATTACAGGCGCAAGATCTGTCGAAAATTCGCTCTTTAACGAATTTCGTTATTCATCGTACGTCAATAAAGAAAATTATGATCCTAAGATAGTTCAACAAAAATGTTGCTATTACTACTAATTTTTGTTATGAAAAACAAACATGAGGGGAATGACTAAGAGACTCAATCGCCATCATCAAACTGACACACACACACACAGACCAGTTTAAAAGCAGTTCCGATGTTGCAACAAACATCATGGAAGATTAGCAGTTCTTTGAATGTATTTCAGAAGCCAAAAATTTAATTCGCGTTATCACAAAAAATATTCCATATTCATCATTCTATGACGTGTTGCAGTTTTTTTTAAAGAGAGTTTATAAATATGACCGGCGTTCAATTGGGGTGGAGTCAAGCAAAATACACGGGTTTGAATGTTTCTAACTTACCTATCTAGTCTATCTGGCCTAAAGTGATATCTATATCGGTGTGCCGGCACCGAAGCGATTGCCAAAGCACCTCTAAAGCTTTCACCGTGGTTTAGGGTAATTGCTTTAATTATAAGTGCACGAAATGATTTACAATGTCACATAAACAGTTTAATCGTAAAGCGACAGCAAGTCTGACTAAAACGCTATAACTAAAGCGACTTAAAATTGTTGTACCTGAGTGTACAACTTATTAATTTACTCGACTCGCCACTTCAGACCTAACCCGCTTTGCAGCTACTATAATAATTTACATCACATAATTACAGGCGCAAGATCTGTCGAAAATTCGCTCTTTAACAATGCAGCGTTACGAAACAATTAACAAAAAATATAGAATAAATACATGCAACCAAGAGTGTGTCTTGTAGGTTAAGGTCGTTTACGCCTCCCTGCGTGTATTCTGCACGATGTCCGAAGCGGTCGCTTTCCTTTCAGCCATTATTTGAAGTTCAGAATTTAATGCGCGCCATCACAAAAAAATTGTTGTTCCATGTTCAACATTGTATGACGCGTTGCAGTTTTTTTTTAAGACAGTTTACAAATATGACCGGAATGGAATGAATGGAAAACAAAAGAGGAACGCGTTCTGAAAGTCGTAATTAACGTCCTCTTCGAAGGTCACTTCTTTTTAAAAGAAAATCACAAAATGGTGCGTGAAATAAAAAACGAAATGAAAGGGCAAAGTCGAACGATGTTAAAAAAGCGAAAGCGCAAAAAATAAATACGTAATAAAAAAAAACAAAATAGAAGAAGAGAAACAAATCTGTGTGAACCTTTCGCTGCTATTATTTAACGCCCTCTTCCACCAACTTTTTTTTTTAAAGAAAATCACAAAATTTTGGGTAAAACCAAAAAAGAATCGACCCTGCTTCGCTTCATCTCTAATCGCCCTCCTCTTCGATCTTCACAATGGAAAAAAAGGTCTCAAACTTGCGCGAAACAAAGCAATTAAGAGAAACAAAACACGAACGCCGTTATAGAAACGAGAAACAAAATGGAAACAAACAGGAAGTGTAAATGAAAGAACGAAATGAAGGCCTACAAAATTAAAAACCACAAAGAACGAAAGTAAAAAGAATAAATTTTAATTAATTTAAAAACAAAAACAAAAAACAAAAGACGAACGATCGAATCCTCTAAATGCGGCAGATTTTCAAAAATAGAATAAATGATGTTAACATCGGCATAGCCAAAAATAAAAAAAAAGAACAAAAGAATTTTGATTTTTTATTTATCTTGCCGCTCAACTTTCCAAATGAATTATTAATTTGAATCAATTAAAAGCCAGCGAAACAAAAGAGGATCGACGTTCAGCTCAGTTCATTTAAACAATATGAAACAAAATATGAATTTCTTTCTCTGAACGGTCTGGCTATTAAAACCACGTGGCTTCAAATTGATTTGTTGTCCAGACCTCGGTTCGTGTACGACTAAACCGCATGGCTTCAAATTGATCTGTTCTTCAGACCTCGGTTCGTGTACGACTAAGGCTGGGTTTCTCAGTCCTAGTTTAACTTTAAACCCCTGTTTATTTCCGTAGGAACAATTGTTTTTATAATTGCTACCATGGGAATAAACAGGCGTTTAAAGTTAAACTAGAACTGAGAAACCACAAAGAACGGAAGTAAGAAAGAATAAATTTTAATTAATTTAAAAACAAAAACAAAAAACAAAAGACGAACGATCGAATCCTCTAAATGCGGCAGATTTTCAAAAATAGAATAAATGATGTTAACATCGGCACAGCCAAAAATAAAAAAAAGAACAAAAGAATTTTGATTTTTTATTTGTCTTGCCGCTCAACTTTCCAAATGAATTATTAATTTGAATCAATTATTATAAAAAAAAAAAAAATTGAAGAAAGTGACTTAAAAGCAAGCGAAACAAAAGAGGATCGACGTTCAGCTCACTTCGTTTAAAAACAACAAAAGATGAATTTCTTTCTCTGAACGCGAGTCTTGCGACAACCGTGTGGCTTCAAATTGATTTGTTGTTCAGACCTCGGTTCGTGCACGACTGAACCGCATGGCTTCAAATTGATCTGTTGTTCAGACCTCGGTTCGTGTACGACTAAACTTCGTGGTTTGATCCGCTCAGACATCGGTCTGTGTGAGGCTAAACAGTGTGGTTTCAAATTGATCTGTTCCGTATTCATCATTGTATGACGCGTTTCAATTCTTTTAAAAGACAGTTTATAAATAGGACCGGGAGTGAAGTAAAATGCACGGGTTTGAACGTATCAATTGACACTATAATTTAATGTACGCATGGTGATGTCATAATGAAAATTAGTTTGGTGTAAAAACCCCGTAAGGAACTGAACAAATTACTAATTCGATTCAAGCTGATTTATTTTTAAAAAATAACAATAATAATTACGCGTTCAAGTGTCTTGTGATGTACGTATTTAAACAAATGGCCATTACGGGAACTTGGTTCATATTGAATTCATTTAAACAAAGAAACAGTCACTTTTGTTGCATTTAAAGAAATATGTCAATAAAGAACTTTAATTTGAGCAGGTTTATTTATGAGCATAAAAAAATATCTACGAGCGTACAAAGGACACAAACGCGTTCATCGATTTTATTAAATTAAAGCAAACGAAAAAGGTTACGTTTTGGATCTGAAAGAGTTTCATGTTTACACACGAATATGTACGTTGTTGAAAAATAAACGAAATAATTTCTCTAAACTCTGAATCGGCTGACGCGTCAATCTCAACCAATCAGAAACTGGTATTATCGATATGCTCATATTAGGATATGTCACGTGGCGATCGACAGTCGCACGCCTAATATTCGTTAACAGGGTTGCCACAATAAATTCCAAGTTGACTGAAAATGTCCCAACCCATTTCTTATGCAATTTGGGACCATAAGACGCTTTTCCTTTTGTATTTGCGTCTGATTTCTTTCCACACTCTTCCACAATCCTTTTACTTTGTCACACCCACTTTCATCTGCAATTTTCTTATTGCTTCTCTGTCCTGTTTTATTCTTCCCCTTCTTCTTTTGTTATCCCTACCATACGCCGTGTATAATCTTCAGTAGTTATTTCGTCAGTTGAATTTCACTCGTCTTTCCCTTCCCATTCGTCTACGACTTCCACGGTGGTACTCTCCCACCCATCCCTTCTTTCATCTTCAATTTTCATATTGCTTCTCTTTCCTGTTTTATTCCTCCCCTTCTTGTTTTGTTATCCTTACCACACGCCATCTTTAATCTTCAGTAGTTATTTCGCCAGTTGAATTTCATTCGTCTTTCCCTTCACATTTGTCTTCGACTTCCACGCTGATACTCTCTCACATTTTACGTCATCTTTCATCTTCAATTTTCTTGTTACTTCTTCACTTAGTCTGTGTAATTTCTTTCGTTCGCCTTTCCTAAAGCTCGCTGTTACTTTTCATTTTCCTCGCCTCCACAGTATTCAGACTTTGGCATGTCTAGTTCTCTTTTATATAATTTAACAGTTGTGCCTACAAGTATGGTCTTTTTTTTAAATTTTGGAAATGATTAAATACGGTTTAAGTTTGAAACCCTCTCTGGTGCTTGTGTAAAGGGGGAAGGCCCCCCGACCGTTTTGGCTTCGTTTAATCGCGCGCAATTTGAAACAATGTTGCCAAAGGAAGATAATTTTCACATCAACTCCCTGATGATAAGAGACGGTTTCGCTCGGGCGCACGCATCAGCTGTCGTCTTACCAAACACTCCTTAATGACCACCATTATCGGCATGTGTTTCGGGCATCGGCCACTTAAAAAACGATTAACCCACTTACGTAGTTTGTTGTCGGACGGAGAGTATTTCTTTCAAGGACACGGCGAACTGTTTCACCAAAACACCGCGCGATAATTCGCTCTAAATATCGCGCTTATCTCGCTGACCCTGACTCACTGACACTGACTGGGATTCGTCCGGTGATAAACCGCACGCCTTGGTTTCATAATATTTACAAAGTTTCATTTCGAATTCGTGAATATTATTGAAGAAGGAAATCGGCCCAATACCCGGCCCTTTACCAGTTCAAAACTTTTCTAAAATTAAAAAACCAGGTTTTCTTATGGAATGTAGGATTATGACGACTCAGAAAAAAATAGTCCAAATGATGAAATCAAATTATAAAAGAAGTAGACATGAGCGCGAAGTTCTCAGTTTATTCTTTAATTGGTGTGTTGATCTCTGTATTGTTTGATTAAAGTAGAACTTTGGCAGTTGAATCGTGAAGAAAGTTATGAAAATAAATGGCCGAGGTAGTTGTATCGAAAGCAAGTCGCGATAATTCCGATTCTCACACACAATGGGCAGGCCGCAAAGAGAGAGAAAGAAAAGGAGGGAAGCACACGTACCTATACGAAAAAGAGGAGCATTTCACCGTCGACTTTCGTATTTTTATGACATCATTACGTTGTAAAAGTTTTCGCCGGGGTCCTTGGATCCGGGCTGCTGCTGCTGCTGAAAGAGGGGAAGACTTGACCGTCGACGAAGATGGGAGCCGATATGAAAGTGCAAAGGAATCTCTAAGCGCCGACGATGGCGAATATAGGTTACAGCACACATTCTCGGTCAATAACACCGGCAAAAATTACCTCAAACTGCAACAAACAGATTTCTCCCGATCGTAAATATAGTAAGTAGTTTAACGGCGGGCACGGCGGAAAAGTGAGTGAGAAAAATGCGCGGTGTAAATTTCAATTATCGCCCGACTTAATGTTAATTAATCCTTGCGGTTACGTTGCGTGCCATTGTTGAAGGTAATTTATTAGACTGACAATAAGCGAAATCTATGCATATAGATATATGAAAATTATCTCCCGCATTCTCACCACCATGCACTTAACAAACCCACCCACATCGAATGGATATAAAAAAGTAATGCAAACTCGCTTTTACAATTAACTAAAACTGTGTGCCAAAGAAACCTCTGCTTCCTGCCAAGAGATGGCGCGCCAGTTCTAAAATTTCTTAATGGACGACTTCTACTCAAAAATGTAACAAAAATGCGCCGAATTTTCGACTTTGGCGAAGTTAAATCGTGAATTTGGCAAACTCAAAAACGAACGCCCTTTTTTTTTTTTAATTTTGACAGAAACTTGACATAAGTAACTGCAAATCCGCATCTGCGCTTAATTAAAACTGTGTGGCAAAGAAGCTTCTGCTTGTTACCAAAAGATGGCGTGCCATTTCTAAGATTTGCTAGCGGACAACTTCTACTCAAAAATCTAAGAAAATGCGTCGAATTTTTGACGTGGGCAACGTCCATTTGTTACTTAATTTAAAGAACTTCCACGTCATGACGTAAATGTCCAGATCACATAATTCGGGGGCAGATGGCGCCAGCGTCGCGCAAAGATAATTGTATAATAACTATGTTGAATGTTATATCATTGAACAGGTTTAAGACACTGCGGTTTCTATTAAAAAAAAAAAAAAACTGATGTCTATGTCATAAATGGAAAATTGGACTGTGCAATTAAGAACATAATTCCCTACAACTTACGTCTTTACACTTTTTCTCTAAAGTCAAGAATAACCGAGTTATACGCAATTAACGAAATTGTAAAGAAAACAGTTTATTTTTTTCGAAATATCTAGCCAGCCATGAACTTTAAGCAAAAAAAGAAACAAAAGCTGCGTTGAACTGGACTCCTAAAACTGCAAATGTTTCTCCGTCTTTCCAGCTCTGCTAGTTTCCGAGATTCCCATACTGCTAAACATCGAAAAAACTCACCCTGTATATAAAAAAAAAAACAATCGGGCAAAAATTATAGTATTTTTTATTTTTATCTGCGTCGATACATTATAAATTTCGACGAATTTGTCACCTAATAACAATAATCCGAATAATTTTCTCTTTAGTTTGCATAACGTCCGATAGATGGCGCCAGTAGCACTTGCCGAAAATAGCGCCGAATATTTCCTTTCGTCGTGAACATCAATCTGTCATCCAATTTAAAGAAATTCCAAGTGATGACGTAAAATCTTCGCTGTGAGTTCATGTAACATCCGGTAGATGACGCCAGCAATACGTATCGAAAATTTTTGATTTTGGCAAAGTCAAATCACGAACGTCGATTTATCATCTAAATGAAGGACCTTCGGCATGATGACGTAAAATCCGATTGCCTTTCTTGTCGGTTCGCGCAAGGTCTGATAGATGGCGCCAGCTGAAGGTATTAAAAATTGCTGCGCCGAATTTTTGATTTCGTCATGAATATCAATCTGTCATCCAATTTAAAGAAATTCCAAGCGATGGCGTAAAATCCCATTATCTTCGTTGTGAGTTCACATAACGTCCGTTAGATGGCGCCAGCAACACATTAAAATATTGAAAATTGCGTCGCATTTTTGATTTTGGCAAATACAAATGGCGAACGTCGATTTGTCATCTAAATGAAAGAACTTTCGCAAGTTGACGTAAAATCCAATTGATTTTCTCTCCGGTTCGCGCAACGTCTAATAGATGGCGCCAACTGCGCATATAAAAAATTGCGCCGAATTTATAATTTCGTCGTGAACATAAATCTGTCATCGAATTTAAGGAAATTCTAGGTGGTGACGTGAAATCCAATTATCTTCGTTGTGAGTTCACGTAATATCCGGTAGATGGCGCCAGCAACACATATGGAACTAATATTGAAATTTTTTTATTGTGGCAAAGTCAAAAATCACGAACGTCGATTGACATAATAAAATTCAATTAATTTTCTTGTCGGTTCATATAGATTCATGATAGATGGCGCCACCTGCACATATCGAAAATTGCGGCGCCGAATTTTTGATTTCGTTGTGAACATCAATAAGTCATCCAATTTAAAGAAATTCCACGTGGCGACGTAAAATCCAATTTTCTTCGTTGTGAGTTCACGTAATGTCCGGTAGATGGCGCCAGCAACGCATACAGAAAAATGCGTCTCATTCTTGATTTCGGCAAAGCGCAATCGCAAACGTCGATTTGTCAATGATGAAAAAACTTCCAACGTATTGCGCCAGCAATACGTATCAAAAATTTTCGATACGTATTGCTGGCGCCATCTACCGGATGTTACATGAACTCACAGCGAAGATTTTACGTCATCACTCGGAATTTCTTTAAATTGAATGACAGATTGATGTTCACGACGAAAGGAAATATTCGGCGCTATTTTCGGCAAGTGCTACTGGCGCCATCTATCGGACGTTATGCAAACCAAAGAGAAAATTATTCGGATTATTGTTATTAGGTGACAAATTCGTCGAAATTTATAGTGTATCGACGCAGATAAAAATAAAAAATACTATAATTTTTGCCCGATTGTTTTTTTTTATATACAGGGTGAGTTTTTAGCAGTATGGGAATCTCGGAAACTAGCAGAGCTGGAAAGACGGAGAAACATTTGCAGTTTTAGGAGTCCAGTTCAACGCAGCTTTTGTTTTTTTTTTTGCTTTAAGTTCATGGCTGGCTAGATATTTCGAAAAAAATAAACTGTTTTCTTTACGATTTCGTTAATTGCGTATAACTCGGTTATTCTTGACTTTAGAGAAAAAGTGTAAAGACGTAAGTTGTAGGGAATTATGTTCTTAATTGAACAGTCCAACCGAATTTTCCATGCAAAATCCTATTTTCCAGTTACGACATAAACATCAGTTTTTCTTTTAATGGAAACTACAGTTTTTTAAACCTGTTCAATGATATAACATTCAACATAGTTATTTTAAGAAATTAATTAATGTAATTATTGGCAAAGCTGACAATAAATTAATATTTAAAGTTGGTTCTTGTCCGATGGAAATTGTATCACAAAATCTTTAAACCGGACACTAAATAGCGCACAAAACACTTAACGTTTAATCTGACGAAGCTGTCGAACGACGGCGAAACGTTAAGTGTTTTGTGCGCTATTTAGTGTCCGGTTTAAAGATTTTGTGATACAATAAATTAATAGTTTAATTTACAATGGAAATGTTTAGGGAGGGTTGTTTGATACCCCCAATCAAAAGTAGGTCGCAATTTCCAAAAGTTCGCGAATTTATTCACGTAAATAATCCATGTCAGTTACAATTTTTATATATAACGGTAAATAGATGTAATCGACGTTTTGATGTTGATGTTAGGTACACAAAATTTTTTTTTCTAAGTATTGTATACACTCGATCTTATTGTTGCCTCGTTAGTTCATAAATGGGTTTTCACTCGTTGGGTGTTGAAAGTTCCTACGTTTTGTTAAAATTAGCATTGTCATAGTAATTTTCTGTATTTCCGATGGAAATAGAATCGATTCATCATCGGGTACGTCACGGTCGAGGCTAAAGATGAAAACACGAAAATGATTTTCAGGGGCATCGTCCTAGTGGAGAAAGGTCGTGGCAGTGAAATCCGAGGGTCAGTGCCCGCCGAGGCATCAGCACCATGAAAGTCGACAGTCACTTTTCTGAAATTCGAATCTAGGACAGCATCCTACTTAGAGTACGGAATTGGGTTATGTATTTTTATAACCGGCGAGTAATCGTAGCAAGGCTTACGAGTCGCGCTCTTCTATCTCGGTTCAATGGGGTGAAGGAAGTACAAACAACGGAAAATATCGCACCGAGAGGATGTGCCCAAACTAACTAGATCACTGCAAAAAAAAAATACGTACACAAGCCTTGGAATAAAATAAACCGAGGGGAAAATTACAATGTGGTAAGCAACTGGGAGGTATCAAGCCCAAATAAGCTTTTCGTTTTTAAGTCTCGTCGGAAGCAATACGTATCCACCATGAATTCGTTCCGGGCGGTAGATGACATTGTTTAAAAAAAAAAAGAAGTCTTTGGGCTAAAGGCCAGAAATTTATTTTGTAATCAATCTGGATGAACTAAAAAAATAACGAGTTCAAAAGCGAAGTTTAATTTGAAGACATCGAGAGAATTTAATTTCTCTCTTGCCATTTAAGTGGACCCAGGAAATCTAATACATCATACTGGCGGAATAAAAATAAATATGAGATGAGAATGTACTCAGTATATAAAAATAGGAAATAGAGCAAGCGAACCAGTTAGGGAGCTGCGAAGAATTTGGAAGAAATGCGAACGATTGCATTCCAAATAAGAGGGAGCATTACCTACACTTTCAGACTAAGACATAAATAGAACAGCCCAAAAATTGAAATTTTCAAGGTGTTACAATCACGGACGTACGCAAAAATAAATTCAAGGACAAAGAGATTCGAACCAGAAGTTATTGATCAAGAAGAAAAGATTGACATTTCAAATATGTACGTAGGGATTTGAACTGACGAAGAAGAAGAAAGTCAAACACATTTGAACCAGAAATTACTGATCAGGCAAGATACTAATCAAGAGAGAGAAGAAGAAGAGATTGTCATTTGCCGTTTTTCACGGCCAAGTTAGACAATAACTCGTTTTAAAAGAAACAATTGAATTGAAGTGAAAGGGTGCGAAAAATTCAAGACCGATGGTTAAGGAGGAAACGTTGAAAGACGAACAGAAGATCGGTTAGCAAGGAAACGAATGAGGGGTGGGGGTGCGACGAAGATATTAGGAATCAATTAACCAAGAAAGAAGGAACTAGTTCACTCACATAATGAGTATCGTGGGAATCATGTATGACAATTAGTTCAGAAACAGGAAGAGAAAAGATCAATTAAAAGTAAAAGAAAAAAAAAAGATGCTGAGGCGTGGAACGAGTAGGCAAAAGGAACGAGAAGAAGAAGAAGAAGAAGCCATTTGGAAACTGAAGAATCAAGTGTGAGGAGGGATTGTTACCTCTTCTACTGCCTTTGAAACTTTGGAAACTGAAGAATAGTCGTACACATGATGAAACAGAAAAGACGAGAAGACCGAGCAATCTGAAGAAGTCCAGGATGAGTAGGTAAAAAAATCCTCGCTCACAAGAGTAACAGAATCAAGAGACTTGAAGAAGAACTTAAGATATGGGAGCTAGTGACATGGCTTTTACTGCCTGGTAGAAGATAAAGCCAGTAGAATAGATGAGAAGACGACCGGAAGGACTAAGCAATAGAAAGTGGAAGTCAACAAAAGAAATCAGCAGTGGATAAAAAGGAGAAAGTACACCCCACAAAAGTAACAGAATTGAGAAAATTGAAGAAAAAGAGCTTAAGAGATGGGAGTTAAAGGCATGGAAGCGTGTGAGGAATTCAATTTTGGCATTAAGGAAAAATTATTGGTCCTTCTACTATCGCGTAGTAGATAAAGAATTGGGAAAGGAAGGTGAAGTCAACAAAACAAAGGGCAGCAGTTGATGGAAAGAAAACGTGGGTAACAGAAGGGAAAAAAGACGAGAAATGGATTGAACGAAACCCCACAAGGTTAACAGGATTGAGATGGCAGTTGAAGGCATGGAAGATTGTGGGGAATTGTTAAAAAAGACTTATTACTCCTTCTACTTTCAGGTAGAACGTTAAAATCACTAGAGGTGGGGCATTAGAAGGGGAGAGTCAACAAGAGAGATTAAAGCTGAGCTAACAATCGAAAGATTAAAGCTGAGCTAACAATCGAAGAAGCAAGAGAAGAAGAAAAGATTGACATTTCAAGTACGAAGAGATTTAAACCAGAAGTCACTGATCAAGAAGAAGAGATTGTCATTTCAAAGAAAAAGATATTTGAACCGGAAACTACTGATCAGGCAAGATATTAATCAAGAGGGAGAAGAAAAAATGATTGGCATTTCAAAGACAAACAGATTTGAACCAGAAGTTACTGATCAAGAAAGAGAAGAAGAAGAAGATGAAAAAGAAAAGTTTGATATTTCTAAGACAAAGTGAGTTGAACCAAGAGTTACTGATCAGGAAAGAGAAGATCAAGACAAACAGATTTTGAACCAGAAGTTACCTACTTAATAAAAAATTCGGCGCAATTTCCAATATGTGCAACTGGCACCATCTATCAGACATTGCGTGAACCGATACGAAAATCAATCGGATTTTACGTCATCATGTGGAAGATCTTTCCTTTCATTTAAATGACAATGTTCGATATTCGTAATTTAACTTTGCCATTGCTTTATAATATGTGTTGCTGGCGCCATCTACCAGATGTTACGTGAATTCACAAGTTGGATTTTACGGCATCATCCGGAAGTTCATTAAACTAGTTGACAGGTTAAGGTTCAATTAAAAATTTGGCGCATTTTCAATGCGTGTTGCTGGCGCTATCTATGGGACGTTATGCAAACCAAAAAGAACATTATGTCAGTTATAATTAATGCGACGAAAAGAAACAAAAAGAGCAATAAATGCTGGAAATCTGCTACCTACCTGATTGGCAGCAAATTGTGGGTGGGCAATTTAAGATCTCCAGCACAGCCGGCTAACTCCTGGAGGTAGGGGGAGGGTCGTACGGAACCCAAGAAAGTATAAGGTCAAAAATTAATAAAATAAAAATTCCCCAATACGGCACTATTGTTTTCATTTAAAATAATAATTAAAAAGCACGCGATGAAACAAAACTAAAAATCCAAAAATCAAAATGAATAAACGCAACGAGGTTGTCAAAAAGCTAAATCCGAAAGCTCGGTAACTTTGTAACGTGAAGTCAAAACAAAATTAACTAACCTCGGCAACAAACGGTTGGTTAATTCACGAAAGAATTTAGAAGCGTGCGTTACCACAATCCACAAATTAAAATAATCCAACCTTGGTTACATCCTCGCATCTCCAACGGCAGCTGTCGTCGTCAATGTCCGTAAGAGTATCGAATCCGGAGGAGGACCAGAGAAGCCAAGACGGCGTCTCGCAATTTCCAGCGACCTCTCACAACGCAACTCACCAACAGCGGTTGGGTGAGTCCAAGTCTTAACTAAGTCTAACTTAAAGATAGAAGGGCCCACGAAATCAACTCCAACGGTCCGAGTAGCCGCAAATACGATGTTCGTAGTAATCGTAAAAGTTCAATCGTAAAAGAAAGAGTTACATACAGCTAAACGTGGAGCCAATACAGGCAGAAACAAAAAAAAACTTAAACGAAAAGAACACATGCGTTACACTTTGTACCACGCCCCAGTACGCGCCATATTTACGTAATCTCGAACTGCTGGTACTAGGTTTTGGGCAAGCATTACACAATGCTTACAAATGCAGGGGTGACGATGTATAAAATCCGGTGAACATAGTACTTTGAGTGTGCTTTGCGAATTCATTTGGCTGAAATCGCCTGGAGATGTAGACATTCATCTCCAGGCGATTTCAGCCAAATGAATTCGCAAAGCACACTCAAAGTACTATGTTGGCTGAAATCGCCTGGAGATGTAGACATTAATCTCCAGGCGATTTCAGCCAAATGAATTCGCAAAGCACGCTCAAGGCAATAACATGACTTACACCCCACAACGAGCCACGACGGACTGCAGACGCTCAGGAATTTTCGATACATGTAAAAATATCAAGAGGGAGGTTGAAAGAAGAACAGAAATAACTCACTTCAGGATAGAGGGAGATGGCGACAATTGCGTATTGCAGGCCGTCGTTTAATCAGCATACAAATGAAATGCGCATGGCAGAATAACGGAATGTTCCTGTTATTTCACAATACAGGGTGACTGACAATACTAAAATGATTTGAACGGGTTTTTCACCTGTAACAAATCGTCCAATTTTTTATTTTCTTTCAAATTCTTCTTTACTTACCGAGAATTGACGATCTTCTTTTGTTTTCTGTTCATCCAATTTTGCGGTTACGTTTGAGTTTCGTTTCTTCTCGACGAATTAATTCTTTCGTCCGCATTTGCGCGATAGATTTTAAACTCTTAAAGGAAACTTTCTTGTTATTTTTTTTTAATAAACAAATTTCTTCTATTTTTTCGGAGGTAATTTTCGTAGTTTCATTTTTCCATCCACATTAAATTACATTTTCAGTTTTCTTTTAATTTATGCGATTACTTCAAAACGATATACGAGACAATACAAAACGAATTCAAAATAATTTCATAACGCGAAGAAAATGGCATTTCGTGAATCAAATAAAACGGTTGTTAGTTTCTAATAACATAACAAATTGGCAATTAACTTAATGTTTTCTCGCCCAAACCGCGGTATTAGATACAGAGAGACGGACGGATTTTCGGAGTTTGTTCACGCACTAAGACATTCTGACTCTGGGGGTGTGTTACGTTTTAAATTTGGCGCTAAAAAGTAGCGACTAATAATTTCGTTTTCGCGCCGTGGCAACCCTGGTACCCCTCCTTTACAGCGCTATGGGGGAAAGCCTGCACGCTGCGATCATTGATTTCTGATAGGTTCTGGGGGTCCATGTGACTTTCAGACCGCCTACCATTGGTAATTCCCTTGCCTCAAGGCGATCTGCGTAATCGAGCGGCTTGGTCGTCCTCTCTTGTTGTTCGTGCATTGTGCCGTAAGGACGTATCTTTTCGCGTGTGTTAAAATTGTCGGATTCCTTGCTCTTTTGGAGAAGAAATCAATCGCAGCTTGGCTGGAAATTCATTCGAAACTGCCGAACACCGAGCGGAGATAATTTTAATCTCCGTACCAAGCCTGGAGCTCCTGTTCGCTCAGGCTTTTTAGTTCGGGCTTGTTCCTTTTCTGCTTGGCTGTTCGCAAGTTACAGCGCAGGCCCAGGTCATCCCCGCAAGCGTATACGCGAGGGATTTCCCAGTACATCGGGTGTTGGTGCCCCGACAATTCTTGTTGCCCGTCTGTCGTTCCCCCGTCGTGTGAGTACGCCATTGTGAAGTCATCGACCCTGACAAGACCACTAGATGGCGTAGTGACAGCCAACTTCAGACGGTATATGACATCGGTCGCGAGGTAACCTTTTCTGTGTTTGTTGCGCATGAATTCTTTTCGTGCGAATTTAATTTAAAGCAATTGCAACGGTGCGCTAGAAATTAAACGCACTAGTGTAACTGTTTGTTTTATTTCTATAGTTGTATAATAAATTGTATTAACTTGAGTACGATTTTAATTTTAACTACTTTCATACACACAGTGAGTAATGAGTCTAGTCTCTATTTAGTAGTTTCCTTTCTGCACGACTTGGTCGATTGGAGACGTCGGCCAATCGAATTTCGATTAGTTGTTTTTAAATTGTCTTCTGGCGCCCGTTATAACTTACCATCGTTGAGATAACCTGCCCCCTTTTCCACTGTTGCTAGCTGGGGCACAGCTGATTTAGAATCGGCAGACTTGTCATCCAGGAGTCGTGGTAAGTAGAGACAAGTAGATTTAATTTAAACTTGGGTGACAGGTGTTGTATACGACCATATAACTACTGGCTATGTGATGTGCATCGTGAAACCCAGTCTCCTTTTATAGGGTTTTAGGCCGGAAATTCCGATTATTAAACATCTTGCGTATGGAACGATTGTCCTACGAGCCATCGTGATTTTCCTGGATCGTTCGTTTTTAGTTATGTTTCTTCAGTTTTGTTTTAAAGGTCAGTCCTGACTCTTGACGGATAAGCCTTTGAAAAAGCAAGTCGTTTGTTCCCTTAATTTCTAGGTGAGTGAATTTTTCTAGTACTGAGCTTTATGATTTGCGAAATGCTAGTTTCTTACAAATGTATAATTAAATTAAAAAAAAAAAAAACAAATAAATAATGATTTTCACTTTCAGTCAAAAAAAAATTACGATCAACAGATAATTCAGAGAAAAAATATCAGATTTAGTAACAGATCATAATTTTAGAAATTTTAAACTGATGGGAGGGAGCCAGCGTCGAGAAATTTTATTTTATTTTCTTGCAAGGACTCTTTCATGTTTGGGTTAATTAGTTTACTTAATTAATTGATTATTGCATTGTGCTTGTTAAGATGCGATCGAATGGAGACGTCGTCGGAGTGTTCAGCTGATACGATACGGACACAGTGGCGCACGTGCAGCCGGCGGCCACGGGTCAAGCACCGCGGGGGCAATGCATTCATTTTTATGAAAATCTAAGGACGACCACTCGCGGTTCAACGTTTCTTCTTTGCCCAGACAATTCTGCAAAAAATCGCCTGAATCGACGTGTCGGAGATTCCGATCTTTCAATGGCTTAACTGTCCGATTGTAATAATGTATGTGGCGCGTTTTCTCTTTCTCCCCCCGCGGTTTTTTTAATTTCTTTTTTTGGCGGAAAAATAGAAGTCGATTGACCGCTCGAAAAGAAAAAAGAAAAAATCCCGCGCGGACTATTAATAGTCGGATTGCCTTGGCATATCGAGTTGAATTGTAATTTGTCGCGAGCCATATCCTTTTCCTCTTACTCGTTTGCTGCCTTGCACACTCTCGCTTTCAGCGTTTGATTTGCCAATTGGCCGTTTCGAAGCGCGCAATTAATCAATCAAATCAGATTCTAACGAACGGCGACTTCCTGTATTTAAAGGGCCGTTCAGTAATAATAATTATGCGTTTCCAGCTTCAACCTTCTCAACGTTTCTCTTAAATCGATTCAGCGATTAACGAACAAAATATTATGCTATCCAACTCCTTGGACTCCTTGAACGAACAAAAAATAAATAAATAAATAAATAAAAATTATAAGTAAGAATATTTAGAACAAGGAAGAACACGATTGAAAACAAAGAAGAGGAAGGGTGCTGAGTAAAAGGGTTGAAAGCAAGCATTTGAAAGAACAAAAATACACGACTCCATTCCAAACAGGAGAAGCATTAGGGGAAGACAAGAAACACACTTTCAGAATAAGATTAGTCCAAAAATTGAAATTGTCTCGCGTGCGCAAAAATAAATTCAAAGACAAAGAGATTTGAACCAGAAGTTATCGATCAAGAAGAAAAGATTGACATTTCAAATACGAAGAGATTTGAACTGACAAACAAGAAGAAAAGATTGTCATTTCGAAGTCAAACAGATTTGAACCAGAAATACTGACCATTACTAATCAAAAGGGAGAAGAAGGCCGTTTTCCACGGCCAAGTTAGACAATAATTCGTTTTAAAAGAAACAATTGAATTGAAGAGAAATGGTTGAAAGGGTGCAAGACCGACGAGTAAGGAGGAAACGTTGAAAGACGAACAGAAGATCGGTAAGCAAGGAAACGAATGAGGGGTGGGTGTGCGACGAAGATATTAGGAATCAATTAACCAAGAAAGAAGAAACTAGTTCGCTCACATAATGAGTATCGTGAGAATCATGTACGACAATTAGTTCAGAAACAGGAAGAGAAAAGATCAAAGAAAAGTAAATAACGAAAAAAGATGCTGAGGCGTGGAACGAGTAGGCAAAAGGAAAGAGAAGAAGCCCTTTAGAAACTGAAGAATCAAGGGTGAGGAGGGATTGTTACCTCTCCTACTACCTTTGGAACTTTGGAAACTGAAGAATAGTCATAAACATGATGAAACAGAAAAGACGAGAAGACCGAGCAATCTAAAGAAGTCCAGAATGAGTAGGTAAAAAAATCCTCGCTCACAAGAATAACAGAATCAAGAGACTTGAAGAAGAACTTAAGGTATGGGAGCTAGTGACATGGCTTTTACCGCCTGGTAGAAGATAAAGCCAGTAGAATAGATGAGAAGACGACTGGAAGGACTAAGCAATAGAAAGAGGAAGTCAACAAAAGAAATCAGCAGTGGATAGAAAGGATAAAAGGGAAAAAGTGCATTCAAACTTGCATCACCCCACAAGAGTAACAGAATTGAGAAAATTGAAGAAAAAGAACTTAAGAGATGGGAGTTAAAGGCATGGAAGCGTGTGAGGAATTCAATTTTGGCGTTAAGGAAAAATTATTGGTCCTTCTACTATCGCGTAGTAGATAAAGAATTGGGAAAGGAAGGTGAAGTCAACAAAACAAAGGGCAGCAGTTGATGGGAAGAAAACGTGGATAACAGAAGGGAAAAAAGACGAGAAATGGATTGAACGAAACCCCACAAGGTTAACAGGATTGAGATGGCAGTTGAAGGCATGGAAAATTGTGGGGAATTGTTAAAAAAGACTTACTACTCCTTCTACTTTCAGGTAGAACGTTAAAATCACTAGAGATGGAGCATTAGAAGGGGAGAGTCAACAAGAGAGATTGAAGCTGAGCTAACAATCGAAGAAGCAAGAGAAGACGAAAAGATTGACATTTCAAGTACGAAGAGATTTAAACCAGAAGTCACTCATCAAGAAGAAGAGATTGTCATTTCAAAGAAAAAGATATTTGAACCGGAAACTACTGATCAGGCAAGATATTAATCAAGAGGGAGCAGAAAAAATGATTGACATTTCAAGGACAAACAGATTTGAACCAGACGTTACTGATCAAGAAAGAGAAGAAGAAGAAGATGAAAAAGAAAAGTTTGATATTTCTAAGACAAAGTGAGTTGAACCAAGAGTTACTGATCAGGAAAGAGAAGATCAAGACAAACAGATTTTGAACCAGAAGTTACTTAATAAGAAATTCGGCGCAATTTCCAATATGTGCAGCTGGCGCCATCTATCAGGCATTGCATGAACCGATACGAAAATCAATCGGATTTTACGTCATCATGTGGAAGTTCTTTCCTTTCATTTAAATGACAATGTTCGATATTCGTAATTTAACTTTGCCATTGCTTTATAATATGTGTTGCTGGCGCTATCTACCAGATGTTACGTGAATTCATAAGTTGGATTTTACGGCATCATCGGGAAGTTCATTAAACTAGTTGACAGGTTAAGGTTCAATTAAAAATTTGGCGCATTTTCAATGCGTGTTGCTGGCGCTATCTATGGGACGTTATGCAAACCAAAAAGAACATTATGACAAAGACAAGACAAGAATGGATGGAACGAAACCCCACAAGGGTAACAGGATTGAGATGGCAGTTGAAGGCATGGAAGATTGTGGGGAATTGTTAAAAAAGACTTATTTCTCCTTCTACTTTCAGGTAGAACGTTAAAATCACTTGAGGGGGACATTAAAAAGGGAAAGTCACAAGATGAAGCTGAACCAACAATCGATTGACCTAATCACTCAAGAAGGGGAAAATATTAGAGGAGAAGATGTTAATATGGAAGGGATGAAAGGACGAGAAATAGGTGAAGCATTTCCATTCCGTCTGTCCACTAATATTAAACGAACGCTTCAAAGTAAAAAAGATGCTCCACTTTTAGCACCTCACTTGTAATTCTTAGGTTCGGTCTTATCATCTCCAATTCACTTTATCTGGCGATTAATTCCCATGGTGATGATTCTGATCTGGGAAAAAGCCGTCAGATAAAGTTAACTGGAGATGAGAAGTCCAGGCCTTAGTTAAATTTTGGGTTGGATTGCGTTCTTGGATGGCCTCTGCAAATCTTCTTAGTCTTTAACTTTGGCGTACATCCTTCTGGAAAAAATGAAATAATAAGAGCAAGTCAATGCATCCTTGTTGGGCCATTGCTGGGCAAAAACCAAACGAAATTGGCATTTTGCAAAAAGTGACAAGGGCGATAATAAAATCGTCTGTTTTTGTTTTGCGCCGGCTTGCAGTTAAAAATAGCACCAGACGCTCTAAAAATAGATGTGCGAAAGAAGCAGGTCGTAGGTGGCGAGATAAACGTCAAAACACGCAAAGTGCAAGGCCAAGTCGAATCCGTTGCAATTATATAATTGTTACGCTTTGTAGGAAGATGGATCCTATTCCTTGCCATCTAACACGTGCATCTACATCTGCAAACCCAAAACGATTTTGACCATTTTGGTTTTACATCTTTAATTAGCACGTGTATCTACCTTTGTGAAAGAATACGCATTTTTGGGGAGGGGAACGGGGGAAGAAAGTATTTCTGCAAAGGAAGATCATAGAAAAAAGGGTAGTCTGCCTGCCCTTCTGAGAACTACCTGCAGAAGCTAAGAAGAAGTATATGAAAGAGTTTTGAATCAGTTATTTCTTGGTTATTCTTGTGATGGGTGAGAAGAAGTAGAAGTCATCCGGTTTTGAAATCGGAGAAGATTCTTCTTGAGTGGATTTCTCAACTAAGTCATCGTAATCCCAAAACGATTTTGACCGATTTAGTTTTTTCCTTGCCATCTAACGTGTGTATCCATCTTTATAGGAAAATAAGCATTTTTTGGGGGTATGGGGAAGGAGAAAGGATTTTTGCAAAGGAAGATAATAAAAAAGAATAGACTGCCTTCCCTTTTGAGTATTATTTGCAGAAGCTTAGGTGAAGTTAAGTAGGAGACATCTGGTTTTGAAATCAGAAATCCGTTTTTGACCATTTTGGTTTCACTTCTTTAGCCTTTTCCTTGCAATCTAACACGTACGTGTACCCACCTTTGTAAAAGGATAAGCACTTTTGGGGAGACGGGGGGGAAGAAATTATTTTTCTAAAGGAAGATCATAGGAAATCAAAAGCAAAAGCCAAGAAGGACCCGGAGTTTTGAATCGACTATTACTCGGGCGAAAGGATAAGCAGAAGTCATCTTGTTTTGAAATCAGAGAGGAGAAAACAGTTGAAGTGATACCAAAGTATCGTTCGTTGTGATTGGTGAAAGAAATTCGGAGCAGAGAGCAAAAAAAAAAAGATCGTACGCAGCACGCACACATCTCGTAACCCAAATATCGGAGAGCCCGCCAATAATTGTCGAATATTTATGGAGCGAGACAATTCGCGCAAACTTTATGACTATATAAGTAGCTTACTATATACAGGCGTGGTCATACACACTTACTCACGGCGCGGCGCGAAACTCGTTCCTTCAAATGCGCGATATACGTCCGTTGGTTCGCCGAAGAGGTCATTGTGATCGTTTTCGATTTTTACATTTTAAAGGTCAGTTGCTTGAGGTAAACGAATTAAGATTATTTCAGCGCTGGCAGAGGACGTTGCCATTTCGGAAAAAAGTCGGCGCGCGGTGCGTCAACCTTCGAAAAAATCATTTTTGCGAAAACAAGGTGGATTTTATGTTGCGCCGCGCGGACGTTGACTGGCCGCTCTATACCTGCCGGATAGCGCAGACTATTTTTTTCCCTCTCGGTTTCAAACCCAAAGACCAAGAAAAAAAAACAAAAATTATATTGCCTCGCCCGTCTCGTCCCAACCGCACACGTCATTTACATAAAACTCGAAATTTTAAGTATTCAGAAAGCGCATTATCTCTCCCCCTCCCCCAATCACATCTCTAACGTCCGTTTAAACCAAAATGACGGTTAATCTTCAATGTCGAGTTCTTATTTAAATCTTTAACCTTCTGTTGGTTGTGGACCCTCAGATGCGCTGCAAATCCCTGTTTTCAGAAGTGCCAAATTTCTTTATTATTTACAGAAAAGTTTTCTCTTGAAATAAACGAAAAACTTTTATGAATTTAAAAGTAAAGCGGTCCCTTTAATGACCCCCTGGGATTGCGCTGCAACGAAACTGCTAAAATCAGTTGCGTTTTTTATTCTTTATTTCTTCAAATATTTAAAACGTCAACTCTTAATTTTGGGCGCATTTTGCTGCGATGGATGAGGTTGATTTAAAAGATTGAATAGATAGGTATCTATCTCTGTTAGATTACAATTTACGTTGTGTAGGAATTTAGTGACAACTTATCTCTGACATTCTTACGTCGCGTCGCCTAAATCGATTATAATCTATTCAATCTTTTAAATCAATGTGTACGTGGTCCATCGCAGCAAAATGCCGAATAAAAAAACGCGCCCTTTAAAATCCACAAATTACATAGTGCCATCTGTTATTTAAAATGCAAACAACTTCCAAATGTCATCATGGTGACGCAGCGGGGGTGCGTACAGAAACTACATTTTGGGTTCATTCTTGAAAGTCCAGTAGCGGACAAACTTTTATTACATTTATTATTTTTTTTTAATAATACAGGAAAAAGCTGGAATGAATAATGAATATATTAACATAAAATATTAGGATTAAAATAACCATTATCCAACAGAACATAATATATTACAATATACATATGCAATACAACAAAATAGTACAACTACGTATTTGCAGTTTTATTCAATACAATTAGAAATCTGTATATTTTATTGTATTTAGTTGAGAATATTTCATTCACATTATGTGCAAGCTTAGTGCAAGGCAACGTGATTACTGATACTTTTTATCTGTCGCTTGATTATAGCTTGGTGGCGTCTCCTAAAATATTACAAAATTAAAGTGATTTCCATTTAAGTTAAAATTATACTTACGTAATAAGCTGGCGGTGGTACGTATGCCATTTGTGGTTGATTAGGATCATAATAAGCAGATCGGGCTGCTTCTGCTGCTTTGCTAAATCGTGCAGCTAATAAAAATGAAATAAAGTTGAAATCTTTTACATTCAAGCCTGACCAAAATTTGGGAAATACTTAAGTTGATTAAAATTGTAGCAATATAATAAATATCTACCACATAGCCAATTAATTTTTAATTTTATTAAAAGAAATTAAGGGAATGTTGTGATTTGGTTTAAACGTCGAAATTTCAAAATCTGATCACATCAAAGTTTAATGGGAATGGCTTTGATCACAAAATTAAAACAACCTGTAATCGTTTGCCTTAATTTGTAAAACAGCGAGCATATTATGGATCAGTGTTGCGATGGGAAGAATTACTAAAATTTCAAATCCTGAAAGCAAAAAATCTACGTCGTTAATAGCGTTGGCAATAGGCGTTCGCAAAAAGTTTAAACATTTAGCTTAAAAAGTCACTAGAAGCAAAAAATGTTTTACTAAAAATTTCACTCGAAAGGAATGCCGAGGAAATCAAATTATGTTTTCACTTCTTTGAAAACATTAAATATTCTTTGCAAACTTTGAATAATTGCATTTTATTCCTAGGAAAGACACAAAAATTAAATAAAGGAACAAAATGGACCGTTGATAAAAAAATATATAAATAACTTTAAAGAAACTATTTACTTTGAAAACTTTCACGTAATCAGATAGCAAATGATCAAATGTATGGAAAGATGCACCGGTAAGTTTTTGTCGATTGGTTTTTTTGATTACTGATCGATTGAAAATAGTTAATGTCACGCACTTAAAAGATGCCAAATACAATAGCACATAACTTTTTGTACAAATGTTGCACAAACGAAATTCTGGCAAAATACGAAAAAGAACATTCAAATATATCGATTTATGCTATTTTTGAGTTTTGGCCGATCGATTTTATTGATTAATTATCGATTGAAAACGGACGCTCCGAAACTTCAGATATTCAAATCAGCGTCAACTATAAATGCACATAACTTTTTATGCAAATGTTGCACAAAGGAATTTCTAGCAAAATATGAAAGAGAACAAATCTATCTGAGTTTTGGTCGATCGATTTTATTGATTAATTATAGATTGAAAACGGGCGACCCACGACTTCAGATATTCAAGATAGCGTCAACTGTAAATGATAATAATAATTTTTTATGCAAATGTTGCACAAACGAATATCTTATAAAATATGAAAGAGAACATTCAAATCTATCGATTTATGCTATCTCTAAGTTTTGGCCGGTCGTCTTCTTTGATTAATTATCGATTGAAAACGGGCGGTCCTACGACTTCAGATATTCAAGGCGATGTTAACTATAAATACACATAACTTTTTATGCAAATGTTCCCCAAACGAATTTCTTGGAAAATATGAAAGAGAACGCTCAAATCTATCGATTTATGCTATCTCTGAGTTTTGGCCGATCGGTTTAGTTGATTATCGATCGAAAATACGACTTTTCAATCGATAATTAAACATTAAATTCGATCGGCAACACTCATAAATAGCATAAATCGATAGATTTGAATGTGCTCTTTCATATTTTGCAAGAATTTCGTTTGTGCAACATTTATACGAAAAGTTATGTGCTAATTGTTGTCTTTTAAGTGCATGAAATGAACTATTTTCAATCGACCAGTAATCAATAAAACCGATCGGCTAAAACTTACTTCGATATATTTTATCATTTGCTATCCGATTACGTGCAAGTTTTCATCGTAAATAGTCTCTTTAAAGTTCTTTATATAATTAATATCCATTCACGATCTTTTTAGACTGGGGCCATGCTATTTTTTTTCGTTAAATTACGTACATGAATTTTGATAGAACTCAAAATGTGACAAATGTAAAATTCTGACACTTTTACCACAGTATAGTAATTACCCAGTAGCGTCACTTAAACGTCAATGTCAAAAAAAGCGCCATTCTATTTGATACCCTTATGGAAATGTAATGTAATTTGTAAATCAAAAGGTATCAACTAAAAGAGCAAATATGACAGTTATACCACAGTATAAGTAATTACCCAGTAGCGTCACTTAAACGTCAGTGTAAAAAAAAAACGCCATTCTATTTGATACCCTTATGGAAATGCAATGTAATTTGCAGCTGGGTAGATATCAAATGATAAAAGAGCAAATGTAACAGTTATACTTCAGTGACGCTACTGTGTGAGGTAAATCAAACTTTTATTGACGTTATGTCTGTCCAAAAAAAAAGAATTTTGGGATGTCAAACTGAAACTGAAATTTTGCAGCAGCTCCAACCTTTATCTAGCAAAGTCATTAAGTACTCTAACTTTTTGAGCGGATCTTAAATGAGACATTTTGTCAAAATACAGAACAAACAAACAGTATTGTTTTAGTAGCGCCATCTAGCGGATTGTCATTGCCGTTTTAGAGCGTTCACAAAAAGAAAAATATAGTCCTTGACTCTTAAATTTTATAATTACCACAGTGTTATGCTTGGCACCGTCTAGTGACTTAGACCACCACAGTAGGCATACTTGGGTATTCTACGCCCTCTATGTATACTTAGCCAAATTAAGAAAAGAAAATCAAAGAAAAAATCTTCGTTACGTCTTCTGTTGTGTTAAAAATACACATTTTTTTAAATTTCTCCGTTTCACTAAAGAGAAACTGCTAAAAATGAAAGAAATCGCCATCTAGTATCAACTGACCGAACTATTTTCTCTGGGATTCAAAGCGCTGTTAAAAAGAAAAAACAAGTCCGCGATTTATAGTTTTTTTTTTCAAAAAATGTGCACTTCAGATAACGTTGTATTTTGTGTCAAAATACAGAGTAAACAAACGGTATTTTTTTACTAGCGCCATCTAGTGGATTGTCATTGCAGTTGTAGAGCCTTTGACTGATAAATTTAATGATTGCCACGGATTTCACTACAATGCCAGTTTTTTTTTAAAGCAAGCGCAGCAGGCATGCTTATCTAAATTAGAATTCTTTTTTCGCCGTTTTATGACGACTATTCAACGCCCTCTGTCGATACTTGGGTAAATCAGGAGCTGCAAATTTAATTCGTTGCGTTTTCTGCCATGTTAAAAAATTCACATTTTTAATTTTTCATTCAAGAGAATTTGCAAAAATGAAACGGATTCAAGTTTCTCAAGTCCCTGGCGACATCTAATATCAATTAGACACATTTTTTCATTTTTCCATTTAAGTTCCTCAAGTTTTAATGTGAACCTGGCGCAATCTAGTGTCAACTAATCGAACTATTTTCTCGATTGAAAGAGATGTTAAGAAAAAAAACAGGAACAAGATGAGAATACTCTGAGAGTGCTCTAGAGCAGTCACTCGAAACTAATGGCACCATCTAGTGACTTAAAGCGGCACTAAATTCACTACAGTACAAATTTTTTTAAAGCAAGCACAGTAGGCACAGTTTATGACAAGTATTCAACGTCCTCTATCGATATTTAGGCAAACCAGGAGCTGCAAATTAAATTCAAAGAAAAAATCTTCGTTGCGTTTTCTGCTACGTTAACTTTTTAATCTCTCCATTTCATTGAAGAGAAACTGGTAAAAATGTTCCTCAAATTTTAATATGAACCTGGCGCCATCTAGTATCAACTAATCAAACTATTCTCTCTGCGATTCAAACAGATGTTAAGAAGAAAAAAGAAGATTGCCGTTTAGTTTTTTTTTAATTGCGCGCTTCAGGTAATGTTGTATTTGGTCAAAATACAGAATAAACAAACGGTATTGTTTTACTAGCGCCATCTAGTATCAACTATTCAAACTGATTTCTCAGCGATCAAAGAGGTGTTAAGAAGCAAAACAAGTCCGCCGTTTATGGTTTCCTATTTTCAAAAAATGTGCGCTTCAGATAATGTAGCAGTTTTGTCAAAATACAGAATAAACAAAGAGTATTGTTTTACTAGCGCCATCTAGTGGTGTTGTGTCATTGGAGTTTTACAGCCTTCACAAAAAGAAAATACAAAGAGAGCTCTCTTTGACTCTTAAATTTTATAACTGCCATGGTGTTATGCTACCGACACCATCTAGTGTCTTTTTTTAAAGCAAACACAGTAGACATGCTCATCTAAATTTTATTATAATGGTGGATTTCATAAACGTTAATTAAATTTAATCATCTGTTATAAAGTAAACGTTGCTATGGATACATGTGCTGTAGGTATAGGAATGATTATTCTTAACCAAATGAATAAGTTTGATTGACTTTTATGAAACTCAGCATAATTCCTTTTTTCTTTGTTTTATGACAACGCCCTCTATTGATGGTTGATGGTTATTAGGCAAATCTTCGTTGCTTTTTCTGTTATGTTAAAAAAATACTCTCTCCATTTAATTAAAGAGGAACTGGTAAAGAGATTTAAGTTCCTCAAGTCTTGATATGAACCTGGCGCCATCTAGTATCAACTAATCGAACTGCGATTCAGTGAGATGTTAAAATGAAAAAAGACGTCCGCCATTTATCGGTTTTTTTTTTCGAAAAAATATGCGCTTCAGATAATGTATTTCGACAAAATACAGAAGAAACCAAATATTATTAACGGTAAAATTTTTTAGTAAACGTCAGAATTACTAGTGACAATTTGTATATGAACTAAACGTCAAAAATATTAAAGTAAGGTTTACGCTGCGCAAACGACGTGTCCCTCTGTCGGCACCGTAGAATACAATAGGTGACAATAGTTTATTCGTCAATTTTCATACGATTTGACATTACGTTCCCTTTTTTTTTTAAATGTCGATATGATTTACCTGTTTGGTAGTCTACATGGGCTGTCAGGTATATTTAATATTGTTTCAGTTACGTATTTAGAGTTCGCCCACATTAAATCGCGACGCCTTAAAAATTGAAAGTAGGCAACCCATTCTACTTCCGTGCTTTTAGCGTATTACGGAAACGAAGCTGTTATTTTTGATTTGATCGATGGGTTGCCTATTCTCAAAGGCTTCAGGGGTCACGATTAAACACTTAATGAAAACACGAAAAGTCACGATTAAATGTCTTGGTTGTATTTACGTGTGCATGTGTGGGATGTATAATTTGAATTTTGACGAATTTGTATATTTATCTCCCAGTACGTTTTTTTTTTAATCCTTCCTCTTTAAGGTTCCCGTTCTCATTTAGTATTTTCTGAAATGTTTCTGTAAGTGTTTACAATTTTTCTTCTGTTTGCCTCTTCTTTACCAAAAAGCGTCATCGCTGGTAGATAATGATCGCTTCCGATCTCTTTTAACTCGTTTGTTATTTACCATAAGAAGAAGCCTTCGTTCCTACTTTGGAATAACTTGGTACATCGACGTATTATTATTAGTTTTTTTTTTGTGTTTATGTAAGCAGTTTTCTCTGTGCGACTTCTACGAAACATTCTGTATTTAAATGCCTCCGCAAGACGAGTCTTAAGTTATTCCGCTTACATATGCATGACATCCGATGATCACCGTCTTCGACGTGCCAGTCTTTCACGTACTGCGGGATCCGCTTCATTTATTGACCTTCGATATTTTTCTTGCCTTGCAGATGTTCCTCCTCTGTGTCCTGGCCGTACTATCGGCCGCAGCTTTCGTCCTCTGGATTCGAGGCGATCGCGCTCATCTTCCTCCGGGTCCTTGGTGTTTGCCCCTCCTGGGGTACTTGCCCTGGTTGGATCCGGAAGCCCCGCACGAAACTCTGACGAAGCTCGCCGAGGAGTACGGCCCAATTTACGGCCTGTATTTAGGCAGCATTTATACGGTCGTCGTGTCCGATCATAGACTGATAAGGAGGATCCTTGCGAAAGAGGCGACTTCTGGAAGGGCCCCGTTGTACCTTACTTTTGGAATCATGAAGGGCTATGGTAAGTACTTGTTTATAATTAAAAAAGAAAGTTTTAACCGAGCAGATTTCGGTGGTGCGTTTTTTGTTTTGAACGAGTTTGTTCGAGATTGTTGTCCTGTGCGTGTGCAATCCTGTGCTGCCGTCGCTGTTGCTAAGGGTTTCGAGGCGAATCCTCCGCCTCAAAACGACGGATGTCGGCTATTTATAACGCATAAATTTCTAAATTATACGTTCGGCTTGATTTGGGATTGCGTGCGGAATTTATTTATACGCTCGTTCGTTGGAAATCTTTAATAACGATGAAAGCCAACAGGGACGGACCGGCCCAAGTTTATTTTCAAACGTATCTCCACTAATTCTAATATTCTAAGTACATACTTGGCGGAAATAAGGTACAACATGGAAATGCGGAACTGTGAAGCTCATTTCGACACGAATTTAAATCCCGACTAGTTTCGGCTAGAAATAGCCATCAACAGAGAAACAGAACTCGACGAAAATCTAGATACAGGACAATCACAAACACGTTAAAACAATTATTAAAAAATAAACGGATAACTTTTTTCTTAGATTTTGGATTTTTCCTCTGATGGTGTACTGTTCCTAGCCGAAACTAGTCAGAATTTAAATTTACACAATTGTGAGGAATTCCATTTTAATTCGAGGTATTCAAATTGTGTAGTTTTTTATGCGCGTATAAATAAAATCAAGCCAAACTTCTTCGTGAATTTATATTAACAGAAGAAAATAAAAAAATCGCTTTTAAAAGCTTCTAGACAGAGAAAGACAAACAAGTAAACTGACAAGATAGTACGATTGACAGTTTGACAGGGAGATTAGAATAGACAGAGAGAGATTGTAGTAGGCTGTGACGAATAAACAAGGATACGCAATTAGTGATGAGCACTTCAGGTAAATGGTCATTGACCGAATGACATCGATTGATCACCGACTGACAGTTTGACAGGTGGACTGGAATAGACAGAGAGAGACTGTAGTATACTGTAATACATAATCAAGGATACGCAATTAGTGATGAGCACATCAGGTAAATAATCATTGACCGATTGACATCGATTGATCACCGACTGACAGTTTGACAGGTAGACTAGTATAGACAAAGAGAGACTGCAGTAGACTGTAACAAATAACCAACGATACGCAATTAGTGATAAGCATATCAGCTAAATGATCACTGACCGATTGACATCGATTGATCACCGACTGACAGTTTGACAAGTAGACTAGAATAGACAGAGAGAGACTGTAGTAGGCTGTGACGAATAAACAAGGATACGCAATTAGTGATGAGCACATCAGGTAAATGGTCATTGACCGAATGACATCGATTGATCACCGACTGACAGTTTGACAAGTAGACTAGAATAGACAGAGAGAGATTGTAGTAGGCTGTGACGAATAACCAAAGATACGCAATTAGTGATGAGCACATCAGGTAAATGATCATTGACCGAATGACATCGATTGATCACCGACTGACAGTTTGACAGGTAGACTGGAATAGACAGAGAGAGACTGTAGTATACTGTAATACATAATCAAGGATACGCAATTAGTGATGAGCACATCAGGTAAATAATCATTGACCGATTGACATCGATTGATCACCGACTGACAGTTTGACAGGTAGACTAGTATAGACAAAGAGAGACTGCAGTAGACTGTAACAAATAACCAACGATACGCAATTAGTGATGAGCATATCAGCTAAATGATCACTGACCGATTGACATCGATTGATCACCGACTGACAGTTTGACAAGTAGACTAGAATAGACAGAGAGAGACTGTAGTAGGCTGTGACGAATAAACAAGGATACGCAATTAGTGATGAGCACATCAGGTAAATGGTCATTGACCGAATGACATCGATTGATCACCGACTGACAGTTTGACAAGTAGACTAGAATAGACAGAGAGAGATTGTAGTAGGCTGTGACGAATAACCAAAGATACGCAATTAGTGATGAGCACATCAGGTAAATGATCATTGACCGAATGACATCGATTGATCACCGACTGACAGTTTGACAGGTAGACTGGAATAGACAGAGAGAGACTGTAGTATACTGTAAAAGATAATCAAGGATACGCAATTAGTGATGAGCACATCAGGTAAATAATCATTGACCGATTGACATCGATTGATCACCGACTGACAGTTTGACAGGTAGACTAGTATAGACAAAGAGAGACTGCAGTAGACTGTAACAAATAACCAACGATACGCAATTAGTGATGAGCATATCAGCTAAATGATCACTGACCGATTAATATCGATTGATCACCGACTGACAGTTTGACAAGTAGACTAGAATAGACAGAGAGAGACTGTAGTAGGCTGTGACGAATAACCAAGGATACGCAATTAGCGATGAGCACATCAGGTAAATGGTCATTGACCGAATGACATCGATTGATCACCGACTGACAGTTTGACAGGTAGACTGGAATAGACAGAGAGAGACTGCAGTAGACTGTAACAAATAACCAACGATATGCAATTAGTGATGAGCATATCAGCTAAATGATCACTGACCGATTGACATCGATTGATCACCGACTGACAGTTTGACAGGTAGACTAGTATAGACAAAGAGAGACTGCAGTAGACTGTAACAAATAACCAACGATACGCAATTAGTGATGAGCATATCAGCTAGATGATCACTGACCGATTGATATCGATTGATCACCGACTGACAGTTTGACAAGTAGACTAGAATAGACAGAGAGAGACTGTAGTAGGCTGTGACGAATAAACAAGGATACGCAATTAGTGATGAGCACATCAGGTAAATGGTCATTGACCGAATGACATCGATTGATCACCGACTGACAGTTTGACAAGTAGACTAGAATAGACAGAGAGAGATTGTAGTAGGCTGTGACGAATAACCAAAGATACGCAATTAGTGATGAGCACATCAGGTAAATGATCATTGACCGAATGACATCGATTGATCACCGACTGACAGTTTGACAGGTAGACTGGAATAGACAGAGAGAGACTGTAGTATACTGTAATACATAATCAAGGATACGCAATTAGTGATGAGCACATCAGGTAAATAATCATTGACCGATTGACATCGATTGATCACCGACTGACAGTTTGACAGGTAGACTAGTATAGACAAAGAGAGACTGCAGTAGACTGTAACAAATAACCAACGATACGCAATTAGTGATGAGCATATCAGCTAAATGATCACTGACCGATTAATATCGATTGATCACCGACTGACAGTTTGACAAGTAGACTAGAATAGACAGAGAGAGACTGTAGTAGGCTGTGACGAATAACCAAGGATACGCAATTAGCGATGAGCACATCAGGTAAATGGTCATTGACCGAATGACATCGATTGATCACCGACTGACAGTTTGACAGGTAGACTGGAATAGACAGAGAGAGACTGCAGTAGACTGTAACAAATAACCAACGATATGCAATTAGTGATGAGCATATCAGCTAAATGATCACTGACCGATTGACATCGATTGATCACCGACTGACAGTTTGACAGGTAGACTAGTATAGACAAAGAGAGACTGCAGTAGACTGTAACAAATAACCAACGATACGCAATTAGTGATGAGCATATCAGCTAGATGATCACTGACCGATTGATATCGATTGATCACCGACTGACAGTTTGACAAGTAGACTAGAATAGACAGAGAGAGACTGTAGTAGGCTGTGACGAATAAACAAGGATACGCAATTAGTGATGAGCACTTCAGGTAAATGGTCATTGACCGAATGACATCGATTGATCACCGACTGACAGTTTGACAGGTGGACTGGAATAGACAGAGAGAGACTGTAGTATACTGTAATACATAATCAAGGATACGCAATTAGTGATGAGCACATCAGGTAAATAATCATTGACCGATTGACATCGATTGATCACCGACTGACAGTTTGACAGGTAGACTAGTATAGACAAAGAGAGACTGCAGTAGACTGTAACAAATAACCAACGATACGCAATTAGTGATAAGCATATCAGCTAAATGATCACTGACCGATTGACATCGATTGATCACCGACTGACAGTTTGACAAGTAGACTAGAATATACAGAGAGAGACTGTAGTAGGCTGTGACGAATAACCAAGGATACGCAATTAGCGATGAGCACATCAGGTAAATGGTCATTGACCGAATGACATCGATTGATCACCGACTGACAGTTTGACAAGTAGACTAGAATAGACAGAGAGAGATTGTAGTAGGCTGTGACGAATAACCAAAGATACGCAATTAGTGATGAGCACATCAGGTAAATGATCATTGACCGAATGACATCGATTGATCACCGACTGACAGTTTGACAGGTAGACTGGAATAGACAGAGAGAGACTGCAGTAGACTGTAACAAATAACCAACGATATGCAATTAGTGATGAGCACATCAGCTAAATGATCACTGACCGATTGACATCGATTGATCACCGACTGACAGTTTGACAGGTAGACTAGTATAGACAAAGAGAGACTGCAGTAGACTGTAACAAATAACCAACGATACGCAATTAGTGATGAGCATATCAGCTAGATGATCACTGACCGATTGATATCGATTGATCACCGACTGACAGTTTGACAAGTAGACTAGAATAGACAGAGAGAGACTGTAGTAGGCTGTGACGAATAAACAAGGATACGCAATTAGTGATGAGCACTTCAGGTAAATGGTCATTGACCGAATGACATCGATTGATCACCGACTGACAGTTTGACAGGTGGACTGGAATAGACAGAGAGAGACTGTAGTATACTGTAATACATAATCAAGGATACGCAATTAGTGATGAGCACATCAGGTAAATAATCATTGACCGATTGACATCGATTGATCACCGACTGACAGTTTGACAGGTAGACTAGTATAGACAAAGAGAGACTGCAGTAGACTGTAACAAATAACCAACGATACGCAATTAGTGATAAGCATATCAGCTAAATGATCACTGACCGATTGACATCGATTGATCACCGACTGACAGTTTGACAAGTAGACTAGAATAGACAGAGAGAGACTGTAGTAGGCTGTGACGAATAAACAAGGATACGCAATTAGTGATGAGCACATCAGGTAAATGGTCATTGACCGAATGACATCGATTGATCACCGACTGACAGTTTGACAAGTAGACTAGAATAGACAGAGAGAGATTGTAGTAGGCTGTGACGAATAACCAAAGATACGCAATTAGTGATGAGCACATCAGGTAAATGATCATTGACCGAATGACATCGATTGATCACCGACTGACAGTTTGACAGGTAGACTGGAATAGACAGAGAGAGACTGTAGTATACTGTAATACATAATCAAGGATACGCAATTAGTGATGAGCACATCAGGTAAATAATCATTGACCGATTGACATCGATTGATCACCGACTGACAGTTTGACAGGTAGACTAGTATAGACAAAGAGAGACTGCAGTAGACTGTAACAAATAACCAACGATACGCAATTAGTGATGAGCATATCAGCTAAATGATCACTGACCGATTAATATCGATTGATCACCGACTGACAGTTTGACAAGTAGACTAGAATAGACAGAGAGAGACTGTAGTAGGCTGTGACGAATAACCAAGGATACGCAATTAGCGATGAGCACATCAGGTAAATGGTCATTGACCGAATGACATCGATTGATCACCGACTGACAGTTTGACAGGTAGACTGGAATAGACAGAGAGAGACTGCAGTAGACTGTAACAAATAACCAACGATATGCAATTAGTGATGAGCATATCAGCTAAATGATCACTGACCGATTGACATCGATTGATCACCGACTGACAGTTTGACAGGTAGACTAGTATAGACAAAGAGAGACTGCAGTAGACTGTAACAAATAACCAACGATACGCAATTAGTGATGAGCATATCAGCTAGATGATCACTGACCGATTGACATCGATTGATCACCGACTGACAGTTTGACAAGTAAACTAGAATAGACAGAGAGAGACTGCAGTAGACTGTAACAAATAACCAACGATATGCAATTAGTGATGAGCATATCAGCTAAATGATCACTGACCGATTGACATCGATTGATCACCGACTGACAGTTTGACAGGTAGACTAGTATAGACAAAGAGAGACTGCAGTAGACTGTAACAAATAACCAACGATACGCAATTAGTGATGAGCATATCAGCTAGATGATCACTGACCGATTGATATCGATTGATCACCGACTGACAGTTTGACAAGTAGACTAGAATAGACAGAGAGAGACTGTAGTAGGCTGTGACGAATAAACAAGCATACGCAATTAGTGATGAGCACATCAGGTAAATGGTCATTGACCGAATGACATCGATTGATCACCGACTGACAGTTTGACAGGTAGACTGGAATAGACAGAGAGAGACTGTAGTATACTGTAAAAGATAATCAAGGATACTGATCACTGACCGATTGACATCGATTGATCACCGACTGACAGTTTGACAAGTAGACTAGAATAGACAGAGAGAGACTGTAGTAGGCTGTGACGAATAAACAAGCATACGCAATTAGTGATGAGCACATCAGGTAAATGGTCATTGACCGAATGACATCGATTGATCACCGACTGACAGTTTGACAGGTAGACTGGAATAGACAGAGAGAGACTGTAGTATACTGTAAAAGATAATCAAGGATACTGATCACTGACCGATTGACATCGATTGATCACCGACTGACAGTTTGACAGGTAGACTAGTATAGACAAAGAGAGACTGCAGTAGACTGTAACAAATAACCAACGATACGCAATTAGTGATGAGCATATCAGCTAGATGATCACTGACCGATTGATATCGATTGATCACCGACTGACAGTTTGACAAGTAGACTAGAATAGACAGAGAGAGACTGTAGTAGGCTGTGACGAATAAACAAGCATACGCAATTAGTGATGAGCACATCAGGTAAATGGTCATTGACCGAATGACATCGATTGATCACCGACTGACAGTTTGACAGGTAGACTGGAATAGACAGAGAGAGACTGTAGTATACTGTAAAAGATAATCAAGGATACTGATCACTGACCGATTGACATCGATTGATCACCGACTGACAGTTTGACAAGTAGACTAGAATAGACAGAGAGAGACTGTAGTAGGCTGTGACGAATAAACAAGCATACGCAATTAGTGATGAGCACATCAGGTAAATGGTCATTGACCGAATGACATCGATTGATCACCGACTGACAGTTTGACAGGTAGACTGGAATAGACAGAGAGAGACTGTAGTATACTGTAAAAGATAATCAAGGATACTGATCACTGACCGATTGACATCGATTGATCACCGACTGACAGTTTGACAGGTAGACTAGTATAGACAAAGAGAGACTGCAGTAGACTGTAACAAATAACCAACGATACGCAATTAGTGATGAGCATATCAGCTAGATGATCACTGACCGATTGATATCGATTGATCACCGACTGACAGTTTGACAAGTAGACTAGAATAGACAGAGAGAGACTGTAGTAGGCTGTGACGAATAAACAAGCATACGCAATTAGTGATGAGCACATCAGGTAAATGGTCATTGACCGAATGACATCGATTGATCACCGACTGACAGTTTGACAGGTAGACTGGAATAGACAGAGAGAGACTGTAGTATACTGTAAAAGATAATCAAGGATACTGATCACTGACCGATTGACATCGATTGATCACCGACTGACAGTTTGACAAGTAGACTAGAATAGACAGAGAGAGACTGTAGTAGGCTGTGACGAATAAACAAGCATACGCAATTAGTGATGAGCACATCAGGTAAATGGTCATTGACCGAATGACATCGATTGATCACCGACTGACAGTTTGACAGGTAGACTGGAATAGACAGAGAGAGACTGTAGTATACTGTAAAAGATAATCAAGGATACTGATCACTGACCGATTGACATCGATTGATCACCGACTGACAGTTTGACAGGTAGACTAGTATAGACAAAGAGAGACTGCAGTAGACTGTAACAAATAACCAACGATACGCAATTAGTGATGAGCATATCAGCTAGATGATCACTGACCGATTGATATCGATTGATCACCGACTGACAGTTTGACAAGTAGACTAGAATAGACAGAGAGAGACTGTAGTAGGCTGTGACGAATAAACAAGCATACGCAATTAGTGATGAGCACATCAGGTAAATGGTCATTGACCGAATGACATCGATTGATCACCGACTGACAGTTTGACAGGTAGATCCGAATAAAAAGAGAGACTGTAAGAGAGGCAAGGGTACAAGAGTACGTCAGGTAAACGATCGCTGACAAATTCAGGCGGTCGGAGAGAGACGGAAATCAAATTCTATTGTCTATCTGCCCCTATCATGAGATTTACATTAGTATCGATAAGACAGAAAGAAACTGTCACCTTGTAGCACAAAAATTATAAAGAAAAGAAAGAAAAAAAAAAGAAAAACTAGAAGGGGAAAAACACAAAGAAGGAGGAACAAAAAGCGATCGGCTGCCGAAATGTGTTAAAAAAAAGAAACGTTTTTGCCTGTATCACTAAAATCTGTCCGAAAAATACAACACAATCAAGACGGTTTTTTAAAACTGTTTAAATTATTATTAAAAAAAAGCAAAATAAAAAAATAATTGGAAAAATACAAGAAGCACAAACAAATTACAATTCGTCGACGCTAAAGAAAATATGATTCCGGGAATGAATTCTTAAAAACTGGAAAAAAAAAAAGATGGAGAACAGGAGAAAAAAAGGCATTTTTAAAACATAACCAAGGATAGAAATACAAGAAAAAAAATTACACACAGAATTCGTCCACGCTAAGGTCAATGCAAAAGGAAGATAAAATGCACAGAGATTAGGTAGATTTTTTTTAAAATGGAGAAAGCAAAAGAAGGTAGAAAACAAGAGATAACCATAAACAGAATAAAAAAGAAAACTAAAAAAATCGCTTAAGTTCAGCAACATTGTGAAAAAGTTTACGTAAAAGATTGAAAAAAATCTAAGAATTGTTATCACCGCCATCTAGCGGTGATTTAGAAAAAGTACGAGATAAAAATCTCGGTGCGTTCACGATTGCGTAGTTACATTTGAATTACGTCGTATTACATCGGATAAGTAGGTCGCAGTAGCAAATAAAAAGTGATTTGCTTCGTTTTTCTTTTGTAATTGCTGCCCTTGATATTCGTGCGATATTTTTCTGAAGGGTTCTTTTGGTTGGCAGCGCCATCTAGTAACAGTTCTCGAACAGAACTTCTTCCACTGCATTTCCAGAATGACGATGTAAATCAAAAATGGAAAAAAGAAGGATCACATAAATCTACCAATTTAAAGTTTTATTTAAAAAGATGTGCGATACCTCAACAAATTTTACAATTAAGACGGAAAGTCCCTAGATAGATAAAATATCGCAATTACCACCATTTTGAGTCAAACTAAAATAAATCCGCAAATTCAAAATTGGTAAATGTGATTTCAAATTTGGCGCGTTTATTTGGACTCAAAGCGGCGGTAACTGCGATATTTTATCTATCTAGGGACTTTAGGATTTTACCAGGCTACATGCTAATGCCATCTAGTGACAGAATAATTTTCACTTCAATAACGAGTGTTTCAGAAAAGAGAAAAGAAGAAAGAATAAGCGTCTTATAATAATAATATAATATAATATTAAAGAAGAAAAAAGAAACGCTTCGGTGCATTTTCTGCTGCGTTCAAAATGGTGTCAATTCTTTTGTTTCTCGTTTCATTAAAGAGAAGTTAAAAATGAACGGGATTGAGTTCCTCAAATATTAATATTAACATGGCCGCACCACCTAGTGACAACAAATTGCACTATTTTCGCCGCGTTTCAAAAAAACCTTAAAAAGAAAAAAGGAGTTTGTCGATTAGTTTTATTTAAAAACAAGAAAAAGAAACGTATACCTAACCTACTTCAGAGAATGTTGCAAGAATTAAAGATTTTAAGTTTTTTCATCAACTCTTGCCATGAAATTTAGACGGTATGTCGTAGGTCGTAGCTTTACTGTAAAACAGCACATGTAGTGCAATGACGTACTTTTCGCTTAAGCTAAGACATGCCGTCCAGATCTCATGGCAAGAGTTGATAAGAAAATTTTAAAAAAATTCACTGGGTATAATCAAAACGGCATTGTATCAGTAGTGCCATCTACTTACTGACCTGACAGTACCGCTCTAGAGCGATCATAAAAATGAAAAGATGAAGCCCTTTGGCTTTTTTAAAATTTATAATTATCACGGCGCGGCGTTGTACCACTGGCGCCATCCAGTGACTTGGAGCAAAATCAAATTCGCTGCATTTCTAATTTTTTCATCGTTGAGAGATTAAAGCGAAGAAGAAATTTAATGACAAGTATTCAACGCCCTCTTACTTGGGACGAATGATAGGCTGTTAAGTGTGATTAAGTTAGAAAATTCTCTGTTACGTTAAAACAGTGCAAGTACATACTTCACTTTCACGTTTCACTGGAAAAACTGTAAAAATATGAAGGGGATTAAACATTTTGTTTCTCAGGCTTTAACATTAATCCGAACAGCGCCATCTATTGACATCAATTCGAACATTTTCATTGCAATTTAAAATTTTATTGAAGGAAATGTTTGTACTTCGGGTAATATTGAAAGAAATAAAAAGAATTAAGTTTTTCAATTTCATAATTGACACGGTGTCGTATTACTAGTGCCATCTTGTGGATTGTCACCGCAGTTTTAAAGTGTTAAAAAAAGAAAAATTTCCGCCGCAATCCAGATTCGAACTCGAACCTTCTGGTTAAGCCAGGCGCTTTGCCATTAAGCTATTGCGCCTGCGAGTTCGATTGTCGTCTAACATAAATTAGATAAAAAGATAATTGTTTGAGTTTCTTAAATTTTACAATAGGTCGCGACTTCTCGCGGATGACTTTTGCAACAAACCTTTAAATTTTGTGACTATCCTAGTGTTATCCTAATGGTGCCATCTAGTGACTTGGGAGTAGAACCAAATTCACTAAAATTTCAGCCTTTTAAATAACTATTGTTGAGAGATTGAAAAGAAAAGAAATGTTAAATTTTCCCTGCTCTGTGAGTAAGGTTACTGTATTGAGAAGGTAGCGCTTAGAGTTCCTGTATATAGGGGAGAGTCGGTGTATTGTGCGCACCTAAGGCAGAATTTCTATATTTCTCAAACGACTAGCAATAGAAATCTGAAAATTGTCATAGGAGTTCTCCAACATGTTTTCTATAACGACTCATTATCATTTTTGATGTAAAAATGCACATTGCTTATAGGGATCGAAAATCAGAAAAAGTGTCTCAGCGTACGATTACCAGACCCATACGGGTAATGGTGCGCACGTGTCGGGTTATTGTGCGCTGAATATGACAGCAAAATTATTGCAGAAATTAGATGAAAATGAAATGATAATAACAAAAGCAATGTGTTTTTATCGAAAATTTCAGAACATCAAACGTCAAAACATTGAACATTGAAACAAAATAAAATTCAAAACAAAATATTATTAAGCTCGAAAGTCAGCAATCACAAAAATCACAAATGTACCATTCTGGGGTGACCGGCTCCACGACACAAAGCATGAGCCCATCCTTCGCACTGGTACCAGACTTCATCCTTCTTGCTGCCATCGTCACAAATCAAGCACTTCTCAACATTTGTCTGAATATCGTCAAGCTCATCGTCATCGCATAGTTCACTGACCGATATTTGTTCATCTGAGTCGCTCTCCTCGAAAATTTTCCTTTTAACAACCTTATTTTTATTTTTAGTGGAAGGTTTCCGGACAGTCTTCGCCTTTTTCTTATTATTCGGTTTCTACTTTTGCTCACCAGTCAATTTATTCTTTAAGTTCTTTTGCCTTGCTGTTTTCTTAGCCTCTGATATTTCCAAAGTTTCTCTATTTGGAGTTTCTGTAAGAATTTCCGACTTTTGTTTCTTTCTTTGTTGAGTTTTGGCTGTGTCTTTCTTTGGTGCCGGAATAGGGCTCAAGTCTTCAATTGAAGTTGAAAGAGGCTTCTCATCTACTCTAATTGGTTTGGAACTTGGCCCGGGAACTTCGGTCAGGGTAGTTGTTGATGTTGAAGAAGAATTCGAATCTTCTGCTCGATTTTCTTCACCTTCCAATTCGATTGCAGGAGTGTGGTGAATGGCCGGTAGAGAGCCCTCTTTGGTAAATTTATCAGGTTGGTAAGGCCATATTCCGGAGGTCCGGAAACCTGATTGTGCCTTTTCGATGGATGCAACTCGGCTATATGCTTTTTGGAACAGCTCTGCCAAGTCATATGGAGTGATCCTTTCAGCGTGCAGCAGATGAATATCACATTGATGATTGAATGATGTTTTTAGTGGACCATAAAAAGTTAGATCCAGAGTTTGTAGCCTATGAGACGTGTGGGGAGGTATTGTTAGCAACACAATACCATTCTGCTTACAATAATCATATATTTGTAGTGAAATGTGGCTGGAATGGTTGTCTAAAATTATTAATACTGGGTCATCTCTAGAAGGTTTGACATTTCTTTTGAAATGCTCAAGCCACTTGGAAAATAATTCCTCATTACTCCAGCCGGACTTGGAACAGCCATACGGAGCGTTTGGAGGCCCATTTTTTTCTAAAGTGTTTGTCATTCTGGTCCATGGAAAAATAAACATTGGAGGAACATAATATGTACCAGTTGCACTGAAGCAACAGATCACTGTAACGGTTCTTCCACGTTCCCCGGAAGTTCTTGCTCCAAATTGTTTAATGCCTTTAGGAGCGAGACGTTTGGCTGGTTTTTGAACGGTAGAGATCACCGTTTCGTCAACGTTGAAAATCTTGTCGGCCTGGAAGTGGTATTTTTCATAAATGTTCTTCAAATTTTTGGCTCTGGTTTTCGCAAAGACAAAAGTGGGTTTCTTTTCAAAAATCTATAATACCAGTCTTTGCCAGCCATTTTGGTCGCCATATTGAAATTGTTGCGTATTTTATTTGCTTCTGCAAAAGAACAGTCGAGTTTTCGAAGTTGGTTTCGAGTTATTCCATGAAATAGTTTGAGCATTTTTATGGCATGTTTCCCCAAAGCTTGTTCTTGTTCGTTTGAAAATACAGGATGATTACCCAATTTAGGTTGAACTATTCCAAGTCCTTCGTCGTGAGCCTTTTTCCATTTTCGAATAGTTGACTCCGGGATACCAAATTCTCGCCCAGCTTTTCTAATTGATCCGCCATTCCTTACAGAGGCTAATGCTCGGTCCATGTTTTCAGTCGTCCAGGAAGCTTTTTCAGTTTTTCGCTCATATTTCGGCATCTGTTAATTTTGAGGTCATAGTTTTAGAAATATTTCGGCTCGGTAATGAGAAAATGCAATTTTCGGGTAACTCTGCGCAATGCGCACGATTAGCCTACTCGGATTTGGTGATTTTGGTCATATGTGAAAGAAAATATCCGTTTTTCTAGCAAAAATGAGTAAGGTGAAGATGTCGACAAAGGTTTAATGAACATTTTCATACAATAGTTGAATCAGAAGCATGCATATTGTGATACTTACGGCTTATTTCCCACCATAGACAAAATAGATGTTCATCAGTTATTGCGAATTTAAAACAGTATTAAGATTTTTCCCAAGTCGTTTGGAGGCGCTGCTAAAAGTGGTGGTTGTCAAAGATTACTTACAATACCGACTGGTGATTTTGTGGTGTACAGAAATTGTTACACGGTGGACAATAGTTTTAAAAACAGGTGTTCATTTCGTTTGTTTTGTGTAAAGTTGAACTATTTCGTTGTTTTTATTATTATTATGGACATTTTGTAATTATTAATTAGCTTGTTCGTACAGCGGCTTCTGACTAGTCCGAAACTGTCAGAAGGTTAGCCTCTATGATCTTGTCTTTTTAGAATTTCGAGTCAGATCAACAAGCTGATACTGGTCCGTTAAGTATTACTTAACCGAATCATTAACTATGCCTCTTTAATCCATAAACATGTAATTAGTCAGGTAGAACACACTATGGTGCACACAATCGAATTATTTGTACAATTAACTATATTTGTAAATTACTTTTATACATTATTTTTATTGAAAAATATTAAATGACCGTTTCAGTTATTTATAGTTTGTTTTCAAAGTGCAAAACCTACCGAAAATTTGCTGAATCTCTAGAGATTCGGCGAGGTTCATAGGCCCGGTATTTCAGTCACAGATTAACTTAACTTTTAGTTTATTTCCTTAGCCACAATTATGAAAATAATTGTTCCTATAGGAATAAACTGAAGATTAAAGTTAAACTGTGACTGAAATACCGGGCTTAAGTGATCGAAAATCCGAGCTTAGTTACACATTTGAATTTGAATTGCGCGCGATTCTTGAAGAAACTTTTTCCCAAGTTGTGTGAGGGCGCTTTTGCTGTTGTTTATATCAACATTTGAGATAGACATCTATTCTTCTTTTGTCTATGTTTCCCACAAACGGAAAATTACATCAAAATACCGTGTTTCGGATTTCACCCGTCATAGAGTCGATAAGTGCTGGAACTTGAACGTCTGTTACACTAAGCTTTAGATACTGATTCAGAGATGGCGCCACATGAATTACATAAAGCATTTATGTAATCTACTGCCTGCCAGGGGGAGGCGCACAATTAGACGTCGCGCACAATTAACCGACTCTCCCCTAAGTTAGATAAGAGTTGGGCCATGTATGATGCACATTTTAATTGGTTGGAACCAGTTTCAAGGAGTATATAATTTTATATAATTTGACAATTTAGAATGACAAAAGGAAATAATTTTAAAAAATCAAGTGGTTTTTGATATTGGATCCACATGGCTCAACTCTTGTCTCATCGCTTCCTCTTTTTAATTTGGGGGACGACGCCGCGCCTCGGAAATGAATGGCGGTACCTTCTAAATACAGTAACCTTATGTGTGAGAAGTATTCAACGCCCTCTATTGGTATTAGTTAAAATCTAAAGCTGCAGAATCTTATTTTCTCTTTCCACTTCACGCTATGTTTTTTTTAATAAAGTTTTTCATCGCGTTGTTCAAAGACAGATGGACGTGGTAGCATTATAGTAGTAAACAAAGTTCTGCTGCGAAGCAAAGAAGAAACCAGTGACATTTAAGCACCAATTAAGTCTGCACACGGCGGATTTTTTCCTCTCCGCTCGTTAGCTAGGAAATGATTGAAATGCAATGGACGTTACGTAAGCCGCGCCGTCGTCGGAGGCCTCCCGGGGTGAATTCGACCGGCGGAATGCGGAGATCGCAAACAAGAGGAAGGTTCCCAGGACGTTGCCTCCGCGACGGCCCTGGCATTAACGAACGCACGCCTCTTATCAGCGCGCAAGGGCGGTCGTTAATCTCCCGGATTAATCGCTGCCAACCCTTTCGAGAGCACACATTCCTCTCGAAGCGCTTCCTTCTTGACCTTTCCGAAGATCTGGAAATTTACTATTTAAGTTACTTACGTTTCAGTAATTAATTCTAGCTTAAAGTTGAGATTAATATTTGCCAATTTTGGGATGATTAATTGCAAGAGATGCTGAAGTACTTTCTAGGTTGGTACGTGGTTGTAAGAGGTGGTACATGCGCGAATCTAACGCAATCAATAAACAGATTCAAACACGTCCGGCCGATGAATAATAAATAATGAATAAAATTGAATCATTCCTGTTATTCATGCTATGCAAAAGGAAATGTCACGGTCGAGCGTAAACCTTATTTTTCTACGCGCTACTAGGAACACGCCGCCGGCGAAACCGTAAAGTCGACGATCATTTCGGTGCGCAAATCCTCGGGACGTTTTGCATATTCGAGCCGAATTTGATCGTTGCAGGTGTGCGCCGACAGAATCACTTTCACTCGAACGCGAATGCGAATGCGAATGCGAAGAGCAAAACTAGAAACATAAAACCCATATGATTTCCTTAAAAAAAAAAGGAGACGTTTACAACAGGTTACAGTACTGTGCTTGCAATTAAGGAAAGAAGCTAGAAGATGAATAAGAACGTTCGAATAAATCTCCACATTTCTGAGCTTTACGTTGAGTAATCTGTTGTACCTATTAATAAAGACTGAAGTATGATAGCACCCTGTATAGTAATTTTGAAGCAAGTTCCCTTGTTTCGGGGTTCTGTAGTGAGGAATCTTGTTGTGATAATGAAAGACTGAAGTGTGGTAGCACCCTGTGTAAGTATTCTCGATTAAATTCCCATAATTTTCGGTCATAATAATAGAAGACCGACGTATGGTAGCACCCTGTATAAGAATTCTCTAGTAGATTTCCATACTTCGTAATTTTGTGGTGGGGAAGCCATTATAAAAATAAAAGACCGAAGTGTAGTAGCACCCTGTGTAAAAATCGAATGTTTTTTACGATTTATTTCTTTGGTCTTCAAACGCGTTCTTTTTGTTCGTCTTATCCCCGTCCTTTATTTCTTTGTTATTCTTTTGTTCGTCGAATTAATTTATCGTTCGTTTATTTTTGGTGTCTCTTGTGACTTTCTCCGTGACTTTGGTTTCTCGCTAACAAAAAAGAAAATTAACAGTGAAATAAGATAATAAAAAAGGAGAAACCACAGAGAGCGTCAACGGAATAAGAAAAAATAAAACGAACGTAAAGAACAAAACCGGAGAAATCAAAACGATAAATAAATTCCGCGGGAAAAAACGAAAGCGAAAGCAAAAGCAAATTCGATTAAAAAACGAGGAAATACAAAGAATGAAAAAATAAAACGGAAGAATAAGTGATATTGGTAAGGCAAACAAAGGCAAAACGAAATGCGTAAAATTAATTCGACGAAAGGAAACAAGAGAGAAATAACGGAAACTGCAACGTAGAATAAAATAGTAAAAAATAAATAAATGAATGCGATGATGATGATACTTCTCTGATGTAATATTTGAAAAAATTGAAGAAATTTAAAAGAATACTTCGTTTACTTAGCCAGAGATGGTACTCTAAGTTTGTCTTTCTGCAACTTAACGCAGAAGTTAATAATTAAAATGTTAATTTAACTTTAAGTTTTTTTTTCTGCAACTTACCTAACATAGTAAGTTATTCACAAATAATTAAATACTTATAATTCGAAGTAATTTTAAATTCTTGCTTAAAAATTGAAGAAGCTTCATATATAATTCGTTCACTCAACCAAAGATGGCGTTCTAAGTTTGTCTTTCTTCAGCTTAACGCAGAAGTTACTCAAAAATAATTAAAACGTTGATTTAACTTTACAATTTGTAGTACTTTTAAAGCCTTGCTCGAAGAAGTTTGAATGAATAATTCGTTTTACTCGGGACGAGACGGCGCGTTAAGTTTTTCTGTTAAATTGCAAAAAGAAAACCTATTAGAGCGCTATCTCTGGCTGAGTGAATGAATCGTTCATTTAAACTTTTTCAATTCTTGCTCAAAAATTGAATAAGCTAAATCAATACTTCATTTGCTCAGCTAGAGATGGCGCTTCAAGCTTTTCCTGCAACTTGACAATACGTTACGCACAAATAATGAAATTAATGCAAATATTAATTTCATTTTATCATTTGCAGTACTTTTAAAGCTCAAAAATTGTTGAAGCTTAAATGAAAAAATCGTTTGCTTAGACGGAGATTGCGCTCTAAGTTTTTTTTTGCTTCTGCGACTTAATTAACATAGTAAGTAACTCACAAATAACTAAAATATTAATTTATCCTTATAATTTGTTGTACTTACTTTTAAATTCTTGCTCAAAACTTCGAAAGTTCGAATGAATAATTCGATTACTTAGCCAGAAATGGCGCTCTAGGTTTTTTTTTACATAGAGTGCCATCTCTGGCTGATTGAACGAATTATCCATTTAAACTCTTTCAATTCTTAGGCCCAGTTTTATAAAACGTAGTTAACACCTTGATCAAGTTAATCATGCGATTAAGCAATATGATTGGAGGAAAATGATATTGCTTAGTCACACGATTAACTTGATCGAGTGGTTAACTACGTTCTATGAATCTGGGCCCAAAAATTGAGGAAGTAAATTAATAACTTGCGCGCTCGGCCAGAGATGGCGCTTTAAGTTTTTCTCGGTAACTTAACATAGTAAGTTATTCACAAAAAATTGAAAAAGTGTAAATGAATACTTCGTGTACTCGGCCCAGTGCCGGATCGAGGCCTTTAGAGGTCCATCGGCAATGCAAGTCTCGAAGGCCCTCTCCGACTTCCAAAACCAGATTTTCATTTCTTTCAGTTTTCACTTCTGATGAAGCTGTCGAACGACGTCGAAACGTCAAGTGCTAGCGCGCATATTTAGCGTCCGTTTAAAAGATTTTGTCATTGATTTTAATTTAATTTCTACGTTAGCAGTTTTTAAGTAACAAAATGAAATTAAAAAAGAAGGGGGAGGGGTTCAGTATTGTGTATAAAAAATCAAACCAAAGCACAAAATTAAAATACTGTGAGAAACTGAGAAATATTGTTTAAAAAAATGTTATTTTCTCGGGTCGAGGGCCTTAAAAGTTGCGCGGCCCAATGGCAAGTGCAACTTTGCCTATTTTGATAATTCGACTTGACCAGAGATGGCGCTCTAAGAAGTCTTCCTTCTGCAATTTAACACATTAGGTTACACATAAATACTTAACAACTTCTTAATTTGTATTAATTTTAAATTCTTGCTCAAAAATTGAAGAAATTTGAACGTATAATTCGTCCACTCAGCCAGAGATGGCGCTCTAAGTCTTCTTTTACTTGCAAAGCTAGGGGCGTGTTCGAAAATACAGGGAGTAAGTATAAGAGTTATACCAACAGAGTGAATAAAGTGAAAAGCAAAATATACAAAACGATTTATATGAGAGAGAAAAAGTATTACCCAAGAGTAACGCTCTGAGCTTTGGAACACACCCCTGTGCATTGATAAAATACTGACACACCGAATGGCGCCACAAGAAATAAGGCACCACAACGATCAAACACTCAGCAGAGGCGCTAACGGCGTCGTGATTGTTAGGGAACGGAGATCTACTGCCATAAAAAAGAAGGTGGAGGAAAACAAAAGACGAAAAAATAGTGGAAAATAATATTGTAACTAAGATAAGAGAACCAGCAAAGATGTACAGCTGATTAAATCAAGTAAACATAAAAACTATAATGTAAACAAAAGATGCCTCCGACGTATGACTCATCCGAGATGCAGCTGCAAACGTCCACCTGCAGGGCAAGTCGTGTGCAAAACCTATGATTCATCTACGGGAACAAATCCAGCGAGGAATCACATTTCAAGGCAACAATTGACGTCACACCCCGGAAATAAAACCCCTATAAAAAGCCGATAGAGTGAACGCTAGATGAGTGTTAGAACCAATCTCTTCAGAGTGTCATGTAGACTAGTTGTCTTTTTAGTGCTCCAATACACAAAATGTAAGTTGTAATGTTTGTTGATTAATTAGTTGATAATAAATGTTTTGTTATATTAAGCTACGTCCCTAATTCCATGTTACTTCAAATATTACCGTAACAATATGATTGCAAATTTTAAACGAGCCAAAAAAACATGAAAAAATTGAGAGAATTTGAATTTGAATTTGGCGCACGCAGGAAATAACTATCATCAAGGGAACTATTCAAATAGGGAAGAAGAGGAGAAAAAGCAGTGGAAAATAGAGTAATTGGAGAAAACAATAATATCGGGAGTAGGAGTATGAAACATGAGGGGGCGGTCTGGAGAAAAGAAAAAACGTGAATGGTACAGTAAACGGAAGAGTAGCTCTGACGTGAATCTTTCTACTCTGCTCATCCACTTTGCCTTTGATCTTCCTTCTCTTTCTTCTCAGTTGGTAACCATTTCATTACTAATTCCTCGCTCATGCTTCCTTTCAATATGTCTATACCACTCCAACTACCTTCGTTGTAATTCTTACATTTACTTCGACCTTAATCGTTTCTGTTATTGTTACTTGATATCCTTTTTACTCATGACCCGTCAACAGATCTGCTGAAATCCATCATTATGTTTGCAGTCACCTAATTGTGGAATTCGTTGTGACAAGATAGAACTCATCCAGGTTGCTCCTGATCTTTCCTTTTTCTCCTCAGTTGTACCCATTTCATTATTAATGCTTCATTTCTTCCTATGTTTGCAGTCACTTAATTATGGAATTGGTTGTGACGACATAGAACTCATGCACGTTGGTCTAGATCTTTCCTTTTTCTTCTCAATTGGTACCCGCTTCATTACTGATGTTTCATTTTTTCCTATGTTTGAAGTCACCTAATTATGGAACGCGTTATGACAACATAGAACCTATTCACGTTGACTTTGATCTTTCCTTTTTCTTCTCCTCAATTGGCACCCGTTTCATTATTAATTTTTCGCTCGTCCTTTCAACATCTACGCTGGTTTTACTTTCATTTGGATCTTTGAACCCCTCTCATCCACTTTGGTCTCGATCTTTCTTTAAGTTGGTACCCTTTCTAGTCAGGGCAATCCATTCTCACCAGTAGTAGCTTCCGTTCAATTCCCCTTCTTTCCATGATCATCGTAATCACCTGATTGTACAGATGGATTTCGTTGCGAAGACATAGATTTCTTTGTAAACGGTGGTCTTGCTCTTGGCGTTGTCTTCATCTCAGATAGTCCGTTCATTACTTAGGCCCGATTTTACAATCGTCGGATGAGCATTATTCTTAGAATAACGTGACGTAGGTGCGACGTAGATATGGAGGAACATTAAAGGATATTCGGCGAACAGTTATTCCGTACTTATTCCACGATTGTCAGACTGGACCTTACCCTTTCTCTCTTGAAGGGGATCACTCTTTTCTCATCCTTTCAAAGCGGCATGGCATGCAACCCTAGAAATAGTCAAAGGTTGACCTAGGTATGCTGAGATTGCATTTAGCAGCGGCTTCCTTACATTTATTGCTACCGAAAACTAAAAGCTACTGCTTGTAAATCAATGATTCAAAGTTGATTTGAACTCAAACGTATACAGGATAAACAATAAAGGTCCTAAAATATTGCCTCGAGGAAGGCCCTTTGAAATAACCGCCTGGGAAGAGACACGTTCTCCTATCGCGACACTTTGTGTTCTGTTACGTAAATAATTATTGATTACACATAAAAAGTAAGCTTATTGAATAAAATCCAACTTTGCTGCGAGGACTTCGTGAAGTCCAAAAGGACAAGGGCAGTACCGAAACCTTTATCCTAAGCATCAATAATATCATCACAAACATTTACTAAAGCTGAAGCAGTACTGAACCCTTTTTTAAACCCGGATTGAACGTTGGGAATTATATTATTCTCAGTTGCTTGTGTACACAATCTTCTCGTGGACTTTTGAAAGTGTGGGAAGTATATTAATTGGTCGTAAATCGGAATAATGAGAAGGAGGGCTTTCTTGTGCAGGGGATGTACTAAAGATTTTTTTCCAGCAATCAGGAAAATAACCAACTTCCAAGCAACAGTTCACAATGTGGGTTATACATATGTATATTTTGAAATGTGTGGTATGCAGCATCGTAACATTCTTATAGAAATTACCGTAGGCATTAGATTTAATATTATTTATAATATCTATAACCTCGTCAGTCGTTGCTAGTTGAAAGTCTGCCAAACTATCGCAGGAATAACAACTAAGGGCATCACTAGAGTGTTCATCAATTTGTGAAAGAGAATCAATAAAATAATCACACTTGCTTAGAGTTGATATAAACAAATGCATCTTTAAAGACGCATTACACCAAGTGTGTTTCACTTAAAAATATTTCGAATGAAAGTTTCACCATATTCTCTCCATATAAAGTTTTGTTCATTTGACATTTTGAGCCTTCATTCGGGTTGCCAGCTTGGTAAACGCTAGTAGCGCCAAAGAAGATATTCCAAAGCGCCAGCTGGCGCCAAAGATTGAAAACTCTGTAATTTATATACAAAGTGGTCAAGAATAACTGTTTGAGTTGGCAATACAATTAAGAGCAATTTTTCATTCGTCTATTTGCAACACTGCAATCGGATACACGTTTTGTTGGCTTATTTGACGTAACCTGAACAGCGATACGATTGTAGGTTATGTAAATAAAAATAAGCGTTTTAATTTACATTTGAAATGTCAAGTGGCGCTTGTAAAGTAACGGCTGTCAGTATCAAGTTGTTAACAAACGGAAGTTACTCCAGTTGCACAATTTAAAAATAAAATTCAGCACTGCCAACTCAAACAGTGATTCTTGACCACTTTGTATTTCGATTTTTTACTAAAATCTAAACATTAAAACAAGTACATAATATTTACCCTTTAATGTAATAACGTAACGTAAATTCTAACAAACAAGAAGAACAAACTACACATAATATTCTTTACTGTCAATAGAAACATACAAAACACTGACTAAAGTTCATTTTTTTATTATATGCCGATCGTATAGGCAGATAGGTGGGAATTAAGAAAATATACGACGAAATGACATGGCATGACAAAAGCCACAAGGCCGTTTCACGAAAATTAGAAAGAGCTAGCTGTATAAAAGTTCCTTGACTTATCGATCGATCGATCGGGACATATAATAAAAAAATGAACCGTATATACATATTTATATTTCATATTCTTGGAATATTTGTATAATTTCAATAAATTGTTCTTCTTCTTTAAGTATGATCATTTTTATATACATATTGTTATTAAATTCTAGCAATATATTTTTAGACGGAGTGAAATTATGTGTTATTTTGTCTATGAATATTTTTGGCGCGAGATCCTATATAAATAATTTTAAACAGAGCTATCAAACGTCAAGTATCATGTGTCATTCCTATATACGTCTACCAACTATTGTGCAAAAAGAAATGAAAAGTTATTGAAATTAGTTACTAAATGGCAGATCAAGAATTCTCCAAGTTCTGTATAAAATAGGCGTATCGTCGGTCTAATTAGAAAAACTGGTAATCCATTTTTTTGCAACTTTAGGGAAACCGCAAACTGGCAAATAATATGCAAATATATTTCGAAAATTGCAAATTTATTAAATCTTTTCAAGAAACTAATATTGAATACCGACATAAACGTTTGTTTAATTTCAAAACCTTCAAAGGAAGGAAAACAGTTTTTTTTTCGGTTACCAGTTTTTCTAATTAGACCGACGATATGTAGCTTTCTAAGAATTAATTCCAAAGCGCCAAATTACTCCAAATTTGTTGTTTAAAGGCGCCACATTTAGCGCCAAGCGCCAAAGTGAAAATTTCAAGCGCAATTTGTTCATTCAAAGGCGCCACTGGCAACACTGCCTTCATTACGTTTGGCGCCATCTATTGAAGACCACGCTTAAGGAGATGACGTATCAAAATATTTCATTTGTAGGTTAAATATTGTAACAAAAGAAGCTTCCAGTGCAGAACTTTCGAAATTGAACTTGCGTAAAACGATTCATCAGGGTTCCGCGAAAAACAGAAATAAATATAGAAAGGCAACGTTGACGTTACCATATAAGCGCAATGCCTCAACAATCTGTCAATGAATCATATATCGCGACCCGCACTAACTAAAAATAGTTCTTCCCCTATATATAATGGTAACTCATATCGCACAGATTAGTATTAGATTGACTTTGAGTTTAGAGTGAACAGTTCTCGTGGTGTATATTGATAATGTAAGTAATTAATAGATTTGTTGTTTTATAAAGCTACGTCCCTCATTTACCTTAATTCAATTATTATCGTAACAATATGATGTAATGTTTTGTTCTTTTGACATTCCGAGCCTTGATTTCAATTCGGCGCCATCTACTGACGACTACGTATAAGGAGATGTATCAAAACTTCTCATTTGTAGCTTAAAAAGTGTCAAAAAATTTAATCTGCAAGTTTATTTCTAAACATTTCTAGATGGATGAATTTTTTAAGCGATTTTGATCATTTTTGTCCGAATTTCCATGTAATGTTTTGTTATTTTGACATTAGAGTCTTGATTTTCATTTGACGCCGTCTATTGATGACTACCTAGAAGGAGATGTGTCAAAACCTCTGATTTGTAGGTTAAAAACTGTCATATGAAACATTTCTTTATAAAATGACTAAGTAGAGAGGTATGAAAGAAACGCCTTTAACAAATACGTGGTAGAACGTCATCGCCAAACGACCTCGGATATTGTAACTAGGATAAGAGAACCAGCAAAAGTGTATAGCTGAGAATCAGTCGAGCGTAACATAAACACAAGACGATAACATAAACATAAGAATGACTCCTTCGCAATTATGTAACGTATGACTCACTCGCGTTGCAGAAGATCACCTGCACCATTACAGCGGGCCGTGCGCAAAATCTAATGACTCATCTACGGGCACAGATCTAGCGCGGAGTCGCGTACACAAATGTCAAGGCAACAATTGACGTCACACCCCGGAAGCGAAACCCCTATAAAAAGGCAACAAAGCCAACGCTAGCGGAGAATTAGAACAAATCTCTTCAGAGTGTCATGTAGTCTAGTTGTCCGTTAGTGCCCCAAAAACACAATGTAAGTAATCGCACTTGTAAGAATTGTAATTAGTTAATAATAAATATGTTGTTATATTAAGCTATGTCCCTAATTCAAGTATTACCGTAACAATATCACACCTGCTTAAAGTTAATCTGAAACCAATGCATGTTCAAAGGCGGCATCGCCATCATGGTGCTGAGATTTACCTTGCAACTTGACTCTTTTCGAATTCCATTTTCTTCTAGATTTTGCTGCACCTTAACTTATCTTTTTCCTACCCCATTTTTCATTCCGGTTTTTTGCTTTCGTTTCTAGTCAACTTTAATTATACATCCCACTTGAGAAATAGCATTTTTGGCCTGACATTCTGATTTAGTTAAATTAAATTCTGATTAAATTGTTACTTGACTTTTTTGCCGTGACATTTTTTCACGTGCCAAAATTGGTGGGCCGAGTTCGTAAACACGAACAACAAGGGACGAGAAGCGCGCAGAAAGTTTGGTGGGCACGCGAAAGTGCAATCGGCGGCGCCTCGTAAATTAGCTTATCTAACGAGCGACCGCCATAAAAACTGCATTATAATGTCCTTGACCGCGGGCGGTTTTTTTTTGGCCGCGCCGAAAACTGCAGCCGCCCAGCGCGAATTTTCGCCAGGGCCGGTTCGAAACCCGAGCGCCGCTCGCCTGGTGCGCTGCGCCTCGTGCAGAAATCGACCTACGACAAGATTAATTAAAATTCCGTCGCAGAATTTCGTCTTCGCGTTCGTTTTTTCTCCTTTTTTTGCGAGCGGCCATAACCTTTCCTAAGCCGCCTCTGCAAACGCAATCTCTAACTCGACGCGACGCGACGTGTTTAGGCTGACACTTCCTGCTTTGCGTTCCGCGTAAAAGTCAAGGAAAGCGTAATCGATTTGAAAATAATTTGTTTGTGTGTTTTCCGAAAGTTCAAGGCGCCCGCCCGCCCGTCCAACGATCAAAGTCAAAGACCGCGAGGCGGAAGTTTCGTTTTGAATAGATACGTTTTGGACCTTGTTGTTTCAGGGTTGATTTGCGCCGAGAAGGGGCTGTGGAAAAATCAGCGCAGATTCGTTTCCGGATTTTTGAAACAAATGGGCGTGTACAAGTACGGTCCGAAAAGACACAAAATCGAAGCACTGATCAAGAATCAAGTCGTGGACTTCGCAAAGGTACACTGCATTGAATCGGAGTTTCACTTGTTCAGTAACTTTATTTAGATCGAGTAGCTTGCTTAACACTAGACCCCCAATTGACTTTTCAAGCAAACTCGGCGTTCAACTGTCGATTCCTAAGAATTCTTTTTGTATCAATCTTTTTTCTCTCCTTATTCGCCTTTGAACTAAGGTTATTTTCTACAAGTTTGTTTCTTTCCCCTTGCGTCTTCTTTTTCTTTTTCTTGTTTTTTAATCATATCACATTCGATTCCATGAAAAAAGCGTACACGAAAAAAGCGCACACAAAAATTGCGCAACAAAAAAAAACCCACAGCGAAAAATGCGGACAAGAAAAAAGCGCACAACGAAAATTGCGCACACCGAAAAATGCCCACATGGAAAAATGCGTACACGGAAAATTACCCACACTGAAAAATGCCCACAGAGAAAATTGCGCACGCAGAAAATTGCTCACACCGAAAAATGCTCACCCAGAAAAATGCCCACATAGAAAAATACGCACATTGTATTTTATTTTCACATAAAAATGAAATTTATGCTCATTTCCATTACCGTACATGGGTGTGTTAAATAACGTGACTTTTTTAACATTTCTCCTCGTAATTCTAGACAGACTATACCTTTTTGAGGGTTGTACCTATAAAAAAAATTTCAAGGAAGATCTGAGACTGTTATTTGGAGCAGTTCAAACAGTTAATAGGGAACAATTTGAATATCTTTTATAATCAGTTAGTGTTAATATTGTAACGATTTTAAAGGTTCTATTATTTTTATTTTAATCAAAACACGAAATAGTTAATAATCTAATTTATTTAAAAGTAACACTAATTAACACTAACTTAAGAATAATTTATTTATAAACTAATAAGTAATTTATGTTAACAGCCGAGCGAATATTTATAACGCGACTTCAATTTCGAACTGTCCACTTGCTTAATTAATGTCGAACTGTCCCCCGTTTGGCTGCGTGCATTTTTATATATGCCGGCTCTCTCTTCGAGAATGGCCTGGAGACTAAGTCTCCAGTCTAAGGCGCGTCGACTAGGCGGCGATGACGCAACAGACAGGCTGACACCGCAATCGTCACAATATTGTTTGTAGTTGTTTTAATAATTTGTTATTTTTTTATAATAAAAGCTTAAGCATTTAAAGCTCTCCAAATAGTGGACTCAGAAAATAAAGGCGGGCGGCTACTAAACGCGAAACTAAGTTTTTTGAAAATTAGATCGAACTTAATCTTACGCGGACGTGATAACTAAAGCTATGGGAAGCGAAGTTAGGATAAAACAATGTTTTTCTTCGCTCGGTTGCCTCGTCCGCGTAAGATTACGTTGGATCTAATTTTCAAAAAACTTAATTTCGCGCAACTTAGGTTCGCTTAGCGCAGTGGCCCTTCGACTTAATAGTTATTTTTTATAAGTAAAAATAATTTTGAATTTTGTCATCTTGTACAAAAAATAACTGTTACATATTTCTGAGTCCGTATTTGGAGAGTTTTAAACGCTCATGCTTTTATCAAAAATTAACAAATTATTAAAACAACTACAAACAATATTAACACCAACTGATTATAAAGGATGTTCAAATTGTTCCCCATTAATTGTTTAAACTGCTTCAAATAACAGTCTCAGATCTTCCTTGAAATTTTTCTTATAGGTACAACCCAAGGTGAATTAAATACTAACGGTGGCAGCATTCCCGCAAGTGAGATAGGGAACCGTTACGTCATCGCATACCCGCTTCTCCCTCTAATACAACTGTCAACCGTGACAGTTAATATTGGTTAATAATTGTGTAAAAGGAGAAGCGGGTATGCGGTGACGTAACGGTTCCCTATCTCACTTGCGGGAATGCTGCCACCGTTAGTATTCAATTCACCGTGGGTACAACCCTCAAATATAGTCCGCCTAGAAAGTATCCGGAAAAAAGAAAATAACACTGCCACTTCCAATTCCAATTTATGAATGAAACAATAACAATAGAGGACAATGATTCTAGTTATTTGTTTATGTAATTTCTTTTTAATTCTGAGAATTATATTAAACGTTCAGGAAAGCTGAAATCAAATCAACTGCATCCTGAGTAGACTTGACGTTTCGTGGATATAAAATTGATGCTATTATTTTTTTTACATTTCTTAGTTGAAATGATTTTAAAAAACCTTTTTTTTAAATTATGAACCTCTCTGTTGAAAATATGTTCCATCTGTTTTCTCTTTTCTTAAATATTTTTACCAATCAGTACATAGAAATGCGTTGTATCTAAGGACCGATTATACAGTTCTACTTAAGGCCGTGGCTTTGATATTGCGTTTCGTTTTAAGTGGCGGCTAGTGTACATCACTCTTTCAGATTGAAAAAGGAACATCTTTATACGAATTTTTGTAAAGCAGGGTTGCCAACCGTACGGAAATATCCGTACATGTACGGATTTCATGCGGAGTCAAAGATCATTCCGTACGGATTTTTCTTATATTTACATTTTAATGAAAAAAAAGTCATATTTTTTGTGTTTCTAATATATCATTTAGTAACTTTGGCTGTTCGGTAGTAATAAATTATTATTTTTTTAAGGTAGGAGTAGAAGTATTGTCTGTTTCAAAATCAAAAAACCATCAACCTCGTAATTTACCCCGTGGATGCAACCGGCAACGCTGCTGCATGTACCATTGCGAGATAAATATTTGGTACGGCAGATTTTCCCTATTTAAATAGGACTTTCTGGCTTATGCGATTTCGTACTAAAAATATAAAATGTCGGTGTAAGTTATTAAGATGCCTTACAAGATTCTTTCGGAGGCTGAAAAATTAACCATCATTGCTAATTCTAGAATTTAAGAGCACTTCAATATGCTAAAATTTTGAAAATTCAGCCTACTTTACAAAACAACCGTACCAATTATTTATCTCGCAATAGTACCTGCTAGTGACAAATTTAGGGGGAAGAAAATTTCAACTCCACAATTTAAAAGGTTTCTGTGTTTTTGCGACATCGTAAGATTTAGGGCAAATTAAATATTAATATGACGCTAAATTACAGACGCGCATAAACTATAACGACAATGTGAAGTACCGACTAAAATATATCTGGGACTTTTGTTTTTTGGCAACATAATTCAACGTGAATTCAACACAACATTCAACAGGTGGTTTTTTAATTTAGAAACGGATAATAGAGTAGTGGAATGGCAACACTGTACGTAAAAGATTCATTTAACAAACTGTATTTTATTACTTGTTAAGATCGGCAAATCACGTGATGCAAGCACGGAGTAAAAAGTAGAATTACCGAATTCGGTAATTTCTTTTAATAAAAAACATGAGGTTATGATGTACCATCGTGATCATAAAAGTCGACTATAACGAAGTAAAATCGACACTTCCATTTTCCAAAAATTTAATTGTGTAACATTAGGTTTGACACCATGTATTTGTCAACCTTTAAAATCTCATCCATCTCATTCGATTCCAAAGAAATAAATATTCTCTATGATTACTAATACTAACAGCAAATTCAGTTGCAACTGCTCGAATACTGATTTCGTCTTGCAATCGCGTTTGAATTATTGCCTTCTGAATTGCTTTTAATTGGGCTATTTTTATTTAATTTGTCAAAATAATATTAATGTCAAAATGACAGAAGTTCATTTTAAAGCACGCTTCAATTAACTAAAATTTCGAGTGTAGTCGGTTTTTCTAATTACGAAGGTATGTCAATTTAAGTTTCAAGCAAGGCTAGGTCATAACAATAACTAATAATTCACGGCCAACTACGAGGAGAAATTTAAAAAAGGCACGTTATTTAACACACCATGTACTGTAATAGAAATACGCATAAATTTCATTTTTATGTGAAAATAAAATACAATGTGCGTATTTTTCTATGTGGGCATTTTTCTGGGTGAGCATTTTTCGGTGTGAGCAATTTTCTGTGTGTGCAATTTTCTCTGTGGGCATTTTTCATTGTGGGTAATTTTCCATGTGCGCATTTTTCTATGTGAGCATTTTTCGGTGTGAGCAATTTTCCGTGTACGCATTTTTCCATGTGGGCATTTTTCGGTGTGCGCAATTTTCGTTGTGCGCTTTTTTCTTGTCCGCATTTTTCGCTGTGGGCTTTTTTTTGTGAGCAATTTTCGTGTGCGCTTTTTTTCGTGTACGCTTTTTTCTGGTCACCATCACATTCGTAGGCTCTTGCTGTATTTTTTTTTGCTTTTTTTCTTCCACTTCTTTGTTCCTTGAATATTCTTAAGCAAACCACAACTAAATAGGCAAAGTAAGAAAAAGAGAAAGGGCTTTTTTACAATCAAAATTAAAATTACTTTTTTTTTAGTACGTTAGGGATCTTGCCCAAGGTCAACCAAGCACGGTGCTAGACCCCCTGGAACCGTTGAGACACAATTTGGGTTCCGTAATGAACCTCATAGTTTTCGGCAAGTCATGGCCGCGAGACGACAAACTGTGGAAGTGGCTCCAGCACCTTCAGGAAGAAGGGACGAAACACATAGGCGTCGCAGGGCCCCTCAACTTCCTACCATTCCTCAGGTTGGTCCTCAGATTTCTTCCCGATTATTACCCTTCGTAATGTGTATAGAGGAAATCAAACCGTTTACACCCGGTTCTTTAGGTTCTTGCCCAAATACAAGAAGACCACGGCGTTTCTGCTCGAGGGGAAAAACAAAACGCACCGGGTCTATCGCGAAATCATCAAAGAGCAAGCAGACATCATCGACGGCGATAATTTAATACGAGCGTTTCTGCTGGAACGTGAAAAAAATGAAGGCACCGATGACCTCGAGTTTTACAGCGACGAGCAGTTCTGCCATTTACTCGCCGATGTATTTGGGGCCGGCTTAGACACGACTTTGACTACCTTAAGGTTCCTTGTTCCTCTTTATTTTTGGGTCGTCCTTCTAAATTGGGTCTTTCAGGTGGTTCCTACTGTACATGGCGTGTAATCCGACGGTACAAAGTGAGGTGCGACATGAACTCGATGTGATCCTGCATGGTGCCTTTCCTTCTTTGGACGACCTTCCGAACCTACACTTGACGAAAGCCTCGTTGGCCGAAGCGCAGCGAATACGCCCGGTGGTACCCGTCGGTATTCCCCACGGCGCTTTGGAAGAGGTCGAGCTCGACGGCTACAAGATTCCGAAAGGGTCGATGATCATCCCCTTGCAGTGGCGCGTGCACATGGACCCCGATAATTGGGACGAACCCGAGCGGTTCGAGCCGGCCAGGTTTTTAGACGAGGAGGGAAAATTCGTGAAGCGGGATGCCTTCATCCCTTTCCAAACAGGTGAGTGCCGCGCTTGCAGTTTTGTTTTTGTTTTTTTGGAATCTGCGTGCTTTTCGCGAAGGCAAACGGATGTGCGTGGGGGATGAACTGGCGAGGATGTTGCTGTTCCTTTTCGGCGCCGCGATCGTCCAGGAATTTTCAATTTCCACCGTGGAGGGGGCGACGATCGATTTGAGAGGAGAATGCGGCATCACGCTCACCCCAAAGCCACACGAGTTGGTGTTTACCGTGCGCGAGGAAAAAACGTTTGGGGGTCACTGATTTGTATTATTTTATTTTATTCGTTGACTTCATTAAAGAAATGTTCTGTTTCGACCGCATCCTGTTTTATCCTGCGTAAAGAAAACAAATAAATAGAATAATCAAATAATCCGGTATTTATTTGTAAAGGAAAAGAAAGACGACCTTTGGCATGATCTCATTTTGGAAATCGATTCTTTAAACCCCCTCACACACACACCACCTCGTGCAAGGAGTAAGTCGACTTCGCCTAATCCATCGTAATCGCAGTCAGCTGGTGTTTGCAGCGATGTGTTGATGTCGGTAGGAACCGCGTCCTGTGAATCGCGGAAGGCCAAAGCCTAATCGGCTTGTTTTTTCCTTAACGTCGCTGTATTATGAGTTGCCAACACGTTCGGCCCCATAACACCAGATAAATTTACTTTCAAATAAAATTTAAATCGAATATTAAAAAAAAAACACTTGGTTTTTACAAAAAAATATTTTTATTGATCGCTGGTTGTGTGATAAAATTATTTAAATAACAGTTACTCTTAGCTTGGTCTTACTCCTCTAGTATGTACAGTTTAAGATAAAAGAAATACACAAAACAAACATTAAATTATATATACAAAAAATAAAAATAAAAAATAGAATGGACTTAACTCTAAGGTATGTACAAGAAGAAAAAACAATGGCGCGCCGCCGCCCGCCTTCTCAAGCGGCGGCGGCGCGCGGCCTACTCTTAGATACTTTCTTAACTAGTCAACAAGAATCTATCTGCCCTGAAAACGGTTGCGAATAACACTGGTTTCAATATAGGTAACGAAACGTTGTTGTGTGATGCCAACTTTCCAGTGGTAAAAACATTATTAAAAAAAAAATGCTGCGTGTGATACCTTAAACGAGAGGGAGAGAGAGAGAATTTTGGGGGTTTTAAAATTGCCTAATTATTTCTATTAAGTGCGATCGATTCATTTTACATAAATTGTTTGTTAAAAAAAAATTGCTCGCCTTATCCTAATCCCGCGATAAAAACAGAAACTTTTTAAGTGAGAGAAAGAAAAATATTGGGGGCTATATAGCCCCTTAAATCTACAGCATTTGTTAAATATTAAAATTTGACTACTTTAAGCGATGTCACTTAGCCCCCAATTTCGTCGAACGAAAATTGGGGGCTAAGGGTATCAACATAGGACAGGTAAAATTGGGGGCTAATGAAAGACAAATTAAAGGGAATGTAGGTCAACTTCACATGTTAACGGTGATGAAAAATTGCAATAAAATAGAGGAATATCGGGGGGGTGTCACTTACCCCCCAACTTCTTCTGCTTCGTGAACTCTAGCGCTTGTTTTTAATGACCTCGCCATATCCTAATCCCGCGATAAAAACAGAAACTTTTTAAGTGAGAGAGAGAAAAATATTGGGGGCTATATAGCCCCTTAAATCTACAGCATTTGTTGAATATTAAAATTTGACTACTTTAAGCGATGTCACTTAGCCCCCAATTTCGTCGAACGAAAATTGAGGGCTAAGGGTATCAGCATAGGACATGCAAAATTGGGGGCTAATGAAATACAAATTAAAGGGAATGTAGGTCAACTTCACATGTTAACGGTGATGTAAAATTGCAATAAAATAGAGGAATATCGAGGGGGTGTCACTTACCCCCCAACTTCTTCTGCTTCGTGAACTCTAGCGCTTGTTTTTAATGACCTCGCCATATCCTAATCCCGCGATAAAAACAGAAACTTTTTAAGTGAGAGAAAGAAAAATATTGGGGGCTATATAGCCCCTTAAATCTACAGCATTTGTTAAATATTAAAATTTGACTACTTTAAGCGATGTCACTTAGCCCCCAATTTCGTCGAACGAAAATTGAGGGCTAAGGGTATCAGCATAGGACATGCAAAATTGGGGGCTAATGAAATACAAATTAAAGGGAATGTAGGTCAACTTCACATGTTAACGGTGATGTAAAATTGCAATAAAATAGAGGAATATCGAGGGGGTGTCACTTACCCCCCAACTTCTTCTGCTTCGTGAACTCTAGCGCTTGTTTATAATGACCTCGCCATATCCTAATCCCGCGATAAAAACAGAAACTTTTTAAGTGAGAGACAGAAAAATATTGGGGGCTATATAGCCCCCTAAATCTACAGCATTTGTTAAATATTAAAATTTGACTACTTTAAGCGATGTCACTTAGCCCCCAATTTCGTCGAACGAAAATTGGGGGCTAAGGGTATCAGCATAGAGCAGGTAAAATTGGGGGCTAATGAAAGACAAATTAAAGGGAATGTAGGTCAACTTCACATGTTAACGGTGATGTAAAATTGCAATAAAATAGAGAAATGTCGAGGAGGTGTCACTTACCCCCCAACTTCTCCTGCTTCGTGAACTCTAGCGCTTGTTTTTAATGACCTCGGCGCAATAAAACCGGACTACTTCAAGCGAGAGAAAGTTGACGCCAGTTAGCCCCCAATTTCGTCGGTCAGGTAAAACCACCTGAATTTTCATTAAAATGCGACAATCGTTTCATTTATGATTACGATTGTGTGAATTTCGTAAAGGTATACGATTGACTTGAAGGGGCGGAGGGAGGGAGGGGTTTCTTTCTTCCATTTCGTAAAACTCAAACACATGTTAATAAATGGGACTGTTAAAAACAATGAAAAAATGCACGACCTTAAAACTTAAAGATGAAGATCAACAAGGACATTAAGGGGAGGAGGGCACTTAGCCCCCAATTTCTTCTATTCCTTAAAGGAGAGATATTTGAAAACGAGGCAACAGTTTAAAACTGAAGATGAAGATTAACAAGGATATTATGGGGAAGAGGGCACTTAGCCCCCAATCTCGTTTATCCGTTAAAAAAGAGGTATTTGAAAGCGAGGAGCGTTTCAGATGTTGGCAACAGTTTAAAAACTTGAAGATGAGGATTAACAAGGATATCATGGGGAAGAGGGCACTTAGCCCCCAATTTCGTGTATCCTTTAAAAAAGAGATATTTAAAGGCGAGAAGCGTTTCAGACGTTAGCAACAGTTTAAAACTTGAAGATGACGATCAACAAGGACATTAAGGGGAGGAGGACACTTAGCCCCCAATTTCTTCTATTCCTTAAAGGAGAGATATTTGAAAACGAGGCAACAGTTTAAAACTGAAGATGAAGATTAACAAGGATATTATAGGGAAGAGGGCACTTAGCCCCCAATCTCGTTTATCCGTTAAAAAAGAGGTATTTGAAAGCGAGGAGCGTTTCAGATGTTGGCAACAGTTTAAAAACTTGAAGATGAGGATTAACAAGGATATCATGGGGAAGAGGGCACTTAGCCCCCAATTTCGTATATCCTTTAAAAAAGAGATATTTGAAAGCGAGAAGCGTTTCAGACGTTAGCAACAGTTTAAAACTTGAAGATGAAGATCAACAAGGATATTAAGGGGAAGAGGGCACTTAGCCCCCAATCTCGTTTATCCTTTAAAAATGAGGTATTTGAAAGCGAGGAGCGTCTTCAGATGTTGGCTACAGTTTAAAACTTGAAGATGAGGATCAACAATGATATCATGGGGAAGAGGGCACTTAGCCCCCAATTTCGTGTATCCTTTAAAAAAGAGACATTTGAAAGCGAGAAGCGTTTCAGACGTTAGCAACAGTTTAAAACTTGAAGATGAAGATCAACAAGGATATTAAGGGGAAGAGGGCACTTAGCCCCCAATCTCGTTTATCCTTTAAAAATGAGGTATTTGAAAGCGAGGAGCGTTTCAGATGTTGGCAACAGTTTAAAACTTGAAGATGAGGATTAACAAGGATATCATGGGGAAGAGGGCACTTAGCCTCCAATTTCGTGTGTCCTTTAAAAAAGAGACATTTGAAAGCGAGGAGCGTTTCAGACGTTAGCAACAGTTTAAAACTTGAAGATTAAGATCAACAAGGATATTAAGGGGAAGAGGGCACTTAGCCCCCAATTTCGTGTGTCCTTTAAACAAGAGACATTTGAAAGCGAGGAGCGTTTCAGATGTTGACAACAGTCTAAAACTTGAAGATGAGGATTAACAAGGATATTAAGGGGAAGAAGGTACTTAGCCTCCAATCTCGTTTATTCTGTAAAGTCGCTGTCGCGCGATTTAAAATTGGGAGATCAATTTCAGATGATAACGGTAGTGACAAATTACGTGAAGTTAAAAGAGAGTTTCGGGGGGGGGGTTGCTTAGCCCCAATTTCTTCTTTCTTTCTTAGTCCCCATTTTCGCCTTTTCCTTAAGAAAGTGTTATTTGAAAGCGAGGTACATGTCAGATGTTGGCAAAAGTTTAGAACATGAAGATGAAGATTAACAAGGGTATTAAGGGGAAGAGGTCACTTAGCCCCCAACTTCTTCTACCCAAAAAAAAAGATTTTTGAAAGCGAGGTAAAAGTCAGATGTTGGCAACTTGAAGATAAGGATTAACAAGGATATTAAGGGGAAGAGGGTACTTAGCCCCCAATTTCATATGTTCTGTAAAGTCGCCGGCACGCGTTTTAAAATTGGGAGATCAATTTCACATGATAACGGTAGTACTGAAAAATTACGTGAAGTTAAAAGAGAGCTTCGGGGGGGTTGCTTAACCCCATTTTTTTCTTTAATTTCGTGAAACTCTAGCGCTCATTTTAATGACGCCATCCAATTAAACACGCCGTAATCACATGGTAAACAAATAAAAGCAACGAAAATGACTGAGAAAAAGATAAGCTGCTGACGTCATTTAGCCCCCAATTTCGTCGGCCTGTAAAATCGCTAGCACGTGCATAGATTAAAATGCTAGATTCTTATCATGTATTGACGGTAGTGTAAATCGTTAATAAAGATAAACGAGAGTATCGGGGGGAGGGCTACTTAGCCCCCAATTTCTTCTATTTCGTAAAGCTCAAACACGCAGTAATTAACGGCATGCTCGATTCTATGATGCTGATAAATTAAATGAAACGAATGACTTTAGAAATTAAAGAAATGGACGTTAATTAGCCCCCAATTTTTTTCAATCTCGCCGAATCAGCGACGCAGATATTAAAGAGCGAGTTGTTAGTGCTAAAACTGTGTAAAGATTAACAAGGATGTTGAGGAGGTGGGAGTACATAGCCCCCAATTTCGTAAAGATCTATTTGAGGCATTAATTACCGACTTAATTTACATTGTATGCCAGTGATATTGAAATTGTTTAAAGTAATGAAAACGAGAGAAAGACTGACGTCATTTAGCCCCCCCCCCAATTTTATCTGTCCTGTATAGCCGCTGGCGCGTTTATTAAAAAGCGAAATCCATTCCACACGTCGAAGCTAATGAAAAACTGCTTGTAGATAAAGGGGGATATCGGGAGACTACTTAGCCCCCGATTTTCTCCATCGCATAAAATCAGTAGCATGTATATTAAAGAGCAAGATCATATGTTGATGGTAATAAAAAATGTGTGAAGATAAAGAGGGGTCTTGGGAGTTACTTAGCCCCCGATTTCATCTATTTTGTGGAGCTCTACCATTCATGTTATATGTCATTGACATTGAATTTGTGTGTATGAAACAATGAGAAAATGGTCTACTTTAAGCAAGCGAAAGGGGCGTCACTTAGCCCCCAAATTTCGTCCGCCCCCAGACGTTCATTAAACAACGAAATTCATTTAAAAATTAGATGGTAGGGAGAAACTGCTTGAGGACAAGGGGGAAATCAAATGGGGGCTACTTAGCCCCCAATTACTTCTGTCCCATAAAGTCACTAAATTGCACATGAAAGAGCAAGATCCATTTCATTTGTTAGTTGTATTTTAAAAAAAACTACTTAAACTTTACTTAACCTCCAATTTCTTCTTTTTCTGTTTGGTTTAGTTTAGCTTAGCTTAATGACCGACCGCACATTTTGTATGTCATTGTTGTGTTAATCTATAAAAACAATGAAAAAAAGTGGGCTAATTTAGGCGAAAGACCGAGACCCCGAATTTTCTCGTCATCTCGTAAGGTATCCGACGCTCTTTGCTTTGCAAGTCGATGGTCTCGATAAAAACTATGAAAACAGTTGGCATTACATAATCTGTTGATGATGACTAGCCTACTTAAATCTAGCGAATACTAAATTATGAGTATGAACACTTTCAATGCACAGCCGAACCCGGTCGGAGATCTGTTTAACGAAAAGAGTTCTATTGTGTAGTCAAAGAATTACAAAAAAAAAGAAGAGAGTAAAATTAATAAGTACATGCCTTTTCTCTTAAGTATGCAACGCTAGGAACCACTTCCAAGACACCGTGCTCCGAAATCCCTCAGGCGCAAGATTTCCACCCCCCTCCGAACCCTAGTGACTTCCGGCCGACCGTATCGTCGACGAGATGCAATCCCATTCCATGGGGCGGGGGCGCAGGCAGACTTTGAACGGGTTGGGCGTGATGGTGACGCCGGTGTTGCCCTTGAGGCTCGGCAGCTTCTCGCCCTTGGGGACCGAGATGTCGAACGTGTGGAGGAGCGACGAGAAAAACAGGAACATATCCATGCGGGCCAGGACTTCCCCGAGGCACATCCTTCGGCCCACGCCGAACGGGAGGAAGTACTCGGGTTTGGTCACCTTGCCTTCGGCGTTGATGAAGCGGGAGGGGTTGAATTTCTCCGGTTCGGTCCAGAGTTGGGGGTCCATGTGGACGGCGTGAAGGAGCGGCACTATTTGGGCGTGTTGGGGAAGGGTGTAACCGCTGAATTGGACGTCTCTGAAAAAAAAAATGGCCTACCGTCAGTATTCGTTGTTTTCGTTTACATCTACTTCCGACGAGTTGAATTTTGAACGAAATACAAGAGATTGAATTGAGTTGAATTGAAGTGCGTCGTAGTTTGAAACGGTTAGCAAGAATTGAATTGAATAGAATTCGTAAATACCGTACATAAAATCAGCAAAGTGATCGAAGCAATCTGAACTCAATTGAATTGAGTTAACAACTTGCCGAATTGAATCCGGCAATTCGAATTTAATTGAATCGTGAAGCTACTCGAATTCTGTATTGTTCAAAACTTAATCGAGTTTATAAACAAAATTGAAAATGAAATGATCAGTTGAATTGAGAGTTCGCAACATTGCTGAATTGAGTTAGCTGAATTGAATTGAATTGAATGCATTTGAGTTCGTTATTTTTAGCTGAATTTAGAATCGACTCAGTCTGGTCTATGACGTTTAGAATAGAGTTCATAAATACCTGAACTGTAGATTCACAATCAGTGAAGTCACTGAAAGCAATTCGAACTCAATTGAATTGCTGAATTTAATTGAATCGCGAAGCTAGTCGAATTCGGTTGAATACAGCTCGAAAATTAATTGAGTTTGTGAACAAAATCGAAATGAAATGGTCACTTGAATTGAGTCGAATAGAGTTCGCAACATTTCTGAACTGAATTAAACAAGTTTACCTGAAATGAATTGAATGCATTTGAGTTCGATGTTTCTAGCTCAATTTAGAATTGACTCGAGTCCAATTCAGTTTGGTTTGTAGCGTTAAATTGAGTCGAATAGAGTTCACAAATACCCGAACTGTAGATCATAATCAGAGAAGCGATCAGTGAAGTCAATCGGAGTAACTCGCATCCAATTGAATTGGGTTAAAAAATTGCCGAATTGAATCCAGCACTTTGAACTTAACTGAATCGTGAAGTTAGTTGAATCGGTTGAATATAGCTCGGAAATTAATTGAGTTTATGAACAAAACTGAAATCAAATAGTCATTTGAATTGGATTAAATTGAACTGAACAGAATTCGCAACATTTCTAAATTGAGCTGCTTCGGGACTGAAGCGAATTAAAAGAATTTAAAATTCAAGACTAGCTGAATTGAGATCGTTATTTTTAGTTGAATATAGAATTGACTTGAATTCAAATCAATTTGGTTTATAGCGTTTAGAAAGAGTTGAACTGAGTTCACGAATTCATGATCAATAAAGCGATCAATTAAGTCACTCGGAGCGATTTGAACTTAATCGAACTGGTTTAAAAACTTGCTAATTGAATTCGGTTGAATATAGTTCGAAAATTAATTAGACTTGGCTTAATTAAGTGCAATATCTGAACTAAATTTTGAAATGAATTGAATTGAATTTACTCGAACTAAATTGAATCCAAAATGATCGAGTTTATTAAGAATTAATGAATTTGTTCAATAACTGCACTGATTCAAAAGTAATTCAAACGTAATGGAAATTGAAGGATTTAATGTCTGGGCCGAGTTCAAATAGGATTCAACACATTTGCAGTTGAGTTCAACGACCGAATGAATTAAACGTACTTCGTTGAATTGAGTTTAACGTTCCTAGTTTTAATCAAAGGGTTGAATCCTCTTCAAAAATGATCTGATCACACGTGAATTAAATTAATTCGAAATCAAGAGAGTTGTTCAGTGACTGAATTGAATTAAAACTTATTTGAGCCCAATTGGAGTAGCTGTGGAGTTGTGAGTTCGTTTCGAATTCGACAAATTTAAAGTAAGGTAGTTTGAACTCAGTTGAATTGAGCCAGTGTAAGTCTTACTTGCGTTGACTCAGAATCAACGAAATCACTGAATTAAACTTGAACTCGACTAATCGATTAAATTTGAATTTGAAATATTTGTTGAATTCAACTTCAATTTAGTTATTTAAAAAACTTTACTGATTGTGAATCAAATTCATTCAAATTAATTGAAATGAACAGGAATGAACTGATTCGATTGAGTTGAACTCGACGCAGTTGCTCAATTAAATAGTGAAGCTAGTTGAATTCGCTTGAATATAGGCAGTGCGAAAATTAACTTGGTTTATGAACAAGATTGACATCTGAATTCAATTAAATTGAGTTGAATATAGTTCTCGCAAATATCTGAATTGAGTTGTTTCGGGACTGAAGTGAATCAAACAATTTGAATTCGACTGAAATGAGTTTATAATGTAAAACTATGCACTTGAGCTTATTATTATTTTAATTGAATTTAGAATTGACTTAAGTCCAATTCAGTTTAATGAATTCAATTGAGTGCAGTTAGAAAATTAATTGATTGGTAAATTGAATTGAATTCAATGCGTGAAGTGACTTGAATTTAATTGAATTGGGTTTAACACGTTTAAAACTGAACTCTACTGAATTGAAGCTCGTTTATGACGTCCTCATTTAGATAATAATTTCATCGCTGAGTAGGCTACATTTAAATTGACCTTGCAAATTGGATTTGATCGAAATTCGACGTCGTCATTCATCGAGGTACCCTTTCAGATAGAAGTGCGTTCGCTCTCGCGGAGATCCTTGAAAGATTGGGTCAGTAGTCAAATTTGCACCTGCGAAAAAGTGAAAGTTCGCGGCGCACGCCTTAAAAAAAAAGACGGTGTGAGTCGTGAACCCGCTACTCATTCTTCGGGTTCAACGAACTCTCCGCGTGCGCTCGGATCTGTCTGCAGAATGCTGCCGATTTCTCAATCTCGTTTCGCAAGCCCGCGGCGGAATCGTTAATTATATCGGTCAATAATGCTTTTATGTAATTTACGAGATCGTAAACAAAAATCACGAAGTAACGGTCGATTGTTGTTGTGACTCACGTCCGATGGAAAAAGTTCGTTCCGAACGATTCCGAGCGCGTTTCGTTCGCGGTTAACGCATAAACTATTGCGTTACTCGACATGTAAATTGAAACGCTCCGCGCAATCCGAATTTCAGGCCTGTCGTATGCGTGTTTGCGATATCTTCGAATTGATTCACGTTTCAAAAAAGAATTCAACTCAATTTAATTAGCTCAAACCCAACCCATTTCAGATGTAAACGCATTCAAAACAATTTAATTCAAGACAATACAATTTAAATCAAGTTTCTTTCAGATCAATTCATCTCAATTCAAGACCACACAATTTAAATCAAATTTCCTTCAGATCAATTCATCTCAATTCAAATCATGTTTTGTACTATTTCGATTCGAAAACTGAATTGATTCGCAAGTAACCATTTACGGCTTCAAGCACAAAAAATTCGACTCAATTCAACCGGTTCAAATCTAACTCAGTCGCATAGAACTCATTTAAGATGTAAACGCATTCAAAACAATTTAATTCAAGACAATACAATTTAAATCAAGTTTCTTTCAGATCAATTCATCTCAATTCAAGGCCACACAATTTAAATCAAATTTCCTTCAGATCAATTCATCTCAATTCAAATCATGTTTTGTACTATTTCGATTCGAAAACTGAATTGATTCGCAAGTAACCATTTACGGCTTCAAGCACAAAAAATTCGACTCAATTCAACTGGTTCAAATCTAACTCAGTCGCATAGAACTCGTTTAAGCTGTAAACGCATTCAAACCAATTTAATTCAAGATAATATAGCTTAAGTCAATATTCCTTCAGATCAACAAATTCATCTCAATTCAAGTGTAGTTTTGTACTATTTCAATTCGAGAATTGAATCGGTTCGCGAGTTTCAATTCAACTCAGTTCAATTAGCCCAAATCCAACTGAATCGCATAGGACTTTTTCAGCTATAAGCGTGTTAATCAAAGACAAAACAATTTCAAAGTCAAATTTCCTTCAGATCGATTCCAATCTTGCAGTTTTCAAGCAAATTTGAATCAATTCAGTTTTCGAATAGATTCGATGCGGTTTCAAGCACGTAAAATTCGACTCAATTCGATTAGCTCGAACGTAAGGTATTCAATTCAATTTAATTCAAGACAGTACACCTTAAGTCAAATTCTCTTCGCATCAATTCATCTCAATTCAAGTCAAGTTTGGTACTGTTTCAATCCGAAAATTGAATTGATTGGCAAATAACATTTGCGGATTCGAACACTCAACTCACAATGTAATTTAAGTAAAATTTCTTTCACATTAATTCATCTCAATTCAGTTTAGATTTTGTATAGTTGAGCAAAACAAGTCAATCAAATTGAACTTGACTGGAATGTTAATATTCATAATGAGTGCTGGAGCTGGTTGAATTCAAGTGATCGTGAGCTTTTAACAAGATTCAAACGAAGTGAATTCAACACGTTCATAACGGAAGTGAGCCCAAGGCGATTTGAATTTAGTTGGGTTCAGCTTAACGCGTTTAGTACTAGTCAGTGCGAAAGTTTCCTTTAGATCAATTCATCTCAATTCGAGTGATCGAATCAATTTAATTTAGTTGTAAATATATTGAATTCACTCATCACTCATTTTTTAGCAGCGTTTGACTTAGTTCATTACTCCTTATCGAGTTCTTGAACAGAATTAAGTTCACGGATTGTAAATTGAATTAAATCGATCGAATTCGAAAGGATCAAACGGACTTTATTCAGAGATTTAATTTTTGGTATGTACTAAAGTTGAAGATTTGGCAACGGCAAAGACCTACCTGGTGGGTGAGTGCGTCGTGCCCATGGGGACGACGCTGGATATCCTGAGCACCTCGAGTATGGTCGACTCGGTGACCGGAAGGTACGCGATGTCTTCCAATTTCGGAAGTCGATGGCGACCTATGACCCCGTCCAGTTCCTCCTGCACGGCCTTCATCACGTGCGGGTGGTGCAACATGAAGAGGACGCTCCATTGCAGCGAGGTCTTGATGGTCTCCACGCCGGCGGAGAAGAGGTCGCCCATGATCTGTTGGATCTGACGATCTGAGGACGAAATCGATTTAGCTTCCGATCGAAATAAAAAAGCGTTCGGGGGATTTACCGTGATCGCGACCTTCGAATAGGTGATGGCCGGTGCCTTCCTCGTCGGCCTTGTGGATTTCGAAGAGGTAGGCGTCGAGGAGGTCCCTGACGTGGCTTGGGTCGAAAGTCCTGCGGTGCTCGTCGATTGTTTCTTGCAGGAAAATGCCCATTTCATCGCGGTTCTATAATAGATGTCGATACATTAATGATTAGGGCGCGTCGGCCTGGACACTCGTCGATCTTTTTTGATCGCAGGGTATATTGTATATTAGTAAAAGAAGGTGTAGTTACCTCGACTATCTTCTGGCGTGTCTTGGTCATCCTGGGTATGTAACGCAGGATGGGTATGAACAGGACCGGACTGAGCGTGCCGAAGAGTTTGAAGCCCTCGTCGAAGAGCGTCATGAGACGTCCGAATTTGGCGTCGTTGTGCGAGAAACGCACCGACATGATGATGTCGCAGATGACGTTCGAGATGGAGACGGCGAAGTACGAATTGAGGTCCACCGGTTCGTTCTTCTGGGCCTTGAGCACGCAGAGGAAGCTCTCGACCTCCCTCATGATGCGGCTCTCCATTTGGGCCTTCCTGGCGCCGATGTAGCTCATCCCGAAGTGCCTCAATCGGCCGTGCAGGAACCTTCGCTGGTCCTTCCAGAGGCTGCCCTCGGTGTTGATGATTCCTGCGAAAGGACGAAAGGGGAAAGATTAGGATCGCTCTGACCCATATTATAAAAACGCGCTTGCGACATTGTTTAAAAATAGACGATTGATTCCGCGCGCTCTCCGTTTGTTAAACAATAATGACGCACTCGACTCGAATAGAAACGACAAAGTGGGTTAGCTTGATTACGCCTTATCGGTCGTCGATTATGCTCGTGAATCGGTGGGAACTATTTTGCGGCCACTTTTACTCAAAAAGCTGACCTGTCAAGGTTGTAAGAAGGTTGACGCGAGCGTTATTACAATAAGTATGTCAATTGGATACCGCGGCGATCGAAAGGACAGGGCCGGATTCAGACTTGTGCAAATTCAATAAAAGAACGGTCGCGGGTCGCATTCAACTGTTTTTTTCATTCACTTACAATAAATAGATCGAATTTGTTAATCAACTATGGACGACTGGCCAAATAAACTTTTCACAAGGAAGACCTTGGAAACTGATACTGTAGAATCAAAGTAGAATTCAAAGGACGAAGCTTTGCATTCTCGAGTGAAAAATGTCGTAAATAAACAAGCGAATGATAATTTGTTGCAAACTCATTGCAAACGTTTGTTTTCCGTGACCTACTCTTATCAAAAAAATTGGTACATTTGAGTAGAAGAAATTGATTTCGGTTTCTGAAATTCTTATTCTCTCGCTACAGGTTTCTATTTTAATAAAAAGCGCATCGAAAGGCGGAGAAACCAAAGCAATTCGTACTTTTTTAAACGGAACACCCTGTATACTGTCCGCCAAAATGCAAGATCATCTTTTCCCGATTGCAAAAAGTGACTTATCAAACTCAAACATGACACAACCGGCTCATCCTTAATATACAACAACATACAGGGTGTTCCGCTTAGGAAAGCGCTACTCTGCGATGCGCTTTTGTTTTTTGCGATAACTCCAAGAGGTAATGCGCATGGAACCCCACAACTTTTGCATTTAAAGTTTTTCTCTAACTCCTAATATATTCAGTGTGTTATTGAAGGTTGTACAGATATTTTAACTGACGATAGTACTCTTTAAATAGATGCTGAATATCTAAACTTCCCTTACACAAAGGTTACTGGTTTCAGAGATACACAGTTTATTGTCGCCCGTCTCTTTTCCGGGAGTCCGGTGCTGTAGGGGCGCTGCGGAAGGTCAAATCTTGAAACGCGCGGCGGCATCACGTTCCTCGTCATTTTCTGCCATGCGATGACGTGCAGCTCAATTCGATCCGAACCTCCGCAGGTACCGTAAAAAATTCCAAAAAAATTTCATAATTATTTTCGAAAATCATATTTCGAAAAAACGCACTTTCCTGGGATATAGCCCCCCATAGGTTGGTACCTGGGGCGGGCTTAACTTGCGTGTGAGAAAGCTTGGTTCGATTCGGTCAGTAAGGGCCGTGAAATTTTTTGCTTACGATTTATTGTGGCTCTCAAACAAAAACAATAAATCGTGCATCTCCGAAACCAGTAACTTTTGTATAAAGGAAGTTTAGTATAAAGGAACTTTCAATAACACCCAGTATATTAAAAAAAAAACTGTACACACTTATACAGAGTGAGCAATATACAATTGACAGACATGTCCGTACGTTATTCTCCTTCTACATATGATCGAATATTGACCATTGAGAGATCACTCCGTTACACTCAATACTTTTACATTTTTAGTAAGTACAAGAGAGCCAGAGAGAAAAAAAAGAGGAAGAGAGAGAGAGACGACATCCTAATTTTGGTTAATTTTATTGTTTCCATAACCGTCGTCGTCACCTTACTAAGTCTGTACTTTTATAAATTGGAAAAACAAAACCAATTTATTGTTTTTGAGGTTTAGTGAGCTGGCGCTTCTGACGTTTAAAGCGTCACTGCTGGCGCCACCTAGTCTACAATACCTGAACTTCTTGGTTGCCCTTTTACTTCTATCAATATTAGAAAAAACAAAAGGTAAACCTTATATGAAATTTAACGGTGATGGAAGGAGGTGGTGGTTTCATGTCGTAGAAATTAAAACGTTTTGAACCTCGATCTTTTAAAGCGTCACCGCTGGCGCCACCTGGTGTACAATACGTGAACTTCGTGCTCGCCTGTTTACTTTTATGAAATAATGTTAGAGAAAAGACAATGGGATTTAATAACAAATTGGTGGTGGTCATGGAAATTAAAACTTTTTAATTCTCGATCTTTTAAGGCGTCACTGCTGGCGCCACCTAGCGTATAATACGTGAACTTCATTGTCATCTCTTTACTTTTATAAATGTTAAGAAAGAAAAACAAGAGCCAAGCGTTTATGATATTTAGGCAGAGTTGTACAATGCCAGTTTAACTTTAAAAAAAAGCTTAAACCCGTAATAACAATTGTTGAAATAATCCTCGAGATGGGTTTAAGCATCAGCTTAAATTTAAACTGGCATTGTACAACTCTGCCTTAATAACAAATTGACGATGAAGCGGTGATTTAATGTCGTCGAAATTAAAACCACCTCGATTTTTAAAGCGTCGCTGCTGGCGCCACCTAGTTGTACAATGAGTGAACTTCATCGTCTCCTTCTTACTTTTAAAAATATTTTTAAAAATCGTGAAATTTAATAACAAATTGGTGCTGATGATTTAATGCCAGAAAAAACAACGTTTACCGTAATTTTTAAAACGCTACTGATGGAGGCATCTAGTTCACGATGTGTAAGTAAATTAGCTGGAAGTGCGGCTCCACCTACCGGACGGTGCTCAAAACAATTATAAAATTCGTGGGAATTTGCGTTGGAATGATTTAAAGCGATGAGCGAATTCTTTAAAGCAGACCAGAAATCGATTCTGCGGATACGACCTTAAACAATTGAAACTTGAATTTTCAATTTGTCGTTAGTGGCGCCATCTAATGGAAGTCCGGATATTTAATAGATAGGTGCGGACAAAATCTTCTTTTTTTGATCTGTCTGCACTAGTCGATCCTCGTGATTCCAAATTGTATTAAAAATCAGAATTCTGGATTAAGTTTTGCCAGCGCCATCTTCCGGACATTAATTTACGGTCATTCCGTGCGAACGGACGGAACAATTTCTGTTTTTTTTTTTATATAAATACCTCATTTTTAAGCATTAGTAAAATTTTATTGGAGAATTTTCATCGATGTGACAATATTACGTAAAATGAAGTTGCTCTTAGTTGTAAGTATACAAATTTAAGTTTAGTGCTAAATTAATTAAAGCTAAAATAACTGCGCCATCTATGTTGTATGCGAAAAATGAAAAATTGCTTATTATCTATGTATATGTTGTTTGTTGTTGGATTTAATGGAAATTTACGTGATTGTATTATTTCGTATTATTTGTTTCCAGCGTCAACTAGCGAATATTTAATTAATAGTTAATTTATTAAGTAAATTAACTTTGGATTCTTCGCGACGCATTCGATTCGTCTTGATTAAAACGTTTGTCATGATGAATTTTATGCGTGTTTTAGTTAATTCTGGCGAAAATTCCGTGAGCTGTCATCAGCGCCATCTGTGTTTTTCTTCTGGAATTAAAAGCTGACCTATTGCACTTCATTTCTTTAGGAATTATTTTAATAGTATAATTATAAAATATTTTTTCCTGCAGATTTTATGTTATTAACGATTTAAATACTTATTAAAAAAAAAAGAAATTAAAAAAATGTAATAATAAAAAACAATTTTACAGAAAAATGCATACAAGAAGTAACTTTTATTTTTTTTTCACTTTTTAAAGTTCTTTTTACGAAATATTTTTAAGAAATTTAACTAAAAACGACAATTTTAATTATTATTAAAACGAAGAGAGAATCTGTGAAAACACGATCCCTTTAAAATAAGATAAATAAATAAATTAAAGAAAAAGCAAAAAAGAGTAACAACTTTGGTCAGTCCTAACCAGTCCGGTCCCGTAATTGGGCATGTGCAAACAGGCACAGAACTCAGCAAATACTCTGACAAAAACTGTTAATTACAATACATATTCTTTATTTATTTATTTTTATTTGTATAAACGAAACTTATTTATAAAGGAAGCCCACCATTTTATTTGTTTTAAAAACTCTCAAAAAAGATGAATACATAAAGAGTGTGAAACCCAAAAATGCATAATATAAACTGTCAAAGTGAACAGGAAGAGTCTAACTACGGGCACTTTATTTTTGGGAAAAAACGAAAATATTTGCTAATAAATTTAAAAAGAAAATTTCTTTTTTTTTAATTCAAGGCCATCTTCTGTGACATATGCAAAATAAAAGGACTGTCAAAAATATTTGTTCGAAATTAAACAAAAAGAAAAACAAATGAAAATCGTTTTTGGAACGGAAATGGTCTCGAAAAATTAAAAAAAAATTGACAAGCACTGTTTTTTTTTCTTCTTCTTAGTTTTAGTTTTTGTTCAAAATCATCTTCTGTGTCGTACAATACAAAAGGACGACTGTCAAAAATATTTCATCGAAATGAAACAAATGAAGATCGCTTTTGAAATGGAGGCGGGCGGGTCTCGAAAAATAAAAATTCGACATTGTCTGTCGATCGTTTCTTTCCGAGTCTAATTTCTGGGTCGCAAAGATACTCGGAAGTTTTTTTTTTTAAATTAAACAAATAGAAAAAAAAAACAAAAGAAAACGTTTTGGAAAAATAAGCTAAACTTTTTTTCTTTGTCAATTATTTTCCTCAAAATCACGCAAAGAGAAGACTCTTAAAAACATTTGTTTAAAATTAAAAAAAAAAAGAAAGAAAATGGAACAGATATTCTTTTTATCGTTTTTTGTCAATGCCGTCTTCTACGTCAGAGTATTCTCAAAAATATGTGCTTAGAATTAAAAAAAAAAAAAGGAAACAGATGAAGATCGATTTTGCAATGTAAACACATAGTCTTCTGTGTCAAAAATTTCATTTATTTCAGAATTTAAAAAAGGGGAAAACAAATGAAGATCGATTTTGCAATGGAACTACCTAATCTTCTGTGTCAAAAATTTCATTTGTTTTAGAATTTAAAAAAAAAAGGGAAACAAATGAAGACTGATTTTGCAATGAAAATAGTTTTCCGTGTCAAAAATTTCATTTGTTTTAGAATTAAAAAAAGGGAGGGGGGAACAAATGAAGATCGATTTTACAACGGAAATAGTCTTCCGTGTCAAAAATTTCATTTGTTTCGGAATTTAAAAAAAAAGAGAGAAACAAATGAAGATCGCCTTTGAAACGGAGGTGATCTCGAAAAATAAAAATTTGACATTAATCCTTTTTTTGTTTATCCATCGTTTTTTGTTTTTTCGAGTAAAATTTTTTGGTCGAGAAAATATCGGTTCAAAATTAAACAAAACAAAAAAACAAATGAAATTGGTTCGGAAAAATAAGCTAAATTTTTCCTCAAAATCACAACGAGAGGTTATGTGTGTAGATTAGAAAAAAAAGGGAAACAAATGAAAATCGATTTTTTAATGGAGATAGTCTTCCGTGTCAAAAATTTCATTTGTTTCAGAATTAAAAAAAAGGGGGGAAACAAATGAAGATCGATTTTACAACGGAAATAGTCTTCCGTGTCAAAAATTTCATTTGTTTCGGAATTTAAAAGAAAAAAGAGAGAAACAAGTGAAGATCGCCTTTGAAACGGAGGCGATCTCGAAAAATAAAAATTTGACATTAATCCTTTTTTTGTTTGTCCGTCGTTTTTTTGTTTTTTTCGAGTAAAATTTTTTGGTCGAGAAAACATCGGCTCAAAATTAAAACAAATGAAAATGGTTCGAAAAAATAAGCTAATTTTTTCCTCAAAATCACAACGAGAGGTTGTGTCTAGATTAGAAAAAAAAAGGGAAACAAATGAAAATCGTTTTTTAATGGAGATAGTTTTCCGTGTCAAAAATTTCATTTGTTTTAGAATTAAAAAGAGGGGGAGGGGGAACAAATGAAGATCGATTTTACAACGGAAATAGTCTTCCGTGTCAAAAGTTTCATTTGTTTCGGAATTAAAAAAAAAAAGAGAGAAACAAATGAAGATCGCCTTTGAAGCCGGAGGTGATCTCGAAAAATAAAAAATTGACATTAATCCTTTTTTTTGTTTGTCCATCGTTTTTTGTTTTTTCGAGTAAAATTTTTTGGTCGCGAGAAAATATCGGCTCAAAATTAAAACAAATGAAAATGGTTGGGAAAAATAAGCTAATTTTTTCCTCAAAATCACAACGAGAGGTTATGTGTCTAGATTAGAAAAAAAAAGGGAAACAAATGAAAATCGATTTTTTAATGGAGATAGTCTTCCGCGTCAAAAATTTCATTTGTTTCGGAATTTAAAAGAAAAAAGAGAGAAACAAGTGAAGATCGCCTTTGAAACGGAGGCGATCTCGAAAAATAAAAATTTGACATTAATCCTTTTTTTGTTTGTCCGTCGTTTTTTGTTTTTTCGAGTAAAATTTTTTGGTCGAGAAAATATCGGCTCAAAATTAAAACAAATGAAAATGGTTGGGAAAAATAAGCTAATTTTTTCCTCAAAGTCACAACGAGAGGTTATGTATCTAGATTAGAAAAAAAAAGGGGAAACAAATGAAAATCGATTTTTTAATGGAGATAGTCTTCCGCGTCAAAAATTTCATGTGTTTCGGAATTTGAAAACAAGGAAAACAAATGAAAATCGCCTTTGAAATGGAGGTGGCATTTTTCCTCTTTTCGAGTCTAATCTTTTGGTCGAAAAAATTCTCGGAAATATTCAAAATTGGACAAAAAAAAACAAATGAAAATCATGCCTATTCGGAAAAATAATTTTTCGTTGTCAATTTTTTTTCTTCAAAATCACAAAACAAGAGAGGATTCAAAAATATTTTTTCAAAATTACGTAAATACATTTTTTTGTCGATACCATTTTCTATTTCCAAAGATTCTCAAAAAAAATTGCTTAAAATTTAGGAAAGGATAAACAAATGAACATCACTTTTACAATGGAAATAATAGTCTTGAAAAAGTAAAATTTTTAAGAAGAGAAGCAAATTCTGTGAACAAAAAATACTTCAATTTTTACGGCGGTTTGCACTCGAGTTGCCCTTTACTGACGAGGTCGCATAAATATTGAAACTGTTTCGTTCGCAATTTTTTTTCTTCGTTTGTTTCGTTTGGCTGTTTGAAAGAATTTCGAATTTTCCGTTTTCAATCGATTTTGCGATCGTTAATTAAAATCACCGCAACGCGTATAAGTCCGGCCCTGTCAAAGATAATTGAGTCGTGCTTGCGGCAGCACGCTCGTTCAATAATTCAAGAGATTAGTTCGGTTCGCGCGTGCCATCTCGTCTGACGACTTAACTGAAGACTTACTTACCGTAGCCTCCTAGGATGCTCGTGAACTCCGTGGTCGGCCTTCCCGTGAATTCGTCCTTGCGGAAGGCGTCCCTTATCATCTTGTAATCACTGAGCACTATAACGAGCTGCGAACCGAGCCGGGTCGAAATCAGCGAGCCGTACTTGTGGGTGAGGTCGCGAAAGTACAGGTGGAGATCGCCCTTCAAAAACGGCAGCGACCCGACCACGGGCAACCCCCAAGGTCCCGGGGGTAAGGAAGACGTCTCCCTTACCATCTGAATGAGCCGAATCGACAGTAACACCGTGAAGAAAACGAGCAAGAGACTGGCCGACACTTCTTCGCACGCAACACTCCACAACCACATGAAACCGTAAAGGAACATTTTTTTTATAAGTCTTATTCTTCTTGTTCTTCGATCACCGATCACCTTTGCTCTCTGTGTGTGGTGGTACTGCTGCTGCTGCTTGCTCGCTCTATGAGTGTCAATGCTATGTCGTACTAAAGCAAACCTTTTATACGTTACTCAACCTCAAAACTTAAGCCGATTGAGGGGGGAGATGCATGAGACGGGCGTAGGAGGAGTCTTCCGGCCGAGCCAATCGGTCTCAATCTCCCCTCTCGCTGATTGGTCGTTTCTTCTGCATCCGCGGTATCATTGCGTTGCATCTCATTCATGAATTCATTTTGGTCCGAATGCTGGACCTGGAAACAAGCAGAGTTCACGTCTTCTTCGTCTTCGTTTTCGCGAAGAAAGTTACGATTTTTCTTCTTCTTTTTCTTTTCTCAAGAAACACGAAAATTTTACATGATCTCCGCTCGATAATAATAGTGGATTTCACTGCTGATTAAAATCACTGAAGATAATTGAGCGATTTTTATTTCTTAAAATCATCTCATTAAATAAACAAATGCGGCTCTGAATTCCTAAAACTGTGGTACATTTTTGAGACGTTTGACAGTTGTGCAATTTTTGACGTAAAATAAAACAAAAGGCGATCGAGAAATAAAGAAAATTTATAAAATTTAGAAAAAAAGAAACGTAGAAGCAAAATATTCTCATTAGATAAACAAAAGTGGGTGCAAATTTATAAAATTATGACATATTTTAAGACATTTGACAGTTGTGCAATTTTTGACGTAAAATAAAACAAAAGGCGATCGAGAAATAAAGAAAATTTATAAAATTTAGAAAAAAAGAAACGTAGAAGCAAAATATTCTCATTAGATAAACGAAAGCGGGTGCAAATTTATAAAATTATGACATATTTTAAGACATTTGACAATTGTGCAATTTTTGACGTAAAATAAAACAAAAGACGATCGACAAATAAATAAAGAAAATTTATAAATAAAAAGAAATGATAAGAAAATCTCATTAAATAAAGGAAACTGAGTAGATTTTCAAAAATTAAGATATGTATTAGGACGTTTGACAATTGTGCAATTTTTTATGTAAAAAAAAAACAAGAGACGATCGAGAAATAAAGAAAATTTACAAAATTTAGAATAAAAAATTAACAAATTAAGCAAATTATGTGTTAAGTCATAGCAGTCTCGGACAATGAGTTATTTTTCTCTCTTATACAACCCCATGACATTCCGTCAAAGAAAAATATAAGTTGCAATTTAAAAAAAATCATCGTTGACGTCACAGGCCGAGATTGTGACGTCGTAGAAAAAAAAAGGAGCAAAGAATTAGCCATTTAACTTTTATTTAAAACTTTTCTCTGTAAAACTTGCAAGAACGGCTCTTATACCTTCGGTGTGCTTTACTTTTTATTCGTGCCGTATACAGGGTTTTACTTAACTCTAATCATTACAGATTCACAAGATATACAGGGTTCTACTCGACTGTAATCATATTGTTAAACAAATTTTCAATGATGATTTTTTAAAATTTGTTTCAAGTTACATATTAATAAAATAGAAAATTTTAAAGAAATTTGACATTTGTATTTTGATAGCTTCGACGAGTTTCAACGTGCACGTACGCGTCCACTTGTCGTAGAAACAAGTCGCGTGAATTTTTAAACCAAATTAGAAATTATCGTTTTGATTTTTTACTATTTGCTTGGAAATCTATAGGTACGAAAAGTTAAGAAATACTGAAAATGGAGGTTTTATTTAAAAATACATACAAAAAGAAATCAAGATTTTTTATTTAAATCGATGATTTTCCAATTTTTAATTTGTTATTTTTTTTATTAAGTCTGTAGAAATTTTTCTTCTTACATCTCCTGTAAGTAAGTCAAAACGTGAAGTGCTCCTAGACTTTTAATTAATTTGAATCCGAGTCGAATACTCAAATATTTCATAAAAAAATAACTGATGAGTTTTCCTAAAAGAAGAAAGTAATTTATTCCCAACGGCAAGCAATACGCAGCCAATAACAGGAATCAGGTACATAAGATAAAACAATCATAAACATAATTAAGTAATAGTAAGTTGTGACAAAAAAATAAAATAAAAACAAAATTCATAAATTTTTTTTAAGAAAATATACAGGGTGTCCCAACAGTGAGTTCTCGGGCCATATCTCCATAACTACTGAAGATAAAAAAAATTCAACACAGTTTCTTTTTTAATTTAAGAGATCTACAACACAAAATTATTTTCAACTATACATATACAGCCTGTCCATTTTTCGAGTGCCACTATGGGGATCTCGCTTATCTTAAGAGATACGAAGTTGGTTAAATTAGGGCAAAGTTGCGCATTTTCGTGCTGAATAATAATCTGGAAAGAAATTTGTAATATCTTCAATAGTTTTGAAAATAACGCAAAGAAACGAAAATTTCTGATTTTAGTTTTTAATTTTTTCACGATAAACTAATCGTAGTAGACATTTCTAACTAAGACATTATTGAGACACATTTTTATGGAAAATTTGAATATGGCATCCCCTTTTCAATAATTTTCAAGATGACGGAGAAACACTTGACAACTTCATTTTTTCTTATGGACGCCATTTTGGATTTTAACATTTTGAGATTAAGTTTTTTTTTTTCTCTTTACAACGATGTATCACACATGGTGATTCCATATCACATTTTTGCCAAAAATTCAATTTTTCATTTTTTGCGAAGAGTACTTTGGAAAAACAAAACGTTCTTTTATTGTGAACAAAAGTTTGACGATTTGATCCTATTTCAAGTCTTGTCATTTACGTTTGTGCTAAACTAATCGTACTAGACATTTCTAACCAAGACATTATTCAGACACTTTTTTATTGAGAATTCGAATATGGCATCCCCGAAATACATAATAAGAATAGATAATAATTAACGAATGTAACATCACAACATGTGTTCAAATTGCCCACCTCCTAATTCTAAGCACAATGCCTCTCTCTTCCTAAGATTTGCTATAGCTCTTGACACATCCCTTCTTCTAATCTTGTGCCTGAAAGTGGTGACAATTCTTTGACGAAGTTCATCAAGATCGGCTGGCAATGTTTTGTAAATTTCATTTTTCATTGTCCCCCACAAAAAATAGTCCAAGGGAGACATGTCAGATGACCGCGCCGGCCAGGGTACGTCGCCATTATTAGCAATAACATGGTTGGGGAACATTTCCGACAAGCATTCCCTAACCCTCCTAGCATTATGGGACGGTGCGTCATCTTGCTGGAACCAGATGTCTGAATAATGTCTTGCTTAGAAATGTCTAGTACGATTAGTTTAGGACAAACGTAAATGACAAGACTTGAAATAGGATCAAACTGTCAAACTTTTGTTCACAACAAAAGAACGTTTTGCTCTTGCAAAGCAATCTTCGCATAAAATGAAAAATTGGATTTTTAGCAAAAATGGATCCCCCATGTGTGATACATCGTAAAGAGAAAAAAAACGTAATCTCAAAATGTTAAAATCCGAAATGGCGTCCATAAAAAAATGAAGTTGTCAGGTGTTTCTCCGTTATCTTGAAAATTATTGAAAAGGGGATACCATATTCGAATTCTCCATAAAAAAATGTCTGAATAATGTCTTGGTTAGAAATGTCTAATACGATTAGTTTATCGTGAAAAAATTAAAAACGAAAACCAGAAGTTTTAGTTTTTTTGCGATATTTTCAAAACTATTGAAGATATTTCAAATTTCTTTTCAGATTATTATTCAGCACGAAAATGCGCAACTTTGCCCTAATTTAACCAACTTCGTATCTCTTAAGGTAAGCAAGATCCCCATAGTGGCACTCGAAAAGTGGACAGGCTGTAGAGTGAATCAAAACAGTGGTGCCGGACACAACTTTTTTATTTCAAATGGGATGCTCTATATATGAAACCAAATTTGGATTGCCCATGAAATTCTACACATTTTCTGTATACCATTGTCTGTACCTAAACCTAACCGTTCTTGAGATATTTAAGATTTTGTCTAAAAACTGCCATTTGCAGCCACTACTTTATTTATTCATAATTTATTTATTTTTACGTCTAAAAAAAGATTCTTGGTACAGATGTAGTTGATACATAAGCTTATTGTAAGCCATTATTAAATGCACTTTTATCGCTACAGGGTGGTCATGATAATAAGCAAAATCTCAGAAATTTCAAAATGACAGAACTCAATTTTCTTAAATAGCATGCCCTATATTTTTCTATCCTAAATTATTCGTTTAACAAAGTACTTTTATTTTTGTTAAGTATTACATGCTATTTAAGAAAATTGTGTTTTGCCATTTTGAAATTTCTAATATTTTGTTTATTACCATGGCCAACCTGTAGCGATAAAAGTACATTTAATAGTGGCTTATGATAAGCTTGTGTATCAACTACATCTGTACCAAAAATCTTTTTCTTAGAGTTAAAAATAAATAAAATATGAATAAATAAAATAGTGGCTGCAAATGGCAGTTTTTAGACAAAATGTTAAATATCTCAAGAACGGTTAGGTTTAGGTATAGGCAATGGTATACAGAAAATGTTTAGAACTTTATGGGCAATACAAATTTGGTTTCATATATAGGGCATGCCATTTGAAATAAAAAAAAGTTGTGTCCGGCACCACTGTTTTGATTCACTGTGTATAGATGAAAATAATTTTATCTTATAGATCTCTTAAATTAAAAAGGAAATCGTGTTGAAAATTTTTTGTATCTTCAGTAGTTATGGAGAATACATTGTTGGCACACCTGTATAATATTTCAAAAAATAGCAAAATTTGAAATAATCTCTGTATTGAAGGTATGTAATTGAAACTAGTAATTGTTGTTAGTTGTTAGAAACTCGATGATAATTTGAGAGTGTTTGAGAGCACTGTTTGAAGCCTCTTTGCTCGGCAATTAGGATATATAACAAACTTCCTGTTAACATCAAAGATTCGTCGTCCATTAATATTTTTAAGAAACGTTTAAAATCTTTTCTCATAAAAGAATGCTATTACTCTCTGAATGAATTTCTGTCACAGTAGTGGCGCTATGATGTGATGACAGTTGTGTTGTTTTCTATTTTATTGTAATATTGGTGTGAGTTCTGTACATTTATATATATATTATTTGTGACAATTGTCAATGTCTTGTTTCAAGATTTCTCATGACAATAAATATTATTATTATTATTATTATTATTAATAATAACAAAGAAGGGCTGAAGTAAACAAGTTCGTAAAGCAGCAGCGTCCTATCCGAACGATCTTAGTCTGTGACTTCGGTAATTTTGAATTAGCGTCAGTGTCCTATCTGGGCGAACTTAGTCTATGATTTGATGGTTTTAAATTCCATCAAAGACATTTTAACTTAATAATTCACTCTGTATGAAAGCGTCCATAGTACAGAAAGTATCCTCAAGTAGCTTTTGACAGTTAGTATCAGGAGCAGGATTAAAACGAATACATTTAACAAGCACCTAAAAAAATTATTGAGTTTTTTAATATTTACTTATCATGAAATTTTAAGACGCACTGCGACCGTCAGTTCAATGCGTGTCAGTTTGAATACAGTTACTGATCATCCTGTATATGATGTTGATGATGTAATTCATATATAGGGCTTGCCGTTTGAGATAAAAAAGTTGGGTCCGGCACCACTGTTTTGATTCACTCTGTATACAGGGATATTCACATAAACCGTTCGTTAAAAGTTTTCAAGGTTGCAGTTCACGTAGATATTTGAAATTTAAGGAACAAGGGTTTTCCGTGGAGATCTCTTTAAATAAAATAAAATTGCCTTTGTATCACTTCCGGTACAACCGGAAGTGATACAAAGACAATTTTATTTTATTTAAAGAGATCTCTACGGAAAACCCTTGCTCCTTAAATTTCAAATATCTACGTGAACTGCAACCTTGGAAACTTTTAACGAACGGTTTATATGGATATCCCTGTAGAGGCTTCTAGAAATCGTAGAATTTTGAAAAACACCCTGTAACTCCTAAGCGGTACAAGATATCGAAATGCGGTCTTCACCATTAATTTTGTCTTAGAAATCGAGCTCCAGACGCCGAGGTCAGTTTTTGTTTAACTCTTCTAAAAACAGGTGTTTCCTATTAAAAGTGTCAAATTTGGCCCAACCTGTACATATTTTTTCAAGATACTATATTGTTTACTATAAGTTTAAGTTTTATTTTATTTTATGATGACTTTTTTAGTCAAAATATTTGTTGACACTACAGGGTGTCTGCTAAAAGCAGGGCTTCATTTTTTTTTAGGTCGAATCCCCAATTTCTTCTTTTTGCAATTTCAGTTTCTGTTCAAAATTTCACCGTTTTTTTCACATGACCCAGTCAAATTTTGAACACTTTTATACGCCATACTATTTCGAAAACTGTCCACTTTTAAGATATAGTGAGAAATTTTGAGCTGGACTTAACAACTGCAAAACAAAGAATTTGAGGGAAAAAAACAAAGTTAATGCTCGCCCAAATTTTTGCAGATACCCCCGTAGCAAGCAAATATTTCCTGTAAAAGGAAAGAAATGCAATAAATTTGAACTGAATTGAATTGGAATGATTCCAAACATTACTTTTCTAGTTTTTCTAAACCAATGTGTTTACTTGCTCGTCGTTCTTCCTTTTTTTCCAAACCTAATACCTCTCAGCATTAAACTATCACAGAAACTTGAACCATTTGATTTTTGAAATTTACAATTTGCTTTATAACTATGCAGTAATTTTTTGTAAGACAAAAACATTTTTTAGGCGACAAGCGAAAATTCACGTAAAATACATACCTCAGCACGGTCTCCTAGCACAGGCCGTACTGATAAAGAAACTCGTGCGCTCGGTTTTCGACCGGAAAAAAAAAAGGAAAAACGTCCAAGCTATCACCATCAACAATCCTTGACCTCGACAATTATCGCCGAAACGAGCGGGACAGGTTCGTGCTTAACACAATTAAAAATCACTTTTCGCTCTATTTCTAGAGCAAGCCAAAAATAGTGTTCGTCGTGCGTCATACGTATTACGGAATCGATTACCAAACAAAGATCTCCCTGCCGTGTCAACAAAAAGAAAAAAATCTGATGAGTCAGTTCTGCCCAAATGAAAATTAGGTGAACAAAGTGCACAGCTCGCGGTATACTTTGCATGTTTATAAACATTAAAACGAAACGCTCGTCTTATGCAAGAGTTATCGTGACACGTGCAAATCCGCTCGGTTCTTTTTTTCATTATTTGGGGTCTCCTCCGTTTGGAGGCCGTCATCGTCAAAACCTTGAACCCTCCTGCTCTCTTCCCAAATTATTTCTCGCACTTCTCTCCTCGGAGGAGACCTTGACCAAGGCGAATTTCCGCATTGAACCAATTTCGCCCAGTCATTGTTTTGGTCGAAACGGATCGCCGGTTTCGGTGAAGGCTGGCCGAGTCCAACGATTTCCGCCCTCCTGCTCCTGCTCGCGCTCGCCATCCCAACACATCACATGAAAAGAAGTGGTTGCGCAATTGCGCTTGAATGAAAACGTACTTACGTGATCCACTTCGTGTGACATCACCTCCGGCGAACGTGACACCTCGAAAACAATGCGATTTCGCTAATTCAAGCGGGTGATTACATAAGGGGTTGTTGATCCCGGCGGGTGCAACGCCTCCTTCATCCCGTGCGAGATGCGAAAGTGCAGACTCGCCTGTTACCCGAGAGCGTGTTTACGAAAATTTAAGGACTTGCCGATTCAAAAAAATAGGCTTCGAGGAAGTTACAACGCGCAGTAAGTAAGCTCTCGGGTTACGCACGCAAAGGCGTCGCGGAATTTACGAGTCGGATTTTGGGAAAAATTCGTACATGTGGCAACCCTGTATTCCTATAGATTTAGCTGATACTCCAAACGAAAATTTAAAGACGTGTAGATTCAGAAGAGGCTTCGAGGAAGTTGGCTCTCAAGTTACACGCTCAAAAGCGTAAAATCCGTCGATCAAAAACAAAAGAAAAACATCGCATAATCAATGGATATAGAATACAATCGACCTTTGAAAACAAAACGAAAAACAATAATTGACTAATCACGTGAGACTGTAGCGAATCGAAACTTTCGGCATTGCCCGAAAGATGACGTTTTGAAAAAGAAAATAATTATATCTGCACATCAATTGCGATGTTTAAATTTTGCAAACGAAATCGTGCCATGTTTTGAGGATTTTAATTTCTCTAGATGCGAAGAAATTCTAAAATTTCTTTCGGGATTGTCCGAGAGATGGCGCTTCGCGTTAGCAAATATAGATTTCTTTTCAAATCAAATTGTGATGAACGTGAAATATTAACCCAAAAGCATACGTTTCTTGTTCATTGCTTAGTTTTTGAAGAATTTGTAACTTCAATGAGAATATCCAAGACGAAATTTACAGTATTAACCGAGAGATGGCAATTACAATAGACATATTCTTATCGAGCATCTAATTAAATCCTTATTCAATTGTGCTATCGCAAACATTTCGTTTAGCAACTGTACGTGGTAACTTGTTGTGATGGCAATTGCCAGGTTTACCATCAAATTTATTTACGTATTAGGAGTATTAAATTGGAACACTGTATGAATAATATGTTTTGTAATATGCCGGTTGTTTTTCTGAAATCTCTAAAAAGGTAAAGACGGACATTCTATGCTCTGTGAATCCTATGGTTTATTTTCATCTCACTTACTAATTCCATGTCTTCTTGAGTTAATTAATTTTATTCCTCATATCTGTGAGTTTCGATCTTAACTTGGTCAATTATCAGTGTTCATCTTAGAAGTGTGCATCATCTTAATAATAATAATATATATTTACGCAATTCAGCATTACATAGTAATAAGATTGTACAGTTATGTATAATATAAATTCACAGATTGAATAGATCATGTAGGTATAATAATATAATAATTCCAAACGAATTTCGATTTTCTTCATAAAAAATTGAGAAAACAAAAGACGATCGATGGTTTAACAAATGCAAGAAGCAAATGTTTTAGTTGACGATTTGAATGTAAAAAACGGTTTTACTTTTTAGTGTGACAATAAATTAAGAGCGATGGCAAAAGACGATTCCCATTTCAAACGAATTTCGACTTTTGTTATCTTAAAAACAAAAACAAAACAAAAGACGATCGATTGTCGAAACAAAAATTTTTGTCGACTATTTGGATATTAAAAAAAAAACTTTCGTTTCTACTTTTGCGTCAAAAATGAAATTAAGAGTTTTGACGAAAGGACGTTCGAATTCTAATCGAATTTTGATTCGATAAAAGATGAAAGGTCAAATACCGACGAAGAAAGAACGAGAACAATCAAAACAAATAAACTAATTGAATTTTACGATTGCCAAAAACAAAAGGCGATCGCATAATAAAGGAAAACGAGAGTAATTAAACCGTAGAGAAGAAACAGAAGAAAAACGCTGCGCAATCCGATATACGAAGAAAAGCAAAAAGACAATTACCCAACCAAAAAAAGTTCCCGGTTTGATTAAAAAAAACTGACAAAAAAATAAATTACATAATATCTGCTGTCGTCGAGAAAACAAAAGACGGTCGACGATTATGAAAAGCAAAAGATATACAAAAGACAAGTAAAACGTCACATAGGCAGTGCACGAGTTTAAAAAGAAAAAGAAAGGGACAAAGCTTTCGGCACAAATAAACTAATAGACTCTTATAGGAAAACAAAAGGCGATCTGCGAATAAGGAAAACAAGAAATCATCGATAAACAACAATGCCACACATTCGATTTGTGAATTGGACTAAAATTAAAAAAAAAAACTCAAAACGCCACGAGCGCTATTGCAAGAATGAGCGCGAAGCCGAAGGCGGCGTTCTCTCCAACTATGCTCTGAGAAGGGGGTCGTTACGAATGAAATTAGTTTTAGCCGGGCGACAGAGTAAAACTGAGAGGTCCTGTAGAACTAAATAACAGCGTATGGTCTAGTGGCATATTATTGAGAAACATGGCAAGGCGATCTGCGAATAAGGAAAACAAGAAATCATCGATAAACAACAATGCCACACATTCGATATGTGAATTGGACGAAAATTAAAACATGGCAAGGCGATCTGCGAATAAGGAAAACAAGAAATCATCGATAAACAACAATGCCACACATTCGATATGTGAATTGGACGAAAATTAAAAAAAAAAAACTCAAAACGCCACGAGCGCTATTGCAAGAACGAGCACGAAGCCGAAGGCGGCGTTCTCTCCAACTATGCTCTGAGACGGGGGTCGTTACGAATGAAATTAGTTTTAGCCGGGCGACAGAGTGAAATTGAGAGATCCTGTAGAACTAAATAACAGCGTACGGTCTAGTGGCGTATTATTGAGAAACATGGCAAGGCGATCTGCGAATAAGGAAAACAAGAAATCATCGATAAACAACAATGCCACACATTCGATATGTGAATTGGACGAAAATTAAAACATGGCAAGGCGATCTGCGAATAAGGAAAACAAGAAATCATCGATAAACAACAATGCCACACATTCGATATGTGAATTGGACGAAAATTAAAAAAAAAAAACTCAAAACGCCACGAGCGCTATTGCAAGAACGAGCGCGAAGCCGAAGGCGGCGTTCTCTCCAACTATGCTCTGAGACGGGGGTCGTTACGAATGAAATTAGTTTTAGCCGGGCGACAGAGTGAAATTGAGAGATCCTGTAGAACTAAATAACAGCGTACGGTCTAGTGGCGTATTATTGAGAAACATGGCAAGGCGATCTGCGAATAAGGAAAACAAGAAATCATCGATAAACAACAATGCCACACATTCGATATGTGAATTGGACGAAAATTAAAACATGGCAAGGCGATCTGCGAATAAGGAAAACAAGAAATCATCGATAAACAACAATGCCACACATTCGATATGTGAATTGGACGAAAATTAAAAAAAAAAAACTCAAAACGCCACGAGCGCTATTGCAAGAACGAGCGCGAAGCCGAAGGCGGCGTTCTCTCCAACTATGCTCTGAGACGGGGGTCGTTACGAATGAAATTAGTTTTAGCCGGGCGACAGAGTGAAATTGAGAGATCCTGTAGAACTAAATAACAGCGTATGGTCTAGTGGCGTAACATTGAGAAACATGGCAAAAGTCACGTACGCATACTGAAGTTTGGCTTCTTGCACAAATACAGGGCGACTGCCAATTATTATGAATAACTCAAATGAATTTTTCAACGGTAACAAACGGCAAGTAAGAAGAACATGACGCCATGAGTAGACAAACAAAAGAATAATGTCACATAGATAGTATACGAATTTAACGAAAGAAGAAAAAAAAATGATCGTCACAAATCCATCGTAGGAAAACAAATGGCGATCGCCGTTTGAGGAAAACAAGAGTGGCGTCAATTCGCAAAGAAAATGTCAACATAATCAGTGAATAAATTAAATAGATAACCAATTGACTGTCGAGGAAAATGAAAAAGGCCAACTTTGGACGAAACGGCGAAAATAATAACTAAAATAAGAACAATTACTTGATGTGGGAAAACAAAATGTGATACATTGGTAAAAATAATGACATAATTAGGAACACATGACATAGTTAGTACATGAAAAACAAAAGAACGACAAATGAAAAATGACACATAATCAGTGGCAACCCTGTATTCCTAGATTTAGGAAAAACCTGCAACTATTTCAAGAGGCTCTCTTGTTTCAGAATTTTCAAAATAATTTGCCTATCATTTTCGGTTAACATTTCAGCGGGTGAGAGAAATCTGCACATCTGGCAACTCTGCGTTCAACCGTTCACCTCAAACCGCATTTTTTCTTCTGTAATCCGATGCATGCATTTAAAACGCCGTACAATGTAAACCCGCAACATATTTTCAAAATGGGCGTCGATGAGGAATGTCATTTGCTACTTTAGTCAAGGGCCAAGTGTAACTTCACCCTCTAATTCCACCCCTTAGTTGTAAAAACCAGCTGAGCTCGCATACACATTACGTTTTTCGTTTTCTTTCTTGGCTTTATCCCATTATGTTCCCCCCCCCTCTCTCTCTCTCTCGCCATAGTCACATTTTAAGCAGTATTTAGCGATCACCCACAAATAGGTTGTAAACTTTATAATTTATTATTTCTTATTATTATTTATTATTTTTGACATTTGACATCTCTGTTGCGCGTTATTTTATGAAAACGCGCAAGTTGAGCTGCACCTTTCGATTTAAGAAAGTATCAGACGTCATCGAGAAGGCCGCGGCATCTTAAAGCCGCATGACTCTTTGGAGAAATCATTTTCCTGAACGAAGGGAAACTTCTGCATGTGGCAACACTGTTACACCCTCGCTTGTATTCATGTAACGTCAAAAAAAACAGAATTTTTTTTTGACATCTGGCATCTCTGTTGCGCGTTATTTTGTGAAATCGACCAAGCTGAGCTGCATCTTTCGATTTAAGAAAGTATCAGACGTCATCAAGAAGGCCGCGGTTTCTTAAAGCCGCGTGACTTTTTGGAGAAATAATTTTCCTGAACGAAGGGAAACTTCTGCATGTGTTGCGACACTGTTACGCAACATGCACCCTCTTTTAAATTCGCTTGTATTCATGTAACGTCAAAAAACATTTTGACATGTGGGCATTACCTTCCAGATTTAGGATAAACTGCGCACGTCTGATAACTCGCGATCGTAGGATGAGATGCGTAATTTTGACAACCCCGTATAATCGAAAGGTTACATATTTATAAAACGAAAGAACTCGCTCGAAATTGTAAAATTCATACAATCATAGTTGAAAGAACGTATACAACAAAAATCACGGCGAAAGAACGCTACGTGACGATTAACATTGCGCTCCGCAAAAGCATGGAAAAATTCGATTGTTTTACGTGCTTGTTTGTGGATCAAATGGTATATTATTTATCCACTTTCACAAACTCATGTATGCCGCATTAAGCAGAAACTAGAATTTACTGTTTTTATATCAACCGTCAGTAAATTGAGTTCTTGTCGGATGAGAGCCCTCTGTTGGTGACTTTTAGTTTTCAATTGATAAAGTAAGGAAGCGGTATATTAAGGCGTTTGACAATAAATAATCTAAATCTTTTTCTATAGTGATTTTAAAGCACGCGTTCAAGCTATCCTATATACACACAATTACAGAAAATTAAAAAAGAAAACTGCAATAAAATCATTTGGAAATGATGTATTTTATAACAAATTATAACTCATGTCTAAATAAAAACCTGGTAAGTAGACTACATTACATTTAGTAATTGTGCTGTGTAAATGCAATTTTTTGCAGGTTTTTATTTAGACGCTCGTTAGTTTTTGTACTAGAACTGGTCTAAAATGTACTAGCGTATTTTTTGTCTTCGAATATACTAGAAAAGTACAATTGTGCGAGAAATGGCAACACTGAATTATGATAGATAATCTCGAACCCAAAATGTCGATTGCATCTGAGTCTTCACGTAAAAACTTAATTTGTTATAAATTTTGAAGTTTCTTCGAATGAAAATATAGGACAATGCACACTTAAGAGAATTAAAGAAAAAAAAGTTCCTAAATATTAACTTCTCGCCAATTATCTTGAATTTTATAATAATTAATCTCGGACCCAAAACGCATTCGGCGGGTGTTAGCCTCGAACCCAAAATGCATCGCTGGCATATTTTACGTCAAAATCTTTATTTATAATAAATTTAGAGAATCGTTCGACGACGAAAAAGAAAAAATAACAATTGATTGAGAGAATGATGTACGGAAAAGTGTAAGAAAGGTCGGAAATGTTAATTTTTCGATTTAAAAACAAAAACGTCAGTGATTGGTCGATTCCAGTTAGAAGACGCCAAGTCGGCGAAACTGTGTGTAAAGGTGCGTTATCAGCAGGGTTGCCAATGTGCGAACAATTACCCGAATTACGGGTAATTTAAATAACCTTGCGGGTAAAAAAATACGTGGGTAAAAATGGGTATTTTCAAGAAAGAAAATAAAAAACAGATTAATTTTCAAACTTTTGACTGACGACTTGTTAGCGATGTTTCAGCTTTACTATTGGCAACAAAGAAATCACTAAAGCCGGAAGTCGACAATAACTAAACAACTAAAGTAACCAAATAACAGCCAAATCCACATTGTCGATCAGTGCTGCCAAGTCTACCGATAATTCGGTTGATCTACCGATTTGGAACTCAACTCTTTTTTAAATTTTTATTTTATTTTTGTAATTTTATCAATTTTCTTTATTTCTAGATCGTCTTTTGTTTTATTTTACGTCAAAAATTGCACAAATTTCAAATCTTAATTTTAGAAAGTTTAGTTTATTTAATTTTTGAAATTTTCTGTAATTTTATAAATTTTGTTGATTTCTCGATCGTCTCTTGTTTTGTTTTTCATCAAGAAATGCCCAATTGTCAAATCTTAATTTTAGAAACTTTTGTTTATTTAATGAGATTTTTTAATTTTTGTTATTTTTTTCTAATTTTATTCATCGAGATTTTTTTTGTATTTATTTTTCTATTTTATTTTTATTTTTATTAAATTTTACAATTTGTCAATCATCTTTTGTTTTATTTTTTGTCAAAAATTGCACAAATATCAAATCTTGATTTTACAAAGTTTAGTTTATTTAATGAGAATTTTTAAATTTTTATATTTTTGTAATTTTATTTAATGAGATTTTTGTAATTTTTATTTTTTTGCAATTTTATTCAATGAGATTTTTTAATATTTACTATTTTTTAATTTTATAAATTTGTCGATCGTCTTTTGTTTTATTTTTCGTCAAAAATTGCACAAATATTAAATCTTGATTTTAGAAAGTTTAATAATTTTTTTTTTTAATTTTTATGATTTTTTTGTAATTTTTATAATTTTTTGTAATTTTATAGAAAGTAGAAAGTATTGTTTATTTAATGAGAATTTTTTTATTTTTATTTTTTGTAATTTTATTTAATGAGATTTTTTTAATTTTTGTTATTTTTTTCTAATTTTATTCAATGAGATTTTTTTTTTATTTATTTCTTCTAATTTTATAATTTGTCAATCGTCATTTGTTTTATTTTACGTCAAAAATTGCGCGAATGTCAAATCTTAATTTTAGAAAGTTTTGCTTATTTAATAAAAAAAATTAATTTTTATAATTTTTTGTAATTTTATAGAAAGTAGAAAGTATTGTTTATTTAATGAGAATTTTTACATTTTTATTTTTTGTAATTTTATTTAATGATTTTTTTTATTTTTATTTTTTTGTGATTTTATTTAATGAGATTTTTTATTTTTGTTATTTTTTTTCTAATTTTATTATTTTTAAATTTTTTTAATATTTATTTTTTTTTAAATTTTATAAATTTGTCGATCGTCTTTTGTTTTATTTTACGTTAAAAATTGCACAAATGTCAAATCTTAATTTTAGAAAGTTTAATAATTTTTTTTTTAATTTTTATAATTTTTTTGTAATTTTTATAATTTTTTGTAATTTTATAGAAAGTAGAAAGTATTGTTTATTTAATGAGAATTTTTTAATTTTTACTTTTTTGTAATTGTATTTAATGAGATTTCTTTTATTTTTGTTATTTTTTTCAAAGGGATTTTTTTTTAAATTTTTTAAATTTAATAATAATAATTTTATAAATTTTCTTTGTTTCTCGATCCGTCTTTTGTTTTATTTTAGTCAAAAATTGCACAATAACTGTCAAATGTCTTAATTTTAGAAATTTGGACCCAGTTTTGTTTATTTCATGAGCATTTTTAAATTCTTTTTTTAAAATGATTTTCAAAAATAAAAATCGCCTGAATAAAATCAGTGATTATAATTATAAACACGATTTCAATCAAGTGATTTAAATTAACTCAACCGAAATTCAGAGACATCTATCGGAATTTTTCACAACTATCTTCCGAGATGCTTCACTTGGTCGGTTGGCAGCACTGTTGCCGATTGCCGCTCACAGTCCCACGTACATATAGATGATTTTAACCTGAAAAATCTATCGTGCAACGTCCATGTGTATAAGGTAAGTCCAATAATATTAGGTATGTATTTAAATAAAATAAGTTTTGTACCATTTCATTCATTCTTTTCAATTTCATTACTCAATGTGGGTAAGAGCGGGTTTTTTTTAATTTGAAAAGAGTAATCGGCTTAGAGTGGATTGGCAACACTGGTTATCAGATCGAAATGGGCAGAAGATGGGAAAGGACGAAAGAACATTTTAAATTCTAACAGTAAGTACTACCCCTTTCTCTTTCTCTTACTATCGATAGTAATATTATAAGATATATATATATATAAGATTATTATAATAGTTATGTTGCTCATCATACCCGGCAAGAAATGATGAGACTTCGTGGCAATAGCCGGTAACGCATTAGCGCATGATGAATCCAAATTTACAGATTTTATTTTGCAATTTTCTATTCAGCTTTTTACTGAAATTTAAAGATTATGAATGTTGCAAGGTAGAGAAATTTAAACGCCAGAGTTTCATGCCAGCACTACCTTAAGTTGCACGGAAGAGTATGTGTATGGCTCCTGACAAGTAATGCATGGGAGGCTTGGATGTGCTTCCGACATTTGAGTGCACGGAAGAGTGTGTGTCTTGCTCCTGACAATTAATGCACAAGATCGTGTGCACGCTTGAGTGCACAAGATCAACTAAAGATTGGAAGACCGATCTGTATGCTCTCGGTTTTGTAGGGCTTATAGCGGGGGGGTGAAGTAACTCTGCTTCATTAGTTTAAGGGTGTTGACGAATCATCGATGACCAGGGGGTAGTCTTTTATGTTTACTCGTGAGGTTGTCTCGGCGACCAACTTTGAGAATGCGATCTTATTTGCGGAGCCAATCAAGATCCTTTAATTCGTCAATTGTTTATTTGCGACGATCGTCATCGTTACTTTGTTATGCTAGTGTTCACGGGGCTTAAACTTTTTAATAGAAACAGAAATCTCGCATGGCAAATAAATAACTTTTGAATTCAAAAGCTCTTTGGTACTTCGAACCTCGCACAAAATATTGTACTGAAACTTCGGACGTTTACTTAAAAATGTCGTATGAACGTATGTAAAAAAAAAAGATTTTTTAATGCGCTTGCAGATAACTGTAGATTGGATCAGCGCCATCTGTTAACCACCTCTGATATTATTATTTATTTATGTTATTTTTGTCAGTTTTTATTAACTTGTGAATTACTATCATCAATCGTAAGTCCATAAAACGTGATATCAATGCACAGCTCGTAGAAAGGGATCTCCCTACATGTTATAATATACGGGGTGTTCCATTAGAAAAATTTGTTAATTTTGCAACACACAAACTGAACCGTACCGAAGTAGGTGGTCGCACGACTTTCAAAAATGTTGAATATTTTTAAAGTACAGACATGTAGAAATATTTTGGAACGACAATTTGGCAACCTAGCGAACACGATCCAATTTCTGTGTAAAACTAAAAATAATTCGGTAAATACTCGCACAATGTTAAATCATTTTCATTAGCTTTTCAAGAGCTAACCAAAACCGCAATAAAATATGTAGTGTCTGTAGCTTTCGTGTAATGAACCACCCTGCATAGTTGGAAATAATCTTAAATTATGCGGAATGGAAACCTACACAACTTTCATTCAGAATTTTTTTTTTGTTTCGATAAAATGTATATAAAAGGGCATTTTGGACTATTTCAAAGGCTTGGAACACCTGTATCCTGTATGGATTTGAATATGCAAAATAGTTGTCTCGATATCCAAAAGAAACACGTGGATTCCATGCCGTGAATTCCAATGATATATTCAAGTTTTGATTACGGTGGTTTGCAGATAACTGCAGATTCGATTAATGCGGCAGTATCAAATGTGTTGTAAACATAATTTTATTTTCTGAGAGGATTGCAAAACCAGTAAACAGCAAAAATTAAAACTGAAACCCCCTTCAAAATAATGACACCTTTCTTCATCCAAATCATCCTGTATATTGTGATTTACCATAAAATTGAAACGTGATCCCGAACGATCTTGCGCTTCGCGTCTTCACTCGGTCAATCGGACGCAGATTTTCCGACCACTCTGTATACGATTTACCCCGATTTAACATAAGACGAACATTTCAGTTTTGCACTCGGCGTCTTCTTCACTCGGCCAATAGGTCGCTGACTTTTTTAAGATCTATTACTCCGGTCTCCATAAACCCTCCTCCCCCAAACCGGGAGAAAAAGAAATCCAAAAATCCGTTTTTAGGGCGCGCTGTAAAGTGCGGTCACAAAACGAACGCGCCAAAAGGGAAAGTCGTCGTAATTTACGACGCGCGAGCGTGATTTACGGGGGGGTTGTTCTCGGTATAAGAAAGTCGCGTTTCGGGAGCGTTTTACGGCCGGGCCGTAAGATTCGCTACCGTCTGACCCACTTACCCGTTCGTCTTCTTATTGTCGTGCGAAAGGAAGCGATTTGGGTCTCGTCCGGAGGAGTCGCACGGAGGGGGGCCCCCAGCTGGTCGCTGATCGTAAAATATGGGTCACAGGTATAAGGTAATAGTGAGGACGACGCTTCTTCTTCTTCTTCTTTGTAGGATTCGAATGCGTCGTAAAAGATTCACCTTTTGACGCTCAAAAATTAAAGAAACAGAAAATGCTAGAAAATAGAAAAGCAGGACTTAACACATACAAGGAAAAAAAGAAGTGCTGAGAAGAAAAGGGGGACCGACTGAAAGAAAAAGAAAAGATGGAATGGAACAAAATAATACAGCTCAGAGACTGAATGGCGTGTTTAAAAAGCTAAAAAACTGCGAATTCAAAACAAAAAAAAAAAAACGAAGGCTGATTAGTTGCGCCATCGTGCGGCCGTTTTTCCTATTAAGTTTATTTCCTTGTTTTTTCAGCGTTTAATTCATCTCATCATATTGCCCATTATTGCACAGGTTAAAAAAAATCATTTATTTAAAGCAAAAAATCTTGTTTTTTTTTTTGGATATTTTTAAATGAAAACAAATGGGGCACGGTTCGTCTGAATACAACTTTACTTTGAAAAAAATGTCCACGTTTAATTTATGTTTTTATCAACTTTTGACAGTCTTCTTTACTAAAAAATATTAACCTTTAAATCTTTTTACGACGAGTTTTTTTTAAATTAAGATTTATTTCAAAAATACCTAGCTCTTCTATGTATTCCACAAATTGTATATAAAAAAATTAAAAGTCAAACAACAATCATTTTGTATTTGTATGCTAACTACAACATTTCAGCTTACAAATGAATACTATTGTAGAATCTTACGGGGTTCAAAAATTTTGATGGAAAATGAGGATAAGTTTTTGGGACTTCATATCTCTCTCACTTTCTTAAAATCTCCGTCATATATCAATCAAAATGAGACTAAAAGATTGTTCTATATTTTTATGTCAGTATAATGACTGTCCGCATTTTGTTTGAAATGTGTTTGAAATTATTTTCGCTTTATAAGTCAAAATCATTGTCAAAGTGACAGACCGACATTAACATGCCGCATTTAAGTTTACTCGAAAAACGCAAATAACTTTATACATTATTGAAGAAGGGTGGTAAGTAAGAAGTTTATCCGAAAGATTTGGGGTTAATAAAACACATACACATTTTCTTGACTCATTTGACACATTTTCTTGACATTTTCTTGACTCCTAAAAATGAAATGATCTGATTTAATTTTATCAATGTTTATGTTAATCAGACAGAGATCGATTTACTATTCTAATATTGCAAAATAAAGCCTAAAGACTTGTATGCTTTTTTAAATTGCGCAACTGTACATTATTTACACTTGTATTAAAAAAAAATTCTAAATAAAACTGTGACTTGAGATTTAGATTTTTTTGACATTTCGTCGAAATTTCAAAGGAATTTCATTCTTTTTTTTTATGAAATTTCATGTCATGTCCCGCTGAAAAGTTTCATATTAAAAATAATGAAATTTCCGCACTTCTTTCAAAAAAAAAAAATTCTTGTCTGAAATTTCCGCATCCCTACACGGAACTCTTAGCGGCACTATGAGTGGAGGGACGATAGGCGTACGATAGCCGTTGTTTCCACTGCAGGTCAATAAGGGCGAGGAGAGCATGCAGAGGTCACGATTTTAATGGTCATCACTGTACAACGGGAAGCCCTTCATGGAGATTCTTTTAATGGTAATTCCTGTCGCTAATTGCTTTCGAAAATTGACCTTTAACGTTCCATTTCTTCAATTAACTGTTTAAAATATGTCAAGTGTTTATCAAGTTTAGAATTGGTTGTTAAGTTATATTTTGGTAATAACTTGGCATTTGATTTTGAAAGAGCAATTGATCAATTCCGGCAGAATTTCATTGAATTAGATAATAATATGTTAACACCATGCCATATTTCACCATGTTCAAGAATTCTGCATTTCGAAATGAGAACAAGAGTTAGAACAATTCAGTGAACAAGCTTAGAAACAGCACATGCAGATTTTAAGAAAGTATGGCAGAAGTCATCCTGATTTTTCGTCAAAATTTTTGAACTCCGTTGGATACAATAGCATTCATTTGTAAGCTGAAATGTATAGTTAACATACAAATATAAAAAGATTGTTGTTTACTTATTAATTTCTTTTCTTTTGTATATACAATTTATGAAATACCAAAAAGAGCTAGGTATTTCGAAATAACTCTTAATTAAAAGAAAACCCATCGTACGATGATTTAATAGTTAATATTTTTTAATAAAGAAAACTATTAAAAGTTGATAAAAACAAAAATTAAAGATGGACATTTTTTTTAAGTAAAGTTGTATTCAGACGAACCGTGGGGGACGTTTCGTTTGACGCTTCCGCGCCCTTTGCCCCCAAATCTTCTTCAGTTTTAGGTTCTGTCTTTTCCTCTTCCGATTTCACCCCAATCATCGCTTTGGTATTTTTCTCCTTCCGCGTTCTTCCCAAAAGCTTTGATTTCATACATGAAAATTAAGGCACATCATCAACCAAACGTAGATCTTCGACCTCTATTGCTACGTCCCTCCTTTACTCCACATCCTTTTTTCGTAGATCTTCCGTTTCTGTTTTCTTGTTTCCTTTCTTACTTTCCTCTGTGCGTATTACTCAAAACCTTTCTGGTTGGACTTTAGACTTCCTTCCCCAGGGAATGCAAATTAATTAAGATACAAATATGCCAGTAAAATCCAGAAGAAACATGAAAGTTCCATAGAAACCCACAGAGATTACATATATTTATGAAGGGTAGCTGGCAAGACTATGTGGGATAGAATGACAAAAACGAAAACGTAAAAGAAAGAGAAATTTTGGAGCATGAGTCTATATTAAAAAAAGATAGAGAAGAGCCAACTAAGCTGGTACGGAGCCTGAGAAGATACTAGAGGTCAAAAGAAGAAGGAAAACGTGATTGGATCAAACAGTAGATAAGTTTGGGTAGGGCATACGGAAAGACACTAAATGAATTGAAAGGAGCAAGGAGATACGGAAACAATGTATGAAAAGAGAACACGGAGTCCTAAATTCCATGCCTTAGTATGGTAGTATGGGAGTTGTCCAATCTTGTTTGCTGCTGTCATTGGTTTGTGACCCATTTGGTTTGGATAAGTTTGGGCCAACAAGTGGTACTGATGTGGGAGTCACCTACGTTTGATTTCCCTTTTGGGTTGAACCTTTTTGGAGTGAAAGTGGGCACAATTCATGAATAGATGTCCATTATCGCCCAAGGAAGTGACCTAATGGAACACAGAGTTTAATAACTGCTTGGCTCATCTTTGTATGGTTCCTTTCACAATGGCTCGATCGAAACTAGTTCCTTGAATGTCGAATGACATTCCCATGGCTTGTCTGGTTAGGATACTTGACGTTCTATGGGTAGGATCATCTGACTCCATAGCTTCCTGGGTACATAGGCCTTCAGAAAATGGTTGATTGAGTACGTGAAAGGTAAATATGGAAACTGCCACCACAGGTAAGTACAAGCAGGAATTAAAGGATAAAAAGCTTCTTCTTAGGAGGTTTGAAGGATTTCGAAATGTCGTTTAGATGATTGGCGCAAAGACGTTGTTTGAAAAAATGGCATTGAATGGATTTTCCGAAACCGTCAGCTCATACGCTTGCATAATGCACGGCTTTTTCAATGAGTCACCTATGCCGCTGCAATTCTTCGAATTTGCAAAGGTCAATCATGACTCATATCGGCCGAGGCTTTTGATTAAGCGAGCCGCTGTTATACTTGCTTACATAATCTTTAAGTGGGGCAATTTTTCGCACTCGCGTAGGCGACATCGTATTGAGCTTAATGATTATGAAATGTTCGATTTCTTACATAACGTAGATTTTATAAAGAATACACGGTGATTCAAAAATGGCGCCTAAATTCCCCAATAGTTGTCTAATCGTAAGAAGTTAAAATAAAACTTTGTCGTCTTATGTTTTGTAAAGAGAGAGTTTGGACGCCATTTTTTGAACCACCTTTAACTTACTTAACTTTTGACCCTTTTGATTGTAAGGCCTGTTGAAGCTGAGCTATTGTATAAATTTCGTCTTCTATACTTCTTTCCACCACTTCTGTCTGATGGTCTTCCGACTTCTTCTATCCAAGTCTTCTCGATCTTGCTTTCTTCTTCTTTCTATATGATTTTGCTTCTCACTGTTCTCTCTTCTCCCATCCTTATTACGTGTCCGAACCATCTTAGTTGTTCTTCGATTGTATATTTGTGTTCAGCCTTCTCTATTATATCCTTATATCCTTATTGCCTTTTCCTCCACTTTTCTAAGAAGCTTCATTTCAGTACTTTGAAATTGACTTTCTTGTCCTTTTGTTAAGGTTCACGTCTCGGATCCAAAGGTCACAATGGGACTACCCTCTAAAATATTTCAACTTTTATTTGTCTCCTTTAGGATTCGTTGCCAAAAATTTATTCTTTCATCTAGTTTTTCATCCTGTGATACTATTGAGCCCGAATATTTAAAACTCTTGGTCGTTTAGGCCAGTAACTTTATAATTTTCTTCCACTCATTTCTGTTTTCTACCACCACTTCAGTCCATCTCTTCTGCTTGATTCCATGCTATGCGCTTAACCACCTTAATCTTCTCCATTCTTCGAAAATGTCCCAGCCATTGCAATCTTCTCAACCTAACGACCTTGCCGATTACCGGTTCCTTATACAGAGCAGAAATTTCCGAGTTACTACGCCTTTTCCAATCCTCATCTTCTTCCCCTCAAAAATTCTTCTTAGTACTTTCCCTTCCAATATTTTTATCTACCTACTTTATCGAAGGCTTAGGCCCTAGTTCAATAACATTAAATTAACTCACCTTCTTCTTTAATTTTCTTCTTCAATTATGGAATTTGTGCCCGTCACTCCTCTGTTTGCTTTAAAGTCCTTTTGTGCTTCCCCTTTTCTATTTTCTCAAAGTTAATTTTTGCTAAGTGAGACTTTTCTCCTGAGTTTTGTTTAGATGAGTCCTTCGTCTGCAGCCCTCGTGAAAATCTTCCCCGGTTTAAGCGCGGACATTTCCGAAAGAATTCCTCGGGGCGGGATTTTCGTTTGCGTTCTTAACGCAAGAAGCTGCCGGGCTTAATACAACTTCCCGATAATGAAGGCATAAGGGAAAAATGAAGAGGAAGAAACAGAAGAAGACAATTATCATCAAGTAAGTGCAGCAAATGAGAGGGAGTGGAAGAGTAAGCGAAAAGGAGACCCCCAACGAAGGAGATCGCGTAGTAAAAGGCTGAAGAATAAGGACCTCAGTTCAACTGTGGTTAAAAAATCGATCAAACTCCAAGGGAGACTCTTGGTAAGATCCTCATCGACGACCATATCAGTGTTTTGTTTGTCAAAATGTACTATGGTATTCAATGTTTGGCTGGCTACAATTGCTTACCTTGTCTAAAAGAAATTCTGATCTAAAAAGAACCCAAAAAGTAGCAAAACTACGGAAAGATTTTTATAGAGATTGTATTTTGAGTATAATAGAGATGGAAGAAGAAGAAGAAGAAGAGAGTGGAAAGGAAAATAATGGGGACAAAACTAGGCCCAAATGTAACAAAAGAGCAAAAAAAATAGAGGAGGATTTGGGAGGAGAAAAGATCATAAGGTATATGAAAGGGCAGGACATGTAATGGTAAGAAAACCGAAGAAGAAGAATAACACAATGGCCAAGAAACAAAGGAAGACAAAAAATGACGACAATTCAAGAAAAAATGAGCCTCGGCGTTAGCCAAGAGTCGAAGAACTGAACGGACAGATGACTTCAATCTTTTCCATCATTCTTTGAATTTCTCCGATTTTTCTTCTATTTTCTTCCTTCGTTCTATAGTCTGGTCGTCTATGAAAAAAAAACATTGATTTCTTGAATTGATTCGCGAAAATAATCTGAAAATTTCGGTTTTATTTCGGTGGATGTAACTGAAGTCTCAGGCTTTCTTTTTTCTTCAAACGTCTATGTTTTTCTTTTCTTTTCTTCACAGGTGTCTTTCTTTCTTTACTTCCTTCGTTGAGTAACTTCATTGCGGGCAGATGTTAAGGAAAGTTTCGGTCTTTTCCTATTTGCTTTCTTTTTCCTTCTCTTCTCCTTATTCTGTTTTTCCAGGGAAGAAAATATGGTAGTTTTTTTTTTTTTTTTAATTGAATCCGACAGTTTAGTTTATTCCGGTGAACGTAACTGAAGTCTCAGCCCTTCTTTTTTCTTTAAGTTTTGTGTTCTTCACCGATGTCTTTCTTCCTTCTTTCTTTATTTGAGTAACGTGATTGCGGGCAGATATAATGAAAGTTACGTTCTTTTCCTTGTTTAGAATTTTCTCGATTCTTCTTCTTCTATTCTTCTCGGGTGACTTTCTTCCTTCCTTCGTTCTACATTTTGTTTTTCCAGAAAAGAAAATATTGTCGCTTTTTTAATTGAATCCGACAGTTTTTTTTATCAAATGTCTTAGAAAGTCGAACCAGTTTTGTATGTTTAATGAGAATTCTTCTATTTTTGTCATTCTCTAAAGATTTTATAAATTTTCTTTGCTTATTTATCGATCGCCTTTTGTTTAATTTTACGTCAAAAAATACGCAATTGTCAAATATCTTAAAATATATCTTAATTTTAGAAAGTCGAACGAGCTTTGTTTATTTAACGAGAATTTTTTTATTTTTATGTAATTTTTTTTTCTGTATTTCTCGTTCGTCTTTTGTTTCATTTTACGTCGAAAATTGCGCAATTGCCAAACGTCTTTAACTATTTGTTAATTCTGGAAAGTCGAACCGCTGGCGCTGTGAGCCATTGATAGAGAGCAGGGAGATATTTATTGGAATAACGTCAGTCTTAAGACTCCGCGCCATCAAATGCTTAGAATATCATCTCTTTGTGTCAGGATGAAATGCTAGCCTTAGGGCGATGTATAACGCTTAGAATTTATTATGCGCCATCGCCAGGAAGCAGGGTGATATTATCTAAATAATGTCGACATTAGGATGGCATCAAATGCTTAGGACAGCACCTCCTAGTGTCAGCATAAAAATGAGTAATTTTAATGTAAACCGTGCCAGTCTTAGGACAATGTAAAACGTTTAGAATTTATTCTTTGCCATCGTCAGGAATCAGGGCGACGTGCATCTAAATAATCCCGGGCTTAGGACGACTTTAAATGCTTAGGGTAGCATTTTTTAGGGTCAGCATGAAGTACGGTAATGCTAATGTAAACCATGCTAGCCTTAGGACGATGTAAAACACTTAGAATTTATTCTTTGCCATCGTCAGGAATCAGGGCGACGTGCATCTAAATAATCCCGGGCTTAGGACGACTTCAAATGCTTAGTGTAGCATCTTTTTGGGTCAGCATGAAGTACGGTAATGCTAATGTAATCCATGCTAGCCTTAGGACGATGTAAAACACTTAGAATTTATTCTTTACCATCGTCAGGAAGCAGGGCGACGTGCATCTAAATAATCCCGGGCTTAGGACGACTTCAAATGCTTAGGGTAGAATCTTTTAGCGTCAGCATGAAGTACAGAAATGCTAATGTAAACCATGCTAGCCTTAGGACGATGTAAAACACTTAGAATTTATTCTTTGCCATCGTCAGGAATCAGGGCGACGTGCATCTAAATAATCCCGGGCTTAGGACGACTTTAAATGCTTAGGGTAGCATTTTTTAGGGTCAGCATGAAGTACGGTAATGCTAATGTAAACCATGCTAGCCTTAGGACGATGTAAAACACTTAGAATTTATTCTTTGCCATCGTCAGGAATCAGGGCGACGTGCATCTAAATAATCCCGGGCTTAGGACGACTTCAAATGCTTAGTGTAGCATCTTTTAGCGTCAGCATGAAGTACATAAATGCTAATGTAAACCATGCTAGCCTTAGGACGATGTAAAACACTTAGAATTTATTCTTTGCCATCGTCAGGAATCAGGGCGACGTGCATCTAAATAATCCCTGGCTTAGGACGACTTCAAATGCTTAGGGTAGAATCTTTTAGGGTCAACATGAAGTACAGAAATGCTAATGTAATCCATGCCAGCCTTAGGACGATGTAAAACACTTAGAATTTATTCTTTGCCATCGTCAGGAATCAGGGCGACGTGCATCTAAATAATCCCGGGCTTAGGACGACTTCAAATGCTTAGTGTAGCATCTTTTAGGGTCAGCATGAAGTACGCTAATGCTAATGTAATCCATGCTAGCCTTAGGACGATGTAAAACACTTAGAATTTATTCTTTACCATCGTCAGGAAGCAGGGCGACGTGCATCTAAATAATCCCTGGCTTAGGACGACTTCAAATGCTTAGGGTAGAATCTTTTAGGGTCAACATGAAGTACAGAAATGCTAATGTAATCCATGCCAGCCTTAGGACGATGTAAAACACTTAGAATTTATTCTTTGCCATCGTCAGGAATCAGGGCGACGTGCATCTAAATAATCCCGGGCTTAGGACGACTTCAAATGCTTAGTGTAGCATCTTTTAGGGTCAGCATGAAGTACGCTAATGCTAATGTAATCCATGCTAGCCTTAGGACGATGTAAAACACTTAGAATTTATTCTTTACCATCGTCAGGAAGCAGGGCGACGTGCATCTAAATAATCCCGGGCTTAGGACGACTTTAAATGCTTAGGGCAGCATTTTTTAGAGTCAGCATGAAGTACAGAAATGCTAACGTAAACCTTAGGGCAAGGTAAAGCGGTTGGAATTTCTTCTTTAATATTGCCAGGAGGTAGCCCGATATTCATCTAAATAATCTCGGCCTTAGGACGCCATCAAATACATATGCCCGTATGCACAGACAAATCTTAGACTTAAGCCAAAGGAAACCTTTACTTTGAAGAATGTAACTATGCGACGCACACGGCGCAATTTCAAATGAAGTTAGCTTTAAGTGTCACTTTTCCTTAAATCGACCTTGAGATTTGTCTGTGCATACGGACCTTAGGATAGCAACTCCTAGTATCAGCATGAAATGGAGTAACGCTAATGTAAACAGTGCTAGCCTTAGGACGATGTAAAGCACTTAGAATTTATTCTTTGCTATCGCCAGGCACTAGGACGATATTCATCTAAATAATCTTGGCCTTAGGACGACAACAAACGCTTAGAATAGCAACTCCTGGTGTCAACATGAAGTGAGGTAATGTAAATGTAAACAGTGCTAGCTAGCCTTAGGGCGATGTAAAACACTTGGAATTTATACTCTGCTATCTCTAGAAAGTAGGGCTTAAAAACTTAAGGTCTATTGAGATTTCAAGGTCAAAATAAAACAATTCAACTTAACTCAACCCGTGCCAAAAATTAAGGCCGAAAATAAATTAAAAAAAAAATTTAAGGTCAAGGTTAAAGGGACCCAAGCAAAAATTAATCAAATTACTAGCTGCCGCGAGCCCACCAACGGCGAGCGGCCCTTTTATAGCGCCCTTTTATATATATTCTCTGTGGGAGAAGTTTTCTGTGGCGTTCAACAGAACTGTGCACAGTTTGCCAACAGAAAAATTTGATTACGGCGATTAAATAACTCAAGAACAAGGGAGGTGTAAGTAGCACTGAAAAACTTTTTTTTTAAGAACCCAAAACCTGGACCGTTAAAACCATAATCCCATGGTGTGTGCATATGTGTAGTTTCTTCTACACCTTAGCGAATCCGCATATTATTTGAGAATTTTGTCGTTGATGCCCGTACACACGCGCTGAGATATTCGTACGTAGGTTTGATGGACAACATGTTATTAAAGCAATATCTACAAGTGTGTATAACACCTACAAGTATGTTAAACACCTGCAAGTATGTTAAACAGCTACAAGCATGTTAAACACCTACAAGATTAAGAATCACATTAAGAATCTTATTCCTGGTTGACATTCACATGGAGTAAGCACGTAATTTCTTCCTTACTTTAGTGAAGTCGCAAACTATTTAAGAATTATTAAGAACTATTTAAGTCCTGTACACGCCAGTTAAAATACTCTAAGACATGTTCAGTGGATGATAATAAAACAGGCAGGATGTGGAGATGCTCGTATAACTTTATTCGCAGCAACTCCAGGTGCTCTATGAGATACTCGTAGATATACTTGACGAACAAACACGATATACAAATCCAAAGTCAAGTCTATCGATTTCCATATACACACAACAATTCATCACACTACTTAAAGCAATTTCCACGTAACCACTCCACATGTTTCTTGAACCCTGTAACTCCAGAGGAAATTAAAACAATCATAGACGGACTTAAATAAAAAACTTCAACAGATATTCATGGCCTAAATACGAAACTTATCAAGAAGTGTTCCAGATGTATAGCTCAACCTTTAGCTGACATAATCAACACCTGTTTCCAGGAAGGTATCGTCCCAGATGAAATGAAAGTAGCGAAGGTTGTACCCATATTCAAAAAAGGAAATCCCTCTTCCATAAATAACTATAGACCCATCTCAATCCTTCCTGTACCTTCTAAGATTCTTGAAGCCGCCTTATACACCAGATTAGAAAATTTCCTTTCCAAAAATAACTGTATGACTATTCATCAGTATGGATTTAAGAAAGGCGGATGCAGTATTATCATTACTAAACTATATTTGGGATGCATTTGAGGAACACTGTGAATGCGAAGCTCTACTATGTGACCTGAGTAAAGCTTTTGACAGCATGCAGCATGACGTATTTTTATCCAAACTAGAACATTACGGCGTAAGAGGAGTCCCTTTACAACTTATAACATCCTACCTTCAAAACGGGAAGCAGGCTGTTCATTTAGATGGTGAAAAAAGTAACATCTTGCCTATTCATAGTGGTATACCACAAGGCTCACTGACCGGGCCTCTCTTCATCAATCAGCTCATACGATATTGTATGCTGACGACACAACGTTAGTATGCAAAGGCCGTACCTGCAGTGAAACTCAAATAAATCTGGACACTGCCAACAAAGAAGCAGCAGATTGGTTTGCTGCTAACAAACTTTATCTAAATAACGACAAATCATCAAAAATACCATTTACAACTAAGCGTAAAACTGATTTGACAACCAGGAATTCTGCGAAATTTCTTGGCATTACATTGGACTCACGGCTAACTTGGAAAGCCCACACGGATGATATACTTAAGAAACTTGCGTCAGCCACATACGCAATAAGAAGAATTGGAGAACTTATAGGCAAAGAAGCCTCTATAACTAAGAATTAACTATGGTATTCAATTTTGGGGTGAATCCACTCACGCCCAAGCTGTTTTTGTTAGTCAAAAAAAGACAATTCGCATCATGGAAAAGGTTACTGAACAAACTCTGTTTCGCAAACTACGTATAATGACCATGTCATCACTTTACCTATTTTCTCAGCTCATAAGAGCACACGAAAAAGCAAAAGCCTTACAGAAGAGAGGGGATGTAGTGAGAAGCTACTACAAGATAAATGTTGCCACGCGGAGAATAAATGCCACGGCAGTGCAAACCAGACATTTGTTTTTGTACAATAAACTTCCATCAGTGTGGACCCAACTCCCAAAAAGACTGTTTAAGAATAAATTGAAGTTACAATTAATTGACAAGGCTTACTATAGCGCAAACGAATATTTAGAGGATACTCTTGTATGTTAGCCTCTCACCAGTTATGGCATATTGTTATTGGTACCTATTTATCTATTCGATTGGCACCTAGATTGCTAATAGGCATGTAACGAAAACTGTAAAGTTTGATTTGATTTGATTGATTTGATTATACTTCATATACGAATACACTGTTCAATACAAATGTTTTTTTTAAATCCCTAACTATGTATAGGTACTCTTACTGGTATGGTGATACATGGTATGTATACAACAGTTTATACTCTTGGTAATATGGTGATACATGATATACAATATTTTATACCCTTAGTGGAGTGGTGATATATGATACACAACATTTTATACTCTTGGTAATATGGTGATATAAGATATACAACATTTTATACTCTTAGTAAAATGGTGATATATGATACGCAACATGCCCTGCTCTTGGTAATATGGTGATATATGATATACGACATTTTATACTCTTGGTAATACGGCGGTATATGCTACACAACATTTTATGCTCTTAATGAAATGGTGATATATGATATACAACATATTATACTCTTAGGCCCGATTTTTATTGGTATAACGGTGGTATAACGTGACGTAGGTGTGACGTAGATATGGAGGCACATGAAAGGATATTTGGTGATCAGTTATTCTGTTCTTATTCCACGATTGTAAAACTGGGCCTTAGTGATATGTAGTGTACAACGTTTTACAAAGTGCCGACAACTGTATTCATTATTTTTATTTAAGCCTTACAATGATAAGACCACTGAAGAAACAAATGTAGTTATTATTAAGAAGAATCTTATATTCCTCAAACGTCTCACCCCCGATCTTGACTTCGCTTCCCTTTCTTCTTTCCCTTCTCACCCCAATCGTCCCAACATTTCGGTTAATTAAATACCTGACACGACCGTGCGTTAAAAAAAAACGCGCACAAAAACGCCTGGGAAGGTGCCCCCGAAACCCATTGTCCCTCTCCCTTCCGATGCGAACAAGAGAGAATTCATCCGAGTTCGATAACCCCATCGCAGGCCGCAAAGAACAAAGGCCCACCTCGTTCGTCATTCCAAAGGGCCGTTTTTTATCGCGGCCCGAAGGGTGGTGGTGAAGAAGGCAAAAAACAGATTTCTTCCCATGCGGAGAGGAAAAAAAGGGTTGAACGTACCCGCTTTTTTGAGGACGGTGAGTTCGTTCACCTTCGGCTGAAAAATTTTCCACTGGAACTTTTTCAGGCGTGAAAAGATGGAACCGTCGCATCGCCGAGCCTGTTGTTGTTGTTGCTGCTGCTCGACCTATCACAATATAAAACGCGGCAGGATAGGTTTCGTGGCAACAATTCCGCACTCATTAGCGATATTGGGTTAGTAGGTCCGCAGAAACGTCACAGAGGAAAGTCTTCCGATGTTTTTTCAGATCGGATCTGCATCACATTCGATTTGTTGTTTATGCAAATGAGGCAGGCGCGCGCTCGCTCCTTTCTATCTTATTTACTTTTTTGCGCCTCGCGAACAACCGTTGACAAGAAACTGTTTATTGTACTTAGTTCTCGCTTCGATGGTTTATGTACTCTTTGTTCGCGTATTTTTCGTGCAGATTTATTTGGAATGTTTTACAAGTAGTGCCAAGTCACGAACGACGTCCTTAAAGAGTTTCGTGAAACACCTGCGGAAAGGAACAAGAAAAAAAAGCAACGGCCCCAAAGTACTCCCTAGTGGTACACGTCCCAAAATACCATTTGTTTTATTTTTATTCTTTAAGCGCTGTCATTCGTAATTTTTATATACATGTATTTATTTTGGTCTTAACGATGTAACAATACAAAAATCGAATGCACCTGTAGATGTAACCTACATACATATATGTATGGCGGTTGATAAATTCCGATTTTTCGTAAGTCACCTGGAGATGATAGCATGTGGTTGAATTGAAACCGAATCGCTTTTTGGCGTAAACACTGCCGGTTCAACGACCGATAAAACGCATTTTGTCTCTTCGTATCGTCCGCTTTCGTAATTCGACGGTGATTGTGCACAATACGCGAAAGGACGACGCGGTTCATCGATGATCAAACCGATAAATTTCCACTCGCCCCCGCCTTATCAATCGGGAATTCGTCCTCGTCCGCAGCACGAAAGGCGACAGGGACGGACTCGGCCGCTTTTGTTCTCGACAGTAAGACGGATTGCGTAAAGTCGACGCTCGTAAAGAACTTTGCGAGACGTAAACCCTTTATTTATGTATATCTCGGTCGTTAATGCTCTCTCTCTTGCTTTGGAAACTTTGGAGTTCTTGCGGATTAAACCCGAGCCGACTTTTATGTCCACCCTTTCACGTCAAAGATTACACAATTAAGATCTTCTGGGAAGAAATATTAAATACGTACAGTGACGGTCCAAAGTTATTCAGCACAATTTTAATGCTTCGTATATCTTGACTATCGTTGTAGAGTTTTTCACAAAGGAGAGTCGTCCGTCGTAGAAATGACCGAAGAAAACTAAAAGAAACAGGACTTTTCCCAAAACTAGCTCAGTGAAGATGGGAGGGGTACTAAATAAAATAACCGGGGCGCCAGAGAATAAAAACCAAGTTGAGGAAGACACTTCGAAACCGTTCCCAAGGTCTCGTCGTGTTCGGTCTAGGTAAAAACTAACCTTCGGGAGATTTGCCTCGCTTGATATACGTTCAGCGTAGGGCCAGACATAAACAAAATACACGGCGAATAACAATTACGTACATTTGTGCATAATAAAAGAAATAATAAACTGTTGTCTCAACTCGATTAACTTTAAATGAGCTCGGTTAAAAATCGTGTAATTGAACACACGGTACGCGGTTAATCAGATCTGATTGCAACGAGGTCGTTGGACTAAAACGCGACTTGCGTTTCACAAGGCAATGTGAGATACTTGAAGCTTCCAGTAAAACTGTATTTCTTTTCCCAAAACTAGCTCAGTGAAGATGGGAGGGGTACTAAATAAAATACCCGAGGCGCCAGAGAATAAAAACCCAGTTGAGGAAGTCACTTCGAAACCGTTCCCAAGGTCTCGTCGTGTTCGCTCTAGGTAAAAACTAACCTTCGGGAGATTTGCCTCGCTTGATATACGTTCAGCGTAGGGCCAGACATAAACAAAATACACGGCGAATAACAATTACGTACATTTGTGCACAATAAAAGAAATAGTAAACTGTTGTCTCAACTCGATTAACTTTAAATGAGCTCGGTTAAAAATCGTGTAATTGAACACACGCTACGCGGTTAATCAGATCTGATTGCAACGAGGTCGTTGGACTAAAACGCGACTTGCGTTTAACAAGGCAATGTGAGATACTTGAAGCTTCCAGTAAAACTGTATTTCTTTTCCCAAAACTAGCTCAGTGAAGATGGGAGGGGTACTAAATAAAATAACCGGGGCGGCAGAAAATAAAAACCCAGTTGAGGAAGACACTTCGAAACCGTTCCCAAGGTCTCGTCGTGTTCGCTCTAGGTAAAAACTAACCTTCGGGAGATTTGCCTCGCTTGATATACGTTCAGCGTAGGGCCAGACATAAACAAAATACACGGCGAATAACAATTACGTACATTTGTGCACAATAAAAGAAATAGTAAACTGTTGTCTCAACTCGATTAACTTTAAATGAACTCGGTTAAAAATCGTGTAATTGAACACACGGTACGCGGTTAATCAGATCTGATTGCAACGAGGTCGTTGGACTAAAACGCGACTTGCGTTTCACAAGGCAATGTGAGATACTTGAAGCTTCCAGTAAAACTGTATTTCTTTTCCCAAAACTAGCTCAGTGAAGATGGGAGGGGTACTAAATAAAATAACCGGGGCGGCAGAAAATAAAAACCCAGTTGAGGAAGACACTTCGAAACCGTTCCCAAGGTCTCGTCGTGTTCGCTCTAGGTAAAAACTAACCTTCGGGAGATTTGCCTCGCTTGATATACGTTCAGCGTAGGGCCAGACATAAACAAAATACACGGCGAATAACAATTACGTACATTTGTGCACAATAAAAGAAATAGTAAACTGTTGTCTCAACTCGATTAACTTTAAATGAGCTCGGTTAAAAATCGTGTAATTGAACACACGCTACGCGGTTAATCAGATCTGATTGCAACGAGGTCGTTGGACTAAAACGCGACTTGCGTTTCACAAGGCAATGTGAGATACTTGAAGCTTCCAGTAAAACTGTATTTCTTTTCCCAAAACTAGCTCAGTGAAGATAGGAGGGGTACTAAATAAAATAACCGGGGCGCCAGAGAATAAAAACCCAGTTGAGGAAGTCACTTCGAAACCGTTCCCGAGGTCTCGTCGTGTTCGCTCTAGGTAAAAACTAACCTTCGGGAGATTTGCCTCGCTTGATACGTTCAGCGTAGGGCCAGACATAAACAAAATACACGGCGAATAACAATTACCTACATTTGTGCACAATAAAAGAAATAATAAACTGTTGTCTCAACTCGATTAACTTTAAATGAGCTCGGTTAAAAATCGTGTAATTGAACACACGGTACGCGGTTAATCAGATCTGATTGCAACGAGGTCGTTGGACTAAAACGCGACTTACGTTTCACAAGGCAATGTGAGATACTTGAAGCTTCCAGTAAAACTGTATTTCTTTTCCCAAAACTAGCTCAGTGAAGATGGGAGGGGTACTAAATAAAATAACCGGGGCGCCAGAGAATAAAAACCCAGTTGAGGAAGTCACTTCGAAACCGTTCCCAAGGTCTCGTCGTGTTCGCTCTAGGTAAAAACTAACCTTCGGGAGATTTGCCTCGCTTGATACGTTCAGCGTAGGGCCAGACATAAACAAAATACACGGCGAATAACAATTACCTACATTTGTGCACAATAAAAGAAATAATAAACTGTTGTCTCAACTCAATTAACTTTAAATGAGCTCGGTTAAAAATCGTGTAATTGAACACACGGTACGCGGTTAATCAGATCTGATTGCAACGAGGTCGTTGGACTAAAACGCGACTTGCGTTTCACAAGGCAATGTGAGATACTTGAAGCTTCCAGTAAAACTATATTTCTTTTCCCAAAACTAGCTCAGTGAAGATGGGAGGGGTACTAAATAAAATAATCGGGGCGCCAGAGAATAAAAACCCAGTTGAGGAAGTCACTTCGAAACCGTTCCCAAGGTCTCGTCGTGTTCGCTCTAGGTAAAAACTAACCTTCGGGAGATTTGCCTCGCTTGATACGTTCAGCGTAGGGCCAGACATAAACAAAATACACGGCGAATAACAATTACCTACATTTGTGCACAATAAAAGAAATAATAAACTGTTGTCTCAACTCAATTAACTTTAAATGAGCTCGGTTAAAAATCGTGTAATTGAACACACGGTACGCGGTTAATCAGATCTGATTGCAACGAGGTCGTTGGACTAAAACGCGACTTGCGTTTCACAAGGCAATGTGAGATACTTGAAGCTTCCAGTCAAACTGTATTTCTTTTCCCAAAACTAGCTCAGTGAAGATGGGAGGGGTACTAAATACAATAACCGGGGCGCCAGAGAATAAAAACCCAGTTGAGGAAGTCACTTCGAAACCGTTCCCAAGGTCTCGTCGTGTTCGCTCTAGGTAAAAACTAACCTTCGGGAGATTTGCCTCGCTTGATATACGTTCAGCGTAGGGCCAGACGTAAACAAAATACACGGCGAATAACAATTACGTACATTTGTGCACAATAAAAGAAATAGTAAACTGTTGTCTCAACTCGATTAACTTTAAATGAACTCAGTTAGAAATCGTATAATTGAACACACGGTACGCGGTTAATCAGATCTGATTGCAACGAGGTCGTTGGACTAAAACGCGACTTGCGTTTCACAAGGCAATGTGAGATACTTGATGCTTCCAGTCAAACTGTATTTCTTTTCCCAAAACTAGCTCAGTGAAGATGGGAGGGGTACTAAATACAATAACCGGGGCGCCAGAGAATAAAAACCCAGTTGAGGAAGTCACTTCGAAACCGTTCCCAAGGTCTCGTCGTGTTCGCTCTAGGTAAAAACTAACCTTCGGGAGATTTGCCTCGCTTGATATACGTTCAGCGTAGGGCCAGACATAAACAAAATACACGGCGAATAACAATTACGTACATTTGTGCACAATAAAAGAAATAATAAACTGTTGTCTCAACTCTCAATTAACTTTAAATGAGCTCGGTTAAAAATCGTGTAATTGAACACACGGTACGCGGTTAATCAGATCTGATTGCAACGAGGTCGTTGGACTAAAACGCGACTTGCGTTTCACAAGGCAATGTGAGATACTTGAAGCTTCCAGTAAAACTGTATTTCTTTTCCCAAAACTAGCTCAGTGAAGATGGGAGGGGTACTAAATAAAATAACCGGGGCGCCAGAGAATAAAAACCAAGTTGAGGAAGACACTTCGAAATCGTTCCCAAGGTCTCGTCGTGTTCGCTCTAGGTAAAAACTAACCTTCGGGAGATTTGCCTCGCTTGATATACGTTCAGCGTAGGGCCAGACATAAACAAAATACACGGCGAATAACAATTACGTACATTTGTGCACAATAAAAGAAATAATAAACTGTGGTCTCAACTCAATTAACTTTAAATGAGCTCGGTTAAAAATCGTGTAATTGAACACACGGTACGCGGTTAATCAGATCTGATTGCAACGAGGTCGTTGGACTAAAACGCGACTTGCGTTTCACAAGGCAATGTGAGATACTTGAAGCTTCCAGTAAAACTGTATTTCTTTTCCCAAAACTAGCTCAGTGAAGATGGGAGGGGTACTAAATAAAATAACCGGGGCGCCAGAGAATAAAAACCAAGTTGAGGAAGACACTTCGAAATCGTTCCCAAGGTCTCGTCGTGTTCGCTCTAGGTAAAAACTAACCTTCGGGAGATTTGCCTCGCTTGATATACGTTCAGCGTAGGGCCAGACATAAACAAAATACACGGCGAATAACAATTACGTACATTTGTGCACAATAAAAGAAATAATAAACTGTTGTCTCAACTCGATTAACTTTAAATGAACTCGGTTAAAAATCGTGTAATTGAAGACACGGTGCGCGATTAATCAGATTTGATTGCAACGAGATCGTTGGACTAAAACGCGACTTGCGTTTCACAAGGCAATGTGAGATACTTGAAGCTTCCAGTAAAACTGTATTTCTTTTCCCAAAACTAGCTCAGTGAAGATGGGAGGGGTACTAAATAAAATAACCGGGGCGCCAGAGAATAAAAACCCAGTTGAGGAAGACACTTCGAAACCGTTCCCAAGGTCTCGTCGTGTTCGCTCTAGGTAAAAACTAACCTTCGGGAGATTTGCCTCGCTTGATACGTTCAGCGTAGGGCCAGACATAAACAAAATACACGGCGAATAACAATTACATACATTTGTGCACAATAAAAGAAATAATAAACTGCTGTCTCAACTCAATTAACTTTAAATGAGCTCGGTTAAAAATCGTGTAATTGAACACACGGTATGCGGTTAATCAGATCTGATTGCAACGAGGTCGTTGGACTAAAACGCGACTTGCGTTTCACAAGGCAATGTGAGATACTTGAAGCTTCCAGTAAAACTGTATTTCTTTTCCCAAAACTAGCTCAGTGAAGATGGGAGGGGTACTAAATAAAATAACCGGGGCGCCAGAGAATAAAAACCAAGTTGAGGAAGACACTTCGAAATCGTTCCCAAGGTCTCGTCGTGTTCGCTCTAGGTAAAAACTAACCTTCGGGAGATTTGCCTCGCTTGATATACGTTCAGCGTAGGGCCAGACATAAACAAAATACACGGCGAATAACAATTACGTACATTTGTGCACAATAAAAGAAATAATAAACTGTGGTCTCAACTCAATTAACTTTAAATGAGCTCGGTTAAAAATCGTGTAATTGAACACACGGTACGCGGTTAATCAGATCTGATTGCAACGAGGTCGTTGGACTAAAACGCGACTTGCGTTTCACAAGGCAATGTGAGATACTTGAAGCTTCCAGTAAAACTGTATTTCTTTTCCCAAAACTAGCTCAGTGAAGATGGGAGGGGTACTAAATAAAATAACCGGGGCGCCAGAGAATAAAAACCAAGTTGAGGAAGACACTTCGAAATCGTTCCCAAGGTCTCGTCGTGTTCGCTCTAGGTAAAAACTAACCTTCGGGAGATTTGCCTCGCTTGATATACGTTCAGCGTAGGGCCAGACATAAACAAAATACACGGCGAATAACAATTACGTACATTTGTGCACAATAAAAGAAATAATAAACTGTTGTCTCAACTCGATTAACTTTAAATGAACTCGGTTAAAAATCGTGTAATTGAAGACACGGTGCGCGATTAATCAGATTTGATTGCAACGAGATCGTTGGACTAAAACGCGACTTGCGTTTCACAAGGCAATGTGAGATACTTGAAGCTTCCAGTAAAACTGTATTTCTTTTCCCAAAACTAGCTCAGTGAAGATGGGAGGGGTACTAAATAAAATAACCGGGGCGCCAGAGAATAAAAACCCAGTTGAGGAAGACACTTCGAAACCGTTCCCAAGGTCTCGTCGTGTTCGCTCTAGGTAAAAACTAACCTTCGGGAGATTTGCCTCGCTTGATACGTTCAGCGTAGGGCCAGACATAAACAAAATACACGGCGAATAACAATTACATACATTTGTGCACAATAAAAGAAATAATAAACTGCTGTCTCAACTCAATTAACTTTAAATGAGCTCGGTTAAAAATCGTGTAATTGAACACACGGTATGCGGTTAATCAGATCTGATTGCAACGAGGTCGTTGGACTAAAACGCGACTTGCGTTTCACAAGGCAATGTGAGATACTTGAAGCTTCCAGTAAAACTGTATTTAAAACGAATTTTGCACTAATTTAGTAACAGTTCACGAGAGCGAGCCGATACGTTAGATACCACGTATCGGTTTGCTCTCGTGAACTGTTACTAAATTAGTGCAAGATTCAAGTGTTCAACTTCCGGGTCATGTGTTATTCCGCCACTTTTGTGCTGGGAGTGTCGTTAGATACCACGTATCGGCTCGCTCTCGTGAACTGTTACTAAATTAGTGCAAAATTCGTTTTAAATACAGTTTTACTGGAAGCTTCAAGTATCTCACATTGCCTTGTGAAACGCAAGTCGCGTTTTAGTCCAACGACCTCGTTGCAATCAGATCTGATTAAGTTGAACACTTCCGGTAATTCTAACGGAACAAAATGGCCTGACCAATGGAAAATTATGACGTAAAGATGTTCAAATGAAAGAACCAATACGAAGACAGAATTTCCGATAGTTACGGTGTTGTTAGACGATCAGAACAAGGCGTGCATACAAGCGGCGTTGCAAGCTGGCTGCGATGAAATTAAACTGTAACAAGTCGTCGAATACACTACGACTAAAACGATTCAAAAGTTGTATTATTCGCGTGTGACATTCCAGAACTAAATCATCTCACATTTATTACAAACGAAATTACGCCGGTTAATTATTAGAACGCAAGAGCGGTCGAAAATTCGCTCTTTCAGAAACATGTAGCGTGACGAAACGGTTAACGAAGAAGTGCGCCACAAACTCACACAGTCCAAAAGTATGTCCTGTAGGTCGAAGGTCGCTTATAATTTTTCGACCGGTTGACCGGAACAATCGTAACGAAACTGCGTCAACAACCTTCCTTCGGTCGGACGCCGCAACTGCTTCCAAAAGGGTCGATTATTTAACCGAGGGCCCGAAAAGTATTCCACCAGAGGAATATCCAAGAGTACAACACTGCTTTGCACATTTCAGTTAAATTACAGCCATTTTCAGTGACGAGAGTTGCTAAATTCATCGACAGAAATTTTGTTTTTGATCGTTCAGAAATCTTGATCTTAACGTGATCTGAAACCACAATGACGTGACCTTGAAGCATGACACTGATTAGTCTACACGACTGTCAAGCTGCGAAGTTACAGTTTTCTTCGATTCCTCCCACCCTTAGGTACTTAAGTCATTAAGTCTGACATTTCGAATCTTTTTTATGTAAACAGTGATCATTAGGCTAGGCGCACACAAGCGCCGTGACCTTGAGTAGAACCGTTGCAGGCAGAGGAGAACCGCGACCTTATAGAAGGGCCGTCGAATTCGCTGTTCAAGGTCATATTTCAAAAATCAAGGTCGAGCTCAGAGGAAGATCAAGACTCAAGATAATTTCAGTATTACAGGTACCTAAGAATTTGGGGAAGCTGTGACCTTGAGCAGAGCACTCGCTTATTTGAAATTCCATGTTAATTTCCTATAGCTCAGAAGGGCCGGGACACACGGTATATTATGAAATTTGATTTCTATTTTTCCGACTAAATAATCGTACCCATAACAAATCGCCTAGCCTTAATGAAATGTAAATGTCGAAATAATTTGAAGGTCAAAGTTAAATTTGCCGCGGGAACGCCGTAACCTTGAGTATAACCGTTGCAGGCAGAGGAGAACCGCGACCTTACTGTTCAAGGTCATATTTCAAAAATCAAGGTCGAGGTCGGAGGAGGATCAAGACTCAAGAAATAATTTCAATGTCAGGATTACGGGTACCTAAGAACTTGGGGAAGCTGTGACCTTGAGCAGAGCACTCGCTGGGAGAGAGGAACCCCGATCTTGTAGAAGAACATTCAAGAGGGATGTTCAAAGTCAAGTTTCAAAAATCAAGGTCGATGTCCGTTCAAGTTCGAAAATAGATCGATTTTGAAACATCTTTCAGTCTTAACAGAAATCAAGGTCGTGGTCGGAGGCAGAGGAGAACCGCGACCTTGCTGTTCAAGGTCATATGTATGAAAAATCAAGGTCGATGTCGGAGGAAGCTAAATAATTAAGAAGTAACTTCATAGTCAAGGCTTAGGTGCACCTAAGCATTTGGGGGTAACGGGTAGGTACACCCGTCTGGTATAAAATATAAATCAAATCGGAAAAGTTATCGATTTTATTTTTTTAATAAGCGATTTCGTTTATTTACTGAAGTTATACAGGATGTCTGAAAATATAGATAAACTGGCCTCAGATTAAGTATGAGTCTGAGGTGTACCCCCCTTCTAACTCGAGTTAATTTAGAAGTATGTAAGCACAAACATTCGGAATCCCTGCTTTTTGAATAACTGGGAAATGATGCATTTAATCGAAATACTGCTTTTACCATTTGGCCATCCATTGTATCACAAACGAACGGTATAAACAAACAATTCTATGATGATGATGATGATATTTTGACAGAGTACTTCGACTTTAAGCTGGGGACGTCGGCTAACGTTAACCTGGACACTCGTTGGGAATGATGTCGTACAGTACAACATCGCCGGGAAACTTCCTTAACTTATTTTTTAAATAATTTTTTAATTTTAGAGCAAAAACTTATTCAAAATAAAATTTGATTTTGATTTTTTTTTCTTTTGAGATTCTAAGAAACACATCCAATTGACTTTTTGTTTTGATAAAGTGGAAATATTTTAGCAAAACGTTGTTTACACGCAAACGCAAGGTACAAGTCTCCTCCTCACAAACCGGCTTCTCCAAATCGCCGACCTTCATCTATATCACACAGTGACACAATTTTTCGGATTTTATACACACACGCACACACACACACACATGTAACGTATGTAGAGGTATATATAAACATGACGCGATTTTTTTTTTGTATACCACGAGGGCAAGGATATACAAAGAATTGTGGGCCCGAATGAATCGCGAGCCAAAATCGAAAAGCAACGCTTGCAGAAAGCAGCAGATTAGATAACGTGCCGCGTATGCAGATGAGTGAAATCAGAGCATTGGGTCAGGGGTAGTATGTTGAGAACGCTCATGGTCATGACTGACTTGCACAACGTCGCCGTCGACTTGCGGTGCCTTCAAATATTCATTATTATCTGTATTTTTACTGTGCCCGCCGGAAAAAAAAACCTGGTAATTGGCCGCATAAATATTCATTCGGTCTGTAATAATAGTAATAATAAAAAAAAGCAATAACGGACCGCTCTATATATGTACGTATGTGGTATGTACGCGGTCTATATAGTTCAGTGTTAATTAAAGCCGTCTGTTTTTATAGGAAAATGGGTTAAGGATTGCATCGCGCTGTCGTTCTTGGAGTAAATAATTATCACGAAAACAATACGTGTTAATAAAAGAAATTATCGCGTGCGGCAATCGCGGAAATTAATCAATCGTTAAAAATAGCAGCTCACTTTTTATAAAGTATTACATTTATTAATAAACGGAAGTCTTAAGTGTCTGTTGCAAATTTTGCTTATGTAAATAAAGAACCCCCGTCTGTGGGGGTTAGGACGCACGCAAATCTGTAAGGGAGGCGTTGGCTAGCGCTTAACCAGGACACTCGTCGAGAACGGTGTTGTACCGTGCACCGGCAGTACCAGGCTAGAACTTTTTTACATGTAATTTTTTTGTGTATTCCATATCAAAAAAAAAACATGAAGGAAAGGTAAAGAAAGTTAAAACAATAATAAAAATAAAAATGAACAATGAATAAACAAAGAAAAAAGTATTAAAAAAATTTAAAATTACGAAATACATAATGAAACTTAAAAACAAGAGACAATCGATTTTACAACACAATTCAGTAGATTAATAATATTTCTAAAAAGAAATTAAAAAATCATTAATTAAAAATGTTAAGAAAAGTTAAAGAAAACTGAAACAAAAGACAAAATTTTTTTGTGTATTCCATATCAAAAAAATAATAATAATAAAGGAAAGGTAAAGAAAGTTAAAACAATAATAAAAATAAAAATGAACAATGAATAAACAAAGAAAAAAATATACACAATTTTTAAAATTACGAAATACATAATGAAACTTAAAAACAAAAGACAATCGATTTTACAACACAATTCAGTAGATTATGTATTTCTAAAAAAAAATTAAAAAATCATTGATTAAAAATGTTAAGAAAAGTTAAAGAAAACTGAAACAAAAGACGAGCGATTTTACATCGCAATTCAGCACGTTAATAATAAATTTACAAATAAAATTGAAATCAATTTGACAGATTAATATACATATTTAGAAAAATAAAATAGTTAAAGAAGTTAAAGAAGACTGAAACAAAAGACGGTCGAAAACTGAAACAAAAGTCGGAAGATTTTACGGCGCAATTCAGCTCATTAATAATAAATTTAAAAATTAAATTAAAAACAAAAAACACTCGATTTTCTAGCACAAGTAGGGAAATTAATTAATTAGAGAAAAACGTTAAAAAATACATAAAGTTGAAGAAAGCCGAAACAAAAGACGGTCAATTTTACAGCACAATTCAGTAGATTAATAAAATTTCTAAAAAAGAAATTAAAAAGTCATTAATTGAAAATGTTAAGAAAAGTTAAAGAAAACTGAAACAAAAGACAAAATTTTTTTGTGTATTCCATATCAAAAAAAAAACAAAGGGAAGGTAAAGAAAGTTAAAACAATAATAAAAATAAATATGAACAATGAATAAACAAAGAAAAAATTATAAAAAAATTTTAAAATTACGAAATACATAATGAAACTTAATTCAGTAGATTAATAATATGTATTTCTAAAAAAAAATTAAAAAATCATTAATTAAGAATGTTAAGAAAAGTTCAAGAAAACTGAAACAAAAGACAATTTTTTTTTTGTGTATTCCATATCAAAAAAAAAAACAAAGGAAAGGTAAAGAAAATTAAAACAATAATAAAAATAAAAATGAACAATGAATAAACAAAGAAAAAAATACGTAAAATTTTTAAAATTACGAAATACACAATGAAACTTAAAAACAAAAGACAATCGATTTTTAAAACACAATTCAGTAGATTAATAAAATTTCTAAAAAGAAATTAAAAAATCATTAATTAAAAATGTTAAGGAAAGTTAAACAAAACTGAAACAAAAGACGAGCGATTTTACATCGCAGTTCAGCACGTTAATAATAAATTTACAAATAAAAATTAAAAACAATTTGACAGATTAATATACATATTTAAAAAAAAATAAATAAAAGTAAAAAAAGAACGACGAAAAAGCAAAGAAAATGAAATTATAAAATTTTTAAAAATAAGAAATACATACATAATAAAATTTAAAAAACAATAAAAACAAAAGACAATCCATTTTACAGCACAATTCAATAGATTAATAGATTAAAAAAAAAAACGAAAAAAATTATTAAAAATACGTGAAGTTAAAGAAGACTGAAACAAAAGACGGTCGAAAACTGAAACAAAAGTCGGAAGATTTTACGGCGCAATTCAGCTGATTAATAATAAATTAAAAAATTAAATTAAAAACAAAAAGCACTCGATTTTCTGGTACAAGTAGGGAAATTAATTAATTAGAGAAAAACGTTAAAAATATATAAAGTTGAAGAAAACTGAAACAAAAGACGGTCAATTTTACAGCACAATTCATTAGATTAATAATAAATTTAAAAAAAAAACAATTTGATTAGTAGTGACAAAACAAAGAAAACAAAATAATAATGATTGAAAAATGAATAATTCAAATTAAAAAAATAACAAAAATAAAAGTCAGTCTACTTGACAACATAATTCAATAGAGTAATTTATTATTATTATTTTATTTAATTATTTATTTTTCAATTGTTATTATTTTGTTTTCTTTGTTTTGTCACTATTCTATTCAAATTGTTTTTTTTTTTTTAATTAAATTTATTATTAATTTGCTGAATTACTCTGTAAAATAAATCGTCTTTTGTTTCTGTTATCTATTAAACAGTGCTGAAAATCGATTGTCTATTGTTTTTTCCACTCCTACTATTTTTTTTAAGTTGATTCTTTGACTTTTAATAATTTTGTTTTTTTTTGACAAAAAGAACGACGAGGAAGCAAAGAAAGTGAAGTAAAAAGATTTTTTAAAGATACAAAATTAAATTTACAAAAAGACGATAAAAACAAAAGGCAATAAATCGTCTTTTGTTTTTGTTGTCTATTATTAAACTGTGCTGAAAATCGATTGTCTATTGTTTTTACCACTCCTACTATTTTTTTTTTAAATTTGATTCTTTGACTTTTAATAATTTTTATTTTTTTTTTTATGAAAAGGACGATGAGAAAGCAAGAAAAGTGAAATAAAAGAAATTTTTTAAAGATACAAAATTAAATTTATAAAAAGACGATAAAAACAAAAGGCAATAAATCGTCTTTTGTTTTTGTTGTCTATTAAACTGTGCTGAAAATCGATTGTCTATTGTTTTTTCCACTCCTACTATTTTTTTTAAGTTGATTCTTTGACTTTTAATAATTTTTATTTTTTTTTAATGAAAAGGACGATGAGAAAGCTAGAAAAGTGAAATAAAAGAAATTTTTTAAAGATACAAAATTAAATTTATAAAAAGACAATAAAAGCAATAAATCGTCTTTTGTTTTTGTTATCTATTAAACTGTGCTGAAAATCGATTGTTTATTGTTTTTACCACTCCTACTATTTTTTTTTAATTTGTTTCTTTGACTTTTTATATATATATTTTTTTTAATGAAAAGCACGATGAGAAAGCAAGGAAAGTGAAATAAAAGAATTTTTTTAAAGGTACGAAACGTATGATTATATTTTTATTGTGTTTTAGGTTAGTTATTTGTTGATTATTATGACTGTTTCAATATTACATGCTTGTAGTCTGAGGAAGTAAATAAATTGATTGATTGATTGATTGATTGAAATAAAATTAAAAAAAAAAAAACGATGAAAACAAAAGACAATCGATTTTACAGCACACTTCGGCAGATTAAAAAAAGAAGAAAACTGTTTGGAAGAAAAGGTGACGAAACAAATTTAAGAAAATATAAAACAACATCTAAAAATATAAATAAAGACAGAACCAACAAACACACCAAAGCACAATTCACTAGATTCAGAAATTATAAATTAATTTAAAAATTAAAAATTAGTTTCAAAATTAAAAAACAATTTAGAAATTAAAAATAAAAGAGCAACTTTGAGTTGCTTAGAGGCTTTCAGCTTTCAGTTTCCTTTTACGAGACAAAACTTGAGAATCCTCTTTTTAGAAAATAAATCCCTTAATGATTTGAAAAACCCTTAAAAAGGAATGTATCCCTTAAGTTGGCAACGCCGAGTAAGAGTACTGACTTTTCCAGGTGAAGTTGGACCCATAAAAAGAAATTTCAGTTTATTCAGTTTGACATTAAAAATGTTTTTGACAGAAACATAACCTCAAGCAAATTTGTCTAAATATTCACTGATATGACAAATTCTTGCCCGGATTTTATTGTCTGCTGCTGTACACTGATCTAGGTTATTAATTTTAATGCGTTTTCGGAACACTAAAATTAATGCAACGCTGCGTTGTGGTATCCCCCCATTTTCTTGTTGAAAAACGTTCACCTATGGACACAAGCAAAAATCGTAGAACTGAGAAACAAAAGAGTAAGGAACGAAAAATCAAAACAAGAACAAAATGAGAAGAAGAAAAAACTAATTAATAAATAAATGAAGGGAAAGAGGAAAAAACAGAAAATAAAAATCAAAACTCGAAGAAAATTGCAAAGGATCAAAGAATGTAATTAAATAATAATTAAATTAGGATGTAAAGGGAAAGGCATTTCCATTTCACAAGTGAAAACATCCGCAAGACGATTCCACTCTGCGCGAATCACTTTTTTTAAGTAATGCCACCCCATTAATGATTGGTTTCCCCTCGTGTTTCGCAAATCATAACGACTTCTACTTTTACTTAAATTGAATATTGCGCGATGTTTCACAAGCGAATTTTAATATCCAGACGAGTGTCAATTGTCACGTATTTCTTTATCCTGCGGTCCTTTCTCCGAAAACTCTAGAAAGCATGAAATATTCCGCCCAAATTAATTGAACAATCATCTACACCTCGCCCTCTTCTTACTTACCTCAAGACCAATCGCAGTTGAGTTTAATCTCTTATGTTGTAAATTATTTCGCTGAAGTCCTCCAGACATTTTATTTGTTCTCCTCCCAGTACGTCGTTTTCCTCTATTTTTTTTTTCTTGAGTGTTTGATCCTCTTTACTGTTCTACCATCTTCAGTACACACACACACCCAAATTAAAAGCACTTCATGAAATCTTTGGTTTGCATAAACCAGAGGACTGGAAATTTGCTGAAGAGAATGTCCTCTGGTTTATACAAACCAATGATTTCATGAAGTGCTTTTAATTTGGGTGTGTTTGTACTGAAGATGATTTGTGTGGTAAGAGATCTTTTTTTAATTTATTATTTCTAAGCCGCTGTCTCCTTTACTGTCTACTGTTCTATTGACTGACATTTTTTAATTGTGCTCTTCTCTGAAAACTCTAGAAAGCACCGATTTAATTTTGAGAATGAAAATACAACATCTAACGGAATTTACCGGAGGGTTGCTGTAGTTAGTGGCAGCTGCACGGCGGCGTCGTCGCAGCCGAGGGTGGATGTGGGTCAGAAAGAAGAAGGAACAGGTGGTGGCTTAATTAAGGGTGGAAAATTCCGGGCCGTTATTTTTTGTCTCCGATTTCGTTTTTTTTTTCTTTTTCTCTGATAAATTGCGGAACGCACCTGCCTCTACCTAAGAGTCCTTCGAGTTCGTCGATCGACGAAGAAAAAACGCCAAGATTCGCGATGATGGTTTTTTGCGTTCCAACTCCGAGACAACGAAGGGCGTCGTCTCTTACCCTGCAGGTGTGATTTCAGGTAGAAATACTCCGTTTTCTAAAAAGGGTTAATAACAGGCCGAGCCGGGGGCATTGAAAGCACGTGACCGCAGCTGCAGCGGCAGCTCTCATGATGAGGTGGATGTTTTTTTGTCTAGGGGGATGGTGAGGGTGCCCGGGCACATGTCAGGTGAACAACGGGAGATTAACGGTTTACGTATGATAATATTTACAGTACTTTGCACTGCGTCGAATTTTAGGGTCTTTTAAAATAAGAAAAAAAAGTTTGGTAACCTGGACATATTCTACAACACTTGGTTGCTAATATCAAAATAAAATCACATGAATTTTGAAGAGTATTTATTTGATTAACTGTGAGGGTGCAAGTGTATGTCCTTGCGGAATTCCGTGGGGACGCGCTGGCGTATGCGTGATTCTGATCGCGTGCCGCCGCAATTAACAAGGGGCCGTTTCGTCACGTTAATCACGTTTTTCATCGGCGATAAATAAATAAATAAATAAATTACTTAATGAAGAGACGAGCGACCGCCAAAAATACGCTCATTTAAATTCATTCGGACGTGCGCGGCGGGAGGATTCGGGTCAACGACGGTGGGTTACCCAATTTTTTTTTCTTGTACAATTCGAGCTAAGTTAACACACGTCGGTGATTTTTGATGAATTCGAGTGGGCGAAGCGGCGCCAAAAATTCAAAATTTCAATTCAAAACGATCTCCGAAAATTCACTTATACAATCAGCGGTTTCGCTTGTGAATTCCCCAAAGCTTTAGTCACTTTAGTTATTAATTATTATTCCAATTGCTGCGTGTTATTACGCGGTGCTTGCACACGGATTTGCAATTTCACGGGCTTTTAATTTTTAATTCAAGGTTTCGACTTGTTTAACCGTTTGCTATGCGCACACATCGAGGGTTCAATCCCATTCGCCTTCGCAAATGAAACACTCTCGAGTCGTTAATTAATTAAATATGTTTTAGTTTTTCGACTAAATTACTTTTAATATTATTCTGCGAGAAAACAATGGAATTAATTATTAATTAATTCAAATTGAATTAAAAATCTGTGCGTATTCGTGTTCTTCTGCTTCTTTCGTTTTCTTCTTTGATCAAGAGTTACTGTTTCTCAATTCACTACTTGTTACTTTTCATTTATTTCAGTTGTCATTTGTCGGTTGTTCTTCTTCATTCTACCGCCGAATAAATATAGTTTCTCTCTCTTCTTCGGTAAATTGAAGATTGCCCTTCTTCAGTTCATCGTTCAATTAAGGTTTAACCAAATTCAAGTAAATGTTTCTCCGTCAGTCGATCGTCTTTTGTTTTCCTTTTTATTTGACTACCAAGAGATCATCTCTCTTATTTTTTTCTTGATTAAAAGCCCTTTTTTTTTCTTCTTCCATCAAGTGATTTTTTGTTTCTTAATTCGCCGTTTTATTATTCTTGGGTTTTTCTTCAATAGTCTTTTGTCGATTGTTTTTCTTAAATGTGACGTTTTTGTCTTCTTTAATCGATTACGTTTTCTCTTATTTCACATTTTTGCTTGTCAGTTTTTTTTTTCATTTCTTTCATGAATTGGTTTTGTAATTTTTTTCCAGTGATCGATTATTACTTGTTTTTTTTTTGTCGTCATCTGTTTTCCCTTTCATATTTTACAGGAGGTCATTTTGAATTCATTTCGAATTTTCTTTTTGATGAACTTTTTTCTTTATTTTCTTCGCTGCGTACACAATTCAGTATTCTTAGTTTCTTTGAGTGTTTCTTTAACGACAATAAATAAAGCATTTTCATTTTCTTCTGTCGATTTCTTTTATTTCGTTGTTTGTTTACCCACAAAGAAATGAAGAATAACAAAGCGGAAAACAATAACTCCTGGCCAAAGAGAAAACGAAGAACTCATCTATTTAATAAAATAGAATTAAAAAAGAAAACTGTTACGGTTGAAAAATTAATTTAAGTTATTCATAATTATACATATTTGGCAATCGCCCTGTATTTAAGCGGAAAGTAAGAGTTCAGGGTGCCTACGTGCTAGTCGTCATATTTCTCAATGTTGCACATGTAGACCTTACGATGTTATTTAGTCCGACTGTATATCTCCATTTCATTCTGTCGTCCGGTTTAAAACTGATTTCATTCGTAACGACTTGCGTCGTAGCGATAGTGGAAGAGTGCGCCGCTCTCATTCTCACGGTCATTCTTGCAATAGCGCCTCTGGCGTGCGTATCATTTATTTGTGTCTTCAAACTTTGTGTCTCTTTCATTTCTTCTTTGTGTTATTTCATTAAACGTGATTTCGTTCAGCTGGCACTAAACTGAGAATGAGAATGCAGTAGCCGTAAAAAGTTGCATAGAAAATATTTTCACAGATTAAATACAGTGTGATTGAAATTCGAGAGAAGCATGGGGATCTCGCTTATAATAAGAGAACGAAACGTCGGCAGTAGAAGAAGTTAACGTGACGCGGTTCCAACCGGAAGTCAATTCAAACATGGTCAAATGGAGGCAAGTAAAAGTTATTTTGAATCGAGAAAAAAAAATGAATCCTGCGCCTTACACACAGGCAACTTCTACACACGTCGAACCCGCGCCTTGCGCATAGGCAACTTCTGCATACCTCGACCCGGAAATATTTAAAAAGACAGACTTTTAATCTTTTTCGTTTCAGCTGTATTTTTTAGAACTTAGAAATTAAAAAAGGAAAGTCCCAACACTGAACGCCGAGGAACTTTCCTCAAATAACCTTATTAGTAAATTTAGTTTTTACTGAGGTACCTGCCGAGTACATGTCCGAGTCCCGAGGTTTGTTCTTTGAAATCTGTCAAATTAATTGGACTTTATGAATTCATCATAATTTTGTTCTCCTTGGTTATTCTCATGACATTTCATATTAGAATGAGTATTTACGTTATACAATTACCATTACCTAATCGCTGGTTCGTTGAAATGTAATTATGTAAATAGCAATAGTTTTAGTAAAACAAAAATTCGCCATATCCAATTTTACATACATAGTTCTCTTTATACAGGGTGTCCTAAAATAAAATTATTTATGTGACATTTTTAGATTTAGCTTTTCCCAATCGAGCCTGCGCGATCTTGAATAAAAGTGTCCAACCAAAACTGTTTTTACCTTTGTATTAAAAAAATTACTAAATAGATTCTTTTTTAAGACTACTGACGTTTGACAGCCTGTCATTTTTGACAATAGTCATAATTTAATTACCTTACCTTAACCAGACAGTCTTCCCAATCAAGCCTATGCCATCTTGAATGAAAGAAATTTAAATAATTAGGTTCACTTGTGACATTTTTACTTCTTTATACAGCGTGTCCTGACAGTTATTTAGAGAAAAATTTAAAAACTCCAAGCGATGTCTTTAGGGAAGCAGGTGATTTGTTTTTGTTGTCTTTCAAAATGCGTTTCGTTACCGCAAAACTCTAAAATGAAATGAATATTTGAAGAGTACTATTTTTTTGACATCTGTCAAATTAATTGAACTGTATGAATTCATCATAATTTTTTGTTTTCCTTGGTTATTTTTTTGACATTTCATATTAGAAATGAGTGTTTACAATAGACAATCGCGATTAGCTGACTTTTAGGGAAATTTTCCGTTTTTTTTTGACAACTGTCAAATTAATTACGCAGGCTTTATGAACTAATCAAAACTTCGTCTTCCACATCCATATTTATTGGTACTTGATACTTCAAATATTTAATGAGTATTTACATTGTAAAGTCACATAAGGCCGAAATCCGAGGAAATTTTCCGTCTGTAACACCTGTCACCTTAAGTAGGTTAACTAATCATAATTTTGTTCTCCATTCATCTTTATATTTCATTTCCAAATGAAGCTTAATGAGTATTTACATTGCCCAATCACGTTTGGTTAAATTCTGAGAAAAGAAATGTCATTCCTCGACAACTGTCAAATTGATTAGGCTTTGTGGATTAGTCAAATTTGTCTTCCGCGGCCATATTTATCGACATTTCAATTAATTCGAGTTGATTATTTAATGGGTATTCACGTGTATGACCGAGTTCCGAGGAAATTGTCCATTTTTCGACATCTGTCAAATTCGTTAGGGCTTCATGAACTAATTACAATTTTGTTTTTTATAGACATCTTCGTGGTATTTAATTTCGGAATTAATATTTAAAGAATATTTACGTTGCACATCTGTCACGTCCGAGTTCTAAGGTTTTTTGACACTTGTCAAATTAATTGGACTTCATTAGCTCATCGTAACTTTGTTTTCCGTGGTCATCTTTACGATATTTTATATCACAGTGAGTGTTTACCTACCTTATACAATCTCGTTGAGCTGAGTTTTGAGGAATTTGTCCGTTTTTTGACAACTGTCAAATTAGTTAGGCTTTATGAACTAATCAAAACTTCGTCTTCCATGGCCACATTTATTGATATTTAATGAGTATTTATATTGTAGAGTCGTGTATGGCCGAGTTCCCAGGAAGTTTTCCGTTTGTGACATCTGTCAAATTATTTAGGCGTTGTTAATTAACTATGTAATCTCCCTTTGGATTTCATTTCCAAATGAAGTTTACATTGCACGTTCATGTTTGATTGAATTCTGAGAGAATCGACAACTGTCAAATTAATTGGGCTTCGTGAATTTCTTTAAATTTGTCTTCCGCAGCCGTATTCAACGGTATTTCAATTCGAGATGAATATTTAATAAGTGTTTACATGTATGGTGGCCGAGTTCTGAGGAAATTTTCCATTTTTCGACAACTGTCATATTCATTAGGGATTTATGAACTAATTACAATTATGTTTTTTTTTATGGACATCTTCGTGGCATTTAATTTAGAAATGAATATTTAAAGAGTATTTACGTTGCGCAACTATTATGTCCGAGTTTTGAAGTTTTTTGACATCTGTCAAATTAATTGGACTTTATTAACTAATCATAATTTTCTTTCTTGGTGGTCATCTTTAGGATATTTCGGGACGGAAGGAGTATTTTGCTCGTCCGGCTGAGTTTTGAGTCTGAATTTGTCCGTCTTTGACAGCTGTCAATTTAATTGGGCTTTATGAATTGATCATAGTTTGTTATCTATGGTCATGCTTGTGTCATTTCATTTTGCAACGAATATTTACGTTGCCCGTTCGAGTTCTAATGACATTTTCCAACTTTCGACAACTGTCAAACCCTACGGCTCTACGAATTAATCATAATTTTGTTCTCCGCGGCCGCTTTTATCGTATTTAATCTCAAAATGAATGTTTAAATTACACCTAAATCATTTACGGCCGAGTTCCGAAGAAATTTTCCAATTTTTTAGGACTGTCAAATCAACCAGTCACAATTTTATTTTCCTTTGTCGCCACCTTTGTAACTAACAGCTCACGTCAAAATGAATATTTAATGCTTTCTTAACTTGCACGACCGCATTTGCATCATTTTTTTTTACTATATGACGATCATGTAAATCAGAATTCAGAAAATATACGACGAAATGACATGACATGACAAAAACCGCAAGGCTGTTTCACGAAATTTAGAAGGAGATAGCTGTATAAAAGTTCCTTGACTTATCGATCGATTGGCATGTAGTAAAAAAAACGAACTGAAGAATTAGAAATCAGAATGGCGTTTACATAGAATTTACCTGGGTTTTAATGGACTGGGTTCCCTAAACGTTGGCGATGCTTCTTGTGAAGTTCCGACTGTGTCGATTTAAGTTTTCCTGAAGCTTCCCAGCAAGAACCTCGATAATTCACTCACGCGTTATACGTACCATCACAATTAGGCTAGAAGTAACGCCGTGCAACAAAACGAAACGGGTCGACGCGGGGTAATCGCAAATGACGTCAGCGCCGTCCAATAGTAATCGTTGATTTTCCCGCATGCCCATATAAGGAGTCGACGGATGCGGACGCGGACGGGTCGATTCTGGCAGTGAATAATTGCCAGCTTGCGCCGCAGGGTCGCCACCCACAATGAACTTTAAATTGTCCGAAATTCTCAAATGTTACCGAGTTATTTCCCGCGAGATTTTCAAACGTAACGTGAAGGTAACAAAATCAGGTCAGTGCTGATTCGTATCTGCCAGAATCTGGGAATAAAGTGTTTCACAACAAGAACCTCAATAATTCACACACGCGGTACACGCATCACACAATTAGGCGAGAAGTAACGCCGTGCAACGAAACGAAACGGGTCGACGCGGGGTAATCGCAAATGAGGTCAGCGCCATCCAATAGTAGTAGTTGATTTTCCCGCATGCCCATATAAGGAGTCGACGGATGCGGACGCGGACGGGTCGATTCTGGCAGTTAATAATTGCCAGCTTGCGCCGCAGGGTCGCCACCCACAATGAACTTTAAATGGGCCGAAATTCTCAAATGTTACCAACTTATTTCGTGCGAGATTTTGAAACGTGACGCAAAACAGTTCAGTTCTGCCAGAATCTTGTCAAAACACAACCATGAGTAAACTGTTCCTTTTGTGAATGAGTTGACCGCAGAAGCGTTTCAAGCGCGAAACAATAAAAAAATCATTTTGTTGTAGAAACTCGGGTTTGTGGATAAAACAAGGCGATTCAATAACAGCCGTGCTCCACTTATTTCGATTACGCTGTTATATAAGTGTTTAATGGAGTCATCCGAGCATAAAGAGATAAAGGTTATCGCGATGTTCACTATCTATGCAGATTTGTGCACCGTCGTTATTCATGCCAACATTTATCGCCGCCTCTCGTCCCGGCTTATCCGACTTTGACGGTGATTTATGGCTTTTTTTTTAATTTAATCGCCCTTCTGCGGCGTTATATCATTTATTGCTTGCGTGCACAGTCTACATTAAAAAAACGATAAGTAAATAAATAAATAGTTGCCACCGACGATCTTTTTTAAGTATCACTGCGTTTGCGATTGTATTTTGCAACAGATTGGGGCGCAATAAATCAGTCACGAGCGGCGAGAGCGATAAACCTGCGGGTTTTCTTCCGTTGCATCTCGCGACCTTGACAGGGTTATCAAAAGTCGCGATATTTCGAATGCGCGAAAACAGATCCCCGTCGTTTACTGTTGAAGTCCTGATTGCATAATTCTCTCGGATTGCATAACGACGAAGTGCGGAATTTACGTTTTTGTCGTTCCCCGTAGAAAATATACGTGGGGCGTTTAATAATTTTTTTTTTAAAGTGATTTAAGTAAATTAATAGTCGTGTTTGTTTGTTTGATGAAAACGATGGCGTAGGTTGAAGAGAAAGGACCTTGCCTCCGGGCGAGTCGCAAATATTTACGTTTTGCGAAAGATCAGCTTAAAAATAGCTTTCGACAAACAGGTGAGCACCGCCGCTGTTTATGCAAAGTGGCGCGCGATTTTCGCAACTTGCGCGTAGATAATTTGGTAAGGGGGTCCTTCCTCCGGCCTTGACACACAAAACGCCATTATCGAAAACCCGGTTCATTCAGCGACGAACGAACACCTTGGCAATAACAGCGAAGAATTTTTCCTTTCGTCATCGATCGTACTAATCGATCGCCTTGCGCAATCACCAAAAAAAAAAAAGAGAACCATCGTTTTTTTTTCTTTCGTGTCGGTCGTCCTGCGCGTCCGTCATTTTCATTTGATAAAAGTTATGCGTCTCGAGGTATTAAATAATTTCAACGAGGCGTTGCAACACGAGAGATTACCATTCAATGAGTGTGCACAATAGTTGAAGTGGTTGTTAATGCTGATGTAACAAGTTACGAAACGCTCTTGCTGAATACTTTTGCTCTTCTTTTTCAGTGTCGTTCGTGTGGAAACTGCCCATCAGTTTTGTCGTTGTTGTTTCTCGCGATCTTGAACTTGCTGCCAAACATCAAACGCCAAGTATACTTAGGGCCGGTACTTTCATCACTGATTAACTTTAACCTTTGGTTTATTCCCACAATTGTAAAGACAATTGTTTCTATAGGAATAAACCAAAGATTAAAGTTAACGACTGATGAAAGTACCGGCCCTTAGAAGGCAAAAGTTATCACAGTAAAATCACTGGAGAAAAAGTGTGTCCCACAAGGGTCAGTTTTGGGGCCGATTTTCTTTTTGCATTTTATTTATTCTTGTACATTTGTTGTATATTCATTTAACCACATTCAGTCAACATATTGTAAATGACTACTTCCGAGACCCTTCCATTTTATTAATTCGTCGACGCCGTCGTCATTAATTCTATTTTCTTGTTACAGTTTACATTGCGCAAGTACCGAGAATTTCTTAACATCGAGGAGCTTTCGTTCCAGATAAATTGAGCATAGACAGCTGCTATAATTCGAAACAGTCTCATCTCAGAACTACCCGTTCTTGATACTTCCTGGGATTCTTCCCCTTTTCTCCCCCGTTGGAACCTTCTCACGTGCACATTTTGTAAAATGTAAAATATTACGGCCACTAAGAAATGCTGTTTCTCTGAAAAGACGGCTCCCAATTCCTTTCACGATTTACCGAAGAAGGATGTATGTACACCGGTGGCCGAGTAAATCGTTCCGCAGTAGCTCGGAGAAATGTTATCAGCTGGCGCCACTGCAAGACGATTCATTCGACCAAAATAAGCGATGAGATAATATTTCATAAGTCGTGTTTTCAAATCATATTGAAATTCTCCGCTTGTCTCAGAGAAATATTAACAGATGGCGCCATTACAAGCTACTATAACTTTTTCAAACAAAAGATAAAAAAACATTTGCGAATTGCCAAGAGAGGCAAGAATTTCGCGTCTGTCACTAGCGGAAATATTAACAGATGGCGCCGCTACAAGTTAAGCCATAGTTAGGCGAATGTCTAATTCAAACAAAAGATGAGAAAACATTTATGGATTGCCAAGAGAAACAAGAATTTCCCCCCACCTGTAACTAACAGAAATATTAACAGATGGCGCCGCCACAAGTTAAAACACGACTTTAATCATAAAATACAAATGCAGAAATACGCGAACAACAGAAGACAAAACGAAAAGTGGAAAAACAAGAAACGCTCTGAAATAAAATCGTTTGTTTCTTTCCCTTGCCTTTGATGAACAAAAAAAGTCAGTCAAAGTTTGCCGTGAAGCAAATCAGCATTCTCCTGCTTTGATTAAAAAAAAAAAAAGGTCTTTCCTAAATAATAAATAAATAAATCGCCGATCGTCTTTTGAATGAATTAAAGCAGTATTTGAAAATCTAAAGGAGACAAAGACACGTAGATGAAAAAACGAAGAGAATGGCGAAGCTTTGGGGGTAAATATTGTGGTAAGAAAGGAAAATACTACGAAGGACCTTAAGAGGAAAGAATTAAAGCAAGCGACATAATAAAAAATACGAAGTTAATAACTTTTTGAACGTTTTCAAAGAGTGGATGGCAATAAAGTAAAAGAGAAGCAGGAAGTAGAAGGTCACAAAACAAAAAGAAAATGGACTAAAACAGATTTAATGAGAACACGAAATTTATATTAAAAAAGAGACATCTTACGACTGTCAATTTGTTCCTATATAGGGTGACTGTCAATTTTTCCCTATACAGGGTGACTGTCAATCTTATATGTTGCGCGGGTATAAACCTGTCGGAATTTCAGTTATTTTCAATAAATAAAGTAAAAGAGACGTAGGAAGTAGAACGTCACAAAACAAAAAAAAATTGGACTAAAACAGATTTAACGAGAACAGGAAATTTATATTAAAAAAAAAATAAGAGACATCTCACGATACAGGGTGGCTGTCAATTTCTTTCATTACAGGGTGACTGCCAATTTGTTCCTAAAGTGAACGGTTAATTCGAACAAAGTGAAAGATGAGAAAATATTTAAAGATAGTTAACAAAAAAAAAACCAGTTTAGGTTGCGATATCTGGCGGCCAATTTTTGCAGCAGATTTCTAAAGAAAAAAAAACATTTTTTAAAATCATATTTGAATTTCCCGCCTGTTACTCAAAGAAATATCAACAGATGGCGCCACTGCGTGTTAAATGAATGGTTATTTTAAGCAAGAGATAAGAAAATTTTTGCGTGTTAAGTGAATGATTATTTCAAGCAAGAGATAAGAAAATTTTTATGAATTGTCGAGAAAAACAAACTTTTGTTTAAACATAATTTAAATATCCCGCCGGCATTACTGCACTAACTCGGAAAAATATTAACAGATGGCGCCACTACAGGTGCTTCAGAGCTAAGTAGACGATTAATTTAAACGAAATAAAAGATGAGAAAATATTGTTAACAAAGAAAACGAATATTAAAATTATATTTGAATTTCCCGCCTGTTACTCAAAGAAATATCAACAGATGGCGCCACTGCGTGTTAAGTGAATGATTATTTCAAGCAAAAGATAAGAAAATTTTTGTGAATTGTCGAGAAAAACAAGCTTTTGTTTAAACATAATTTAAATATCCCGCCGGCATTACTGCACTAACTCGGAAAAATATTAACAGATGGCGCCACTACAAGTGCTTCAGAGCTAAGTAGACGATTAATTTAAACGAAATAAAAGATCAGAAAATATTGTTAACAAAAAAAAACTAATATTAAAATTACATTTGAATTTCCCAGCGGCTGCATTATCACAATAACTCAGGGAAATATTAACAGGTGACGCCACTGGAAGTTAATTCAAACAAAAAGATTTGTTAACAAAAACAAACCAACCAAATTTCTTTAAAAATTATTTTTTTTTAAGTTACACATATTTGAATTTCCCGCCTGATCTCACAGGAATATTAGCAGATGGCGCCAACACAAGTTAAGTGAATAATTAATTTAAACAAAATAAAAGATGAGAAAATTATAAATTGTTAAACAAAAGAAGAAAACGAACACGCGACATCTTGCAGCCAATTTTTGCAACAGATTTCCAAAAAGAAAAACGATTTTTTAAAATCATATTTGAATATCCCGCCTGTAACCCAAAGAAATATTAACAGATAACGCCACTGTTTTTTTTTTATTTTTTAGAAATTTGTTGCAAATCGGTTTTGATTGCTCACACAATTTTAGGTCAAAACTTTTTTTCTTGTTAACAATTTATACATACATACATATTTTCTCTTCTGAATTTCCCGCCTGTATCATTGCGGTAACTCAGAGAAATATTAACAGGTGGCGCCACTGCTAGTGAAGTGAATGATTATTACAAACAAAAGGTGACAAAATATTTATGAACTGTCAAAGAAAACCTTTAAAAAAAATATTTGAATATCCCGCCTGCATTACTGCACCTACCTCGGAGAAATATTAACAGATGGCGCCACTGCAGGTGCTTCAGAGCTAAGTAGACGATTAAAGGCCGGATTGTACAATCATGGTTTAACTTTAAACTTCGCTGTATTCCCATAGCATCAATTGTATAGACAATTGTTTCCATAGAAATAAATCGAAGTTTGAAGTTAAACTATGGTTGTACGACCGGGCCTAATTTAAACAAAATGAAAGGTGAGAAAATATTTATAAATCGTTAACAAAAACGAACCAACAGTTTAATAGGTCGCGACGTCTTGCGGTCAATTTTTGCAAGAAATTTCTTAAAAAATTGATTTCTTTAAAAAATATTTGAATTTCCCGCCTGTAACTCACAGAAATATTAACACTGCCATTTAAGTGAATGATCAATTCAAACACAATAAAAGAGGGAAAAAGTTTCGTGAATTTTTAACAAAAAAAAAGCACCGTCGCGTTTAACATGTACACTCCGAGAAAAACTTTAACTATCAAAATAATACGTACTTTAACCTAGATATAATTTCCCGTTTTATATTGTTATTGTATCTCCGTATTATTTCAACAATAGCTATTTATTTCAACGAATTAAAGGCGTAAGATCTGTCGAAAATTCGCTGTTAAAAAATGCAGCGTCATGAAACAGTTAAAAAAGTTATTAATTAAACTCGCGTAAACAAAAATATGTTTGTAGGTCACGGACGATCTTGTCCTCCTACGAGCCTTCTATACGAAGTTAGAAGCGATTATTTTAATAAGAAATAAAATATATCTGTTCAAGAATAAATTGAATATTAACTTCATAATTATTTTTCGATAATATCGATAATTTTTGCCCAATTATTTTTTACTTTACACCCTATATATCATTGCATATTTCGTTTCTAAATCGAATTCTAGCCTGAATTGATGGGTCGCACCGTGGGTCTGGGACGAGCGGTTTTCGAGTTACTCGCCGTCGGCCGAAAATCACAACTCGAAAACCGTTCGCGTCAGACCCCACATGCGACACATGAATTCAGGGTAGAATTGTCTCGCGAATTCAAAAACGCAATAATATACAGGGCGTCCCTTGAAAATATCGCAACCTTGGGTCATATTTTGACAACGCGTTTCTCGATCGTTTCTTCGTGAACAGCACTCGACGCTACAACGAAACGGCTACAAGTTTCATATTTGACGTTTGCTTCTAATTCCCATAATAAAAGAGAGATACCGATTTTTACTTCGTGTAATCAGCGAACTCGTCGTCTCGGCCCTCTCACCAGCTTATTTTCGGAGATGGATAAAAATGTTAAATACAAAAGTTACAGATAATTTCGTGACGTTTCGAGCGTCGTTCACAGAAAAACAATCGACCGTCGCGTTATCGAGATATAACCTAAAGTTGCGATTTTTTAAATGGATCACCCTATATATCATTACATATTTCGTTTCTAAATCGAATTCTAGCCTGAATTGATGGGTCGCACCGTGGGTCTGGGACGAGCGGTTTTCGAGTTACTCGCCGTCGTCCGAAAATCACAACTCGAAAACCGTTCGCGTCAGACCCCACATGCGACACATGAATTCAGGGTAGAATTGTCTCGCGAATTCAAAAACGCAATAATATACAGGGCGTCCCTTGAAAATATCGCAACTTTGGCTCATATTTCGACAATGCGTGGCTCGATTGTTTCTTCGTGAACAGCACTCGACGCTACAACGAAACGGCTGGTATTTTTTTACAGATTTTTACAAATTTTAAAAAAATCATCGATCCAACTTGTTTTATACAATTTTAATTTTCGTTGCACACTTGAAACCTTCATGCTCGATTGTCTTTTGTTTTTCTGTTATACGATATGACTTTATTTTATAAAATTTTTGTTTTTATTGCTCATTTTAGGATCTCCGTCGCCGATCGTCTTTTGTTTTCTTTTATTCAAACTAATTTTATTTTATTTTATTTTTTTCGTCTTTCGCTTTTTTTATTCGATTTGATTTGATTTTACTTTTTAATTACTAATTTTTATAATTTAAATAGTTGTTTGATTTCAATAAGTTTTAATATTACCGTACGATTTTTATAATTTTTTTTTTTTTTTGTATTGTTATTTGCTTTTTATATATATTTTTTTATTGCGAATTTAAAATTTCAAAATCATTAATGTTCTTGTATCATCGGATGTTTTAAGTTTTTGTCCGAGTTTCCCCCATTTATTGCCGGCCCAAATCACAATATATACCAGTGGCGTAGATAGAACTTGTTTGGCGGGGGGGGGGGGTGAACAAAAAAAATCTAACGAGTACGTACCACTTAAAATTTTATTTATGAAATGTAAAACGGCGAATAAAAAAACGTCATACGAAAAACTTCTTTAGTATGAATTACGCGGAACATAATATTTTAAAGCGATTTCGGAATGGGGGGAGGCTCGCCCCCCCCCCCCCCCCTTATCTACGCCACTGATATATACTGATATATTGCTGATTTATGCCCTGGCTTGGGTATTTGTTTTATTTTTTTTTGTGTGTTAGTTTATTGCTCAGTTCTCTCAGGGTAATTTGTTTTTTTTTTTTTCTGTTTCTTATTTTGTTTATTGTTATTCGTATTTGTTTTCTTACTTCGTCAGTTTTCTTGCGGCGGGCGGCTCCTGCTTCGATGATGTAATTTGCAGTGTATCTCGTAGATCGATTCTTGCTCGTAGAGTGTATTTGTTGCGTCATAAATTTTGGACGAGTCTTCACATTCAAAATTATCTGTGTCTGTGTATGCGTGCATGTATGGGTGAATAAATAAGAAGATATTTCCTAGAATGAAATGGAAAACGACAATTTATTATTTCAAAAAGTTGCACAAACAAATTTACATCATAAAGAAGTTCGGGGTTTTAAAGTGACGAAGTTTATACGTTGGTCGGTTTTTCACAAAACCGCCAATATACCATTCCGAGCTTAATTTTAGCTTTCATTATCGCGACCACCGACCGATATTGGCTCCAAACCCCTTTTTTTTAGTTTTTTAATCCGTTCTACAACTGCTTATGTTAAACATATCAAGTAGGATGTCACAGTAAATTTTTTTTGGAGTAGAAAAAGAGAGCCAGTTGCAGAAATATAAATTTAAATAAGAGTGATCATTTTTGCTTAAGCAACTCTGAGTATGCGCAGAATAATATGAATGATATTTTTCATTCAGCTGCGTCTTATCTGAAAGCAATGACAAATAATATAACATAGAGAACCCCCCGCCCCGACCCAGTAAACAAGGACACGTGATATTAACTTCACATTTTAGTAAACTTTTGTGACCTTATCACGTCAGACATCACGTTAACATGACGTAAAAATAACGGCAAAAAGTCACAGACCAAAGACGTCAAAATACGACGAATAAATGTCGTTTATAGATCACGTACTTGGGACGTCATACTTTTGTGCATTAATGACGTAGGAAGAGTGACAATGCTGAGCACTTGATCTGTGATTGGCATGAACTTTGAAAATTTGTGATTTAAAATTTGCTAAAGTGCTTATAAAGCCGGATTTACATGGAGCGTTGAACGCGTTGTTCTAAGAACTCCTTTGTGAGATGCTTTCGAAAGTCTGAATTTTTTGAAATTTTTATGTCGAGTTTCCTCGTTTTGAATTTGCCACTTTAAGAAAATTGTCAGGCTTGTACATAGATGGCGCCATTTTTTTTTCTTCTTTATTATAGAAATATGTATTACATAATGAAGCGGAAACAAAAAGATTCAGCCGAGAATGTGATCAGTTTGTTTAAATTGCATTTTTAACTCTACGTAAATTACACTCGCTTTTCATGTGTAAAAATAAAATGAAAATTCGAATTAATTGTTTTTTGACAGTTATAGGATCCTGTGTTGACCAAATCGGCAACAAGTATAGCAGATTTTTTCAAAACATTATTGCGAGCGTTTCATAATCATTTTTAATCAGATTCGTGAAAAGAAAAACGCGGTTTGATCGTCTAAGAACTCCTTTCAGAGAGCATTCGAACAGTTATGTTTGACTGTCTATGAGCTCCTTTCTGACAACCGTCTAGGCTGAGTTCGTTTGTTCACTCACAGTCAGTGAAATTAGAGCGAGAACGAAGCTATTTTGAAACAAGTAAAAGTGAGAGAGTGAACGGAATTGAATAAACGAACGCAGTTTATGCAAAATGAATTAAAATGAACTGAAAACAAAAGAAGATCGAACTACGAAACGCGAATGTAATATTCAAATTGTTCAAGAATCAGCACCGTTACCAACATGCAGTTGATATTCGTGAAAAACACGCACTCTATCAGCACTCTATCAGCACTCTATCAAAAAGCACTAGGAAATGCACAAGGCACTAGGAGGCAAAAGTTTTACACCAACCAAGTGCGTAAAGCACTAGATCTGGTGCCAAAGGCACTAAATTGGCAACCCTGATCTGCAGGTTAGGTCGTTGGGCGGGAAATTGACGCATGCGCAGCAAAGTAAAACGCGCTTGCAGTGAGTTTCAAATAATAACAAGTCTGTGACAAAACAATTCACAGAAGGAATATTTTCGTCACCTATGACAATGTGCATTTCAATTATGAGAAACCCACTTTTAAATGATAATCATGTGCATTCGTACAATTAGAAAAGTCAGTATCACGTCGAGAGTACGTTCAGAAATGACGTCATTAAATATGACGTAAACAAGAGGTGACTTGTGGAACAATTGACGTCCAAGACCGATAATGACCAGATTTTGACGTGAGAAATACGTGACTCTGTTTGCTGGGGAAGGTGCCCGGGCTTCAACAAAATTCCAATGTTTAAATTGAGCTTTTCAAAGAGTATCGAAAAGATTTTACGAATACACCATTTGTGGAAAACAAGTGCAACCTTGGGGCTATTGAACTTGCTCAGTGTAGGTGCGCAGGTTTTTCTCAAGCGAGTGACATTCGACATTGAGTGGACTGTTAAAAACGACCATGGTTCGAACCCTAGGGAAAAAAAGATGGAAAAGTTTCACCTTGACTATTACGAACCGTGCCTAGAATAACGTTGCATTAAAAGTGCATTTGCCTCGACAAAAACAACATCCGTCGCGCGGCAATTTATTGTAGTAATTAATTGCCTCCTCCCCCACTCCCCCGCTCGCTTTTTTGCCCTTGTTTTTCTGCTAGGTGGCTTTTTCTGCAAATCCCGGTGTCAAAGCGCGCTGGCGAGGACGCACTTTGCATTTTTTAAATCTGCGCCTCAAATTTTCTCTGTTTTCATGGTGAATGCGTTCGTCCCGAGAGCAAGGGCATGCGTTCACCCCAAAGCGTTGCGTACGTGCGGGAACACCACGGCGAAGAAGAGGAGAAGGTCAAGTTCAAACCCGTATCGTCCCATATCGCGAGATTCCCCTTGTGCGTAAACAGCTTCGTTTGAAACTGCTCCGCTGACGTACGCGACGAAAAATGTTACGTCAACGTGTCGTGTCATTGATCGAAAATTTAATCCCTGAGACCGAGGTGGAAATCGCGTTTCCCGCCGCGCTGAGTTTGGTTTTCCACCAACGAACAAAAATATATTTTATTGGCGACAGTTACTTCTTAGGTAAAAAACAAATAATAACTTGCAAATTCTGGCAACCCCCGAGCGACCCAATAAATACCTTGTCGGTGGTGGTGGCATAATAATAAGTAGTAGTAAAAGTCGCCGAAGTCAAATATTTACACGGGGTAGTAACCCCCATACAAATTAAACAAAGACGTCGGCGGACGTAGCTTCAAGTCGGTCCTTGAACTCGTGCTTGGGGTTGTGCACACAATGGCCCAGTGGTTGGATGTTGACCGAGCATTTATTGTTCGTCTTTTCCGAGAGCGGTGCCCTTTTTGCCCGTTCGGTTTAATGTGAGGGGGGCCGTTATTCGAGCCGTGCAAATACGGTTCAAAGACCTCCAAAATTTTCCCTTCGTCTTTAATCTCACGCGGCCACCCTTTGTCCCGTGGTCGTGGTGATTTCACCGAAGGGAAAAAAAAAGATCTAATTAACGCACTCCGGCGTGTCCGCTATGGTAAACACTACCGAGAATTCGCTTGTTTTTCCTCAAAACAAAAACATTTATTTGTTTGTGAGCAACAAATACATAGAACTATTAATACTGCGATAACAAAATAGCTGTAAATAATTAATACATATATTTGTTTTGTTTGTTTTTTCCACGTTTGATATAACCAGGGGAAAACTGGATTTTATATAAAAATTGGCGCCCAACGTGGGGCCTCCCCATCAACAACAACATCATTACATAAAAATGGCGAAAGTGCGAAAAAAATACGGCACCATTAAAGAAGGCCTTTCAGTTTGTTTCTTTATTTATTTTGATCAAGAAGAAATAAAACAACAACATTTTAAAAATATTGACGGCAAAAATATGTTCATTTCAGTTTAAAAATTAGAAAAAAACGGTAGGGCAACAATGAAAACAATTGACGATAGATAAAGCGTTGTTTACTTCATTATTAAAAAATAAATAAACAAGGTGGAGCAGAGTAACGATAATAAAAACAGTTGAAAAAGTACGATACCATTTAAAAACTCAATTCAGTTCCCTTCTTTGTTTAATTTGATGTTTTTTGTTTATTCATGGAACAAAAAACATCAAAATTAAACAAACTACAACAACAAAATGAACAAACAAGCAACAACTTAATCGACAAATAAACAAAAAAAGAACAAAAGAAACAAAGTCAACGAACAGACGGAAAACATCAAAATCAACAAAGAACAAAAGCTCGAACAAACTGAAACAACTAAGTCAACGAATTTACAAAGAACAACAACAAAGGAAAAGAATGAATAAAATCGAAGAAAGTAAACAACCGACGAGAGACGTCTTCTTCTGAAAACATAGAAAAAGGACAGGAAAAGAGCAAGAATGCAAAATCAACAACAGACAAACAATACGCCTTTTGTTTCTCTTCCTGTAACGTCGCTCGATTTATCTGTTTCAGTGAAAAATTCTACCATCACTTGTTTTTGTAATAGTTTTATTGTCAGTTCAATTTTCCAGGAACGAACAATTGTTTTGCGGAGGCAGGCGGCAACTTTCAAGAAAGAAAAATTATTCTATTCTACTAAAACCATGGTCCTAAAGTGGGAACCTGAGGCATCCTAATTAATTACTTCTTCGCCCAATCAATTTTGATTCCGAAGAGTTTCTTCCTGTGCTAGAAAATTTATAAAAACAAGAAAAATTACGGTCCTAAGCAGGAACTTGAGGCATCCCTTTAACTTTTCATTTCGTGGATTCTCTCTCATCCTTTTTTGTACGTACGTAAAGACTACGATTTCATTTATTGAAGTTCCAAGCCCAATCTAAGCCATGAAGTGCGCGACAATTGCAATCGGTATAATCCTATTGGTTGAAGAGGCTCTGCCGTATTCAACTGCTTCTTGTATAATCAGTTCAAGTGACCTTTCTCTTTTAAATACCTCTGGGTGTCCCTACGTTAGGTCCAATGTTTGTTTTCTGCGGCTGTCTGACTCATGGACACTGATTTGGAGGTTCCTCAGGCTCCTGTGTTAGGACCTGCACTTTCTTGCTGTTGTCAAGTCGCCGATTTACAACAATTTTTCTGCCGAAAAAGTTGTCCCAGCTCTTATGGCCGTATTCATATGCTTCCTTGAGGCTTCCTTCAATAAGGGGTATTGTTATAAAGCGACTGTCTTTCTACAATCCCATTCTAAGGTGTCCCTCATCGAAGAGAGCCTCAAGGAAGCACTATGAATACGGACATTAGTAGTTGGATTTGAGCTCAAGAGGACTCTCAAGCACTAACAATGAGGACACTTGAACTGTGCAAGTGAATTCGACCTTGACTCAATCAACCATTGACTTCCTAACCAAAACAATCGATGGATGTAATTGTCTCGGGCGGATGTTAAAACGTTAGGTGGCTTTGAGACGTTGAGGAACTCCAAGGACGCTCAAAAATTCAGGCCCCTTCAATTATACAGGTGAATTCGATCAACTCTTGATGTTTTAACGAAAAAGAGTTGTGCCATGTGGAAGCTGTTCTAAGCCGCTAAGGAACTTCAAGGATTCTTAAGAATCAAGATCGTTTGATTTGTACAGGTGAACTTTGACAATGATTCAATCGACTCTTGATTTTCTGTTGAAAGAATCGACTGCAAAAGGAAATTAAGGGCGTTCGTTTCTTGATAGGCAGGTCTAAGCCACCGAGGAATTTTAAGATGTCTCAAGAAAAAAATAAGGTCTCTTGTATTGTTCAGGCGAATTCGAACTTTACATTTTTAACAAAAAGTGAGTTGTTCCCTTTGCGAACTAAGAACGTTCAGGTAGATCTGAATCGTCAAAGAACTTCGAAAAACTCGATTCGATTCGAAAAATTCGACCTTGATGCGCTTAACCCATAACAAAAAAAAAAAAACGAAGGAATTGTCCCACGTGGAAACTAAGGACTTTCTTATTAAAAGTTTGTATTTTCATAGAGAGGGAGCGGATCTAAATGTGTACAAGCTGCAGTCTACTATTATAAGCTTAAACAAATCACTTTGAAAGGTGACCATACACGAAAGCAGATGTCAATTTTCTGAAAGTACGTAAGTTACATGGAGAGAGCGGGACATAAAATGTTAAAAAAAAAAACTGCAGGCAGAGGAGGACGCTCTAAAGTTAAACAGAGCTAAGCAAGTCACATTTCAACGTGACAATATTAAAGGTGACCATACACTTACGAAATTGCCAATTCTAAGGTTAACCAAGTCTAGAGAAGTCGATATTTCAACGTGACAATATTAAAGGTGTCCATTCACACACTGAATTACCAATTCTCAAGAAGCTGCTCCAGAGTAACTGTTGAAATAGAATGCATTCAATTAATCCGACAGACAGTGCAGAATGTTAAGACCAACGTGGGGCCTAGGATTTATAATTTTTTTTCTTTTACTGTTGCTTTGTGACAATCTAAGAAATGTTTCCGCGGACTCTGTACTTCGCCAAGTGAAATCAAAGTGGACGTGGAGATTCCCTGGCGCTCAGGTTCACGAACGGACGGAATTCCGAAGTCATTTAGAGCACAATGTCACCGGCCTTACCTAATCGGGCACAAATTAGGCCGACATTTCCAGCTTAGGGAAAGCGCATATCGAGTAGTTCGTTGCCTCCGAGGAGGGCTAATTGCACCGGCGAAAACAAATTAACGCGCAATAAAACGAAATGCATATATAATTGCCGGGGCAATCAAAGGAAACGCATATACAGAGTGTACAATTATAGCTTCGAAATTTCTCGATGAGATAATTATTTACGGGCGCCCATAAATTCTTCGCCGGACCATCTGTTTGTTTGCGATTTGTTTTTTTGTTTGTTGTTGTGGCCGTAATCGTTATATAATTTTGCAAAAAAAGCGGGCCGAAGAAAAAACGCGGCCGAAAAAGTAAACAGCGCCGATCCGGCGCTGCGGAATACGTGTGCGTGTTTGCGATTTCGAAGGCTATCCGGTTCCTTTCCGTTTCTGTTTTTGTTTTGTTTTGCTCGCGCGTTTTTTTCAGGTACTCCGACGTAATCCGAATTTTCGGCCCAGTTTCGAACTCACGCAAGGTCATGCTCGTGGTGATGCTCGACGATACTTTTTCAAATTTTTTTAAAGCAAAGTTATATCAAAATCGAAACTACAACTAATGAAAACACCAATTCGGAAGATTTCAAACATCTACTTGTTTAGAAATTTGAAAAATTGTATTTTTGTTCGTCGAGTATCACCAAGAACACGCATGGGTGTTTTATAGAATATGAAATGAGAGTATTCAGGACGGTAAGAAGAGTTCTTACCGATTTGGACTTAGCCTTATAAAGAAATATAGTCGAATGATTCTGCCTACCTTTTGGACTTACGCAGTCTTGTAAACTACGTATTTGGGAACTTCACAAGAAAAACTTTAAACCATGAAGCAGTAAGCGTAAGAGTGCTAATATTTTGGACTTAGCTTTATATAACTACATTTCTGTCTTCAGTTCTAAAGTTTCTTGGTTTAAATTTATTTTACAGAATTTGAGATGAGAGTCTTCGGGGTTTTAAGAAGAGTCTAACAGTTTGGACTTAGCTTTATAATGAGAGATAGTTGAACGATTCTGCCTACCTTTTGGACTTACGTAGTCTTGTAAACTACGTATTTTGGAACTTCAGAAGAAACACTTGCAAATACATGAAGGAAGCAGTAAGCGCAAGAGTGCTAATATTTTGGACTTAGCTTTATATAACTACATTTCTATCTTCAGTTCTAAAGTTTCTTGGTTTAAATTTATTTTACAGAATTTGGGATGAGAGTCTTCGGGGTTTTAAGAAGAGTCTAACAGTTTGGACTTAGCTTTATAAAGAGAGATAGTTGAACGATTCTGCCTACCTTTTGGACTTACGTAGTCTTGTAAACTACGCATTTGGGAACTTCACAAGAAAAACTTTAAAACATGAAGCAGTAATCGTAAGAGTGCTAATAGTTTGGACTTAGCTTTATATAACTACATTTCTATCTTCAGTTCTAAAGTTTCTTGGTTTAAATTTATTTTGCAGAATTTGAGATGAGAGTCTTCGGGGTTTTAAGAAGAGTCTAACAGTTTGGACTTAGCTTTATAAAGAGAGATAGTTGAACGATTCTGCCTACCTTTTGGACTTACGTAGTCTTGTAAACTACGTATTTTGGAACTTCACAAGAAACACTTGCAAATACATGAAGGAAGCAGTAAGCGCAAGAGTGCTAATATTTTGGACTTAGCTTTATATAACTACATTTCTATCTTCAGTTCTAAAGTTTCTTGGTTTAAATTTATTTTACAGAATTTGAGATGAGAGTCTTCGGGGTTTTAAGAAGAGTCTAACAGTTTGGACTTAGCTTTATAAAGAGAGATAGTTGAACGATTCTGCCTACCTTTTGGACTTACGTAGTCTTGTACACTACGTACTTTGGAACTTCAGAAGAAACACTTGCAAATACATGAAGGAAGCAGTAAGCGCAAGAGTGCTAATATTTTGGACTTAGCTTTATATAACTACATTTCTATCTTCAGTTCTAAAGTTTCTTGGTTTAAATTTATTTTGCAGAATTTGAGATGAGAGTCTTCGGGGTTTTAAGAAGAGTCTAACAGTTTGGACTTAGCCTTACAAAGAGAGATAGTTGAACGATTCTGCCTACCTTTTGGACTTACGTAGTCTTGTAAACTACGTATTTTGGAACTTCAGAAGAAACACTTGCAAATACATGAAGGAAGCAGTAAGCGCAAGAGTGCTAATATTTTGGACTTAGCTCTATATAACTACATTTCTATCTTCAGTTCTAAAGTTTCTTGGTTTAAATTTATTTTGCAGAATTTGAGATGAGAGTCTTCGGGGTTTTAAGAAGAGTCTAACAGTTTGGACTTAGCTTTATAAAGAGAGATAGTTGAACGATTCTGCCTACCTTTTGGACTTACGTAGTCTTGTAAACTACGTATTTTGGAACTTCAGAAGAAACACTTGCAAATACATGAAGGAAGCAGTAAGCGCAAGAGTGCTAATATTTTGGACTTAGCTCTATATAACTACATTTCTATCTTCAGTTCTAAAGTTTCTTGGTTTAAATTTATTTTACAGAATTTGAGATGAGAGTCTTCGGGGTTTTAAGAAGAGTCTAACAGTTTGGACTTAGCTTTATAAAGAGAGATAGTTGAACGATTCTGCCTACCTTTTGGACTTACGTAGTCTTGTAAACTACGTATTTTGGAACTTCAGAAGAAACACTTGCAAATACATGAAGGAAGCAGTAAGCGCAAGAGTGCTAATATTTTGGACTTAGCTTTATATAATTACATTTCTATCTTCAGTTCTAAAATTTCTTGGTTTAAATTTATTTTACAGAATTTGAGATGAGAGTCTTCGGGGTTTTAAGAAGAGTCTAACAGTTTGGACTTAGCTTTATAAAGAGAGATAGTTGAACGATTCTGCCTACCTTTTGGACTTACGTAGTCTTGTACACTACGTACTTTGGAACTTCAGAAGAAACACTTGCAAATACATGAAGGAAGCAGTAAGCGCAAGAGTGCTAATATTTTGGACTTAGCTTTATATAACTACATTTCTATCTTCAGTTCTAAAGTTTCTTGGTTTAAATTAATTTTACAGAATTTGAGATGAGAGTCTTCGGGGTTTTAAGAAGAGTCTAACAGTTTGGACTTAGCTTTATAAAGAGAGATAGTTGAACGATTCTGCCTACCTTTTGGACTTACGTAGTCTTGTACACTACGTATTTTGGAACTTCAGAAGAAACACTTGCAAATACATGAAGGAAGCAGTAAGCGCAAGAGTGCTAATATTTTGGACTTAGCTTTATATAACTACATTTCTATCTTCAGTTCTAAGGTCTCTTGGCCTAAATTTATTTTATAGAATTATTTTATAGTATTTTGAAACTCAAGAAGCAGTAAGCGTAAGAGAGCCAACATTTTGGACTTAGCTTTATATAGATTTCCATCTTCAGCTCTAAGAAGGTTTCTGGATCTAAATTCAATTTATAGAACTTGAGACGAAAGTGCTCGTGACTTCAGGAATACTTGCCAGCTTGGACTTAGCTTTACAAAGAGAGATTGATTCTTAAAAGTGAATTCCTTTCGGACTTACGTAGCTTTGTAAACTTGGAACTTCGGAAGAAAGTCTAAAAGAAACATGAATCAAAATTCGCAAGAGTGCTAACCTTTTGGACTTTACATTTTCAGCTCTAAAATTTCCTGGTCTAAATTTATTTTATAGAACTTAAGATGAGAGTCTTCAGGACTTCAAGAATAATTCTTATTAGTTTGGACCTAGCTTTATAAGGAGAGATAGTTTACTTGATTCTTGGACTTACGTAGTTTTGTAAACTCAAAGAAAGTCGGATGAAGCAGAATTCGCAAGGGTGCCAACCTTTTGGACTTAGCTTTATATACCCACATTTCCAGCTATAGCTCTGCGGTTTCTTGGTCTAAATTTATTTTTTAGAACTTGAGAGTCTTCCGGACTTCAAGAAGAGTTCTTACCAGTTTGGACTTAGTTTTATAAACAGAGATAGTTGAACGATTCTTAAAAGTCACCACCTTACGTAATTTTGTAAACTCATTTGTATTTTGGAATTTCAGAAAAAATTATTTTATTCATGAAGCAGTAAGCGTAAGTGTGCAAACCTTTTGGACTTAGCTTTATATACAGTTCCGTCTTTAGCTCTAAGAAGGTTTCCGGACCCAGACGTGTTTTATAGATCATCAGGACTTCAAAAATAATTTGGACTTAGCTTTACAAAGTGAGATAGTTAGTTGCATGATTCTTAAAGGGCCTACCTTTTGAGCTTACGTACTTTTGTAAACGCATTTCCGAACTTCAGAAGAAAGTTTTTAATACACGAAGCAGAACTCGTAAGCGTGCTTACTTTTTGGACTTCTGGATCTAAATGTGTTTTACAGAACTTGAGATACAAGTCTGCGGGACTTCAACAAGGAGCCTTACGAGTATCCTTTTCTCGGACTTAGCTTCGTAAAGAGAGATAATTGGTTGAGCGGTTCTTAAGAGTGCCTACCTTTTGGACTTACGTAGTTCCGTAAGCTTAGTACTTCAACTCCAAAAAGGATTTTGTTCTAAATGTATTTTGGATCTTCAGAGGAAAGTCTAAAACGCCTTTGCTACATTAAGCAGAATTCGTAAGAGTGTCTGTCCACCTTCTGGACTTAGCTCTACGTAAATTTCCATCTTCATCCCTAAACAAGATTCTGAATCTAAATGTGTTTTACAGAACTTGGGACGAAAGTCTTCGGGACTTCAAGGTGAATTCTTACGAGCGTCCTTGGACTTAGCTAGCTACGAAAGGTTGATGGTTGAATGAGCTCGGTACTAGTAAACGAACGGGTGACCTGTCAATCGCTGGATGGTTAAAATGTAATTATGTAAATAGCGATAGTTTTAGTAAAACAAAAATTCGCCATATCCAATTTTACATACGTAGTTCTCTTTATACAGGGTGTCCTAAAATAAAATTATTTATGTGACATTTTTAGATTTAGCTTTTCCCAATCGAGCCTGCGCGATCTTGAATAAAAGTGTCCATCCAAAAGTGTTTTTACTTTTGTATTAAATAAAATTTACTAAATAGATTCTTTTTTAAGACTAGTGACGTTTGACAGCCTGTCATTTTTGACAATAGTCATAATTTAATTACCTTACCTTAATCAGACAGTCTTCCCAATCAAGCCTGTGCCATCTTGAATGAAAGAAATTTAAATAATTAGGTTCATTTGTGACATTTTTACTTCTTTATACAGCGTGTCCTGACAGTTATTTAGAGAAAAATTTAAAAACTCCAAGCGATGTCTTTAGGGAAGCAGGTGATTTGTTTTTGTTGTCTTTCAAAATGCGTTTCGTTACCGCAAAACTCTAAAATGAAATGAATATTTGAAGAGTACTATTTTTTTGACATCTGTCAAATTAATTGAACTTTATGAATTCATCATAACTTTTGTTTTCCTTGGTTATTTTTTTGGCATTTCATATTAGAATGAGTGTTTACATTAGACAATCGCGATTAGCTGACTTTTAGGGAAATTTTCCGGTTTTTTTTTGACAACTGTCAAATTAATTACGTAGGCTTTATGAACTAATCAAAACTTCGTCTTCCGCATCCATGTTTATTGGTACTTGATACTTCAAATATTTAATGAGTATTTACATTGTAAAGTCACATAAGGCCGAAATCCGAGGAAATTTTCCGTCTGTAACACCTGTCACCTTAAGTAGGTTAACTAATCATAATTTTGTTCTCCATTCATCTTTATATTTCATTTCCAAATGAAGTTTAATGAGTATTTACATTGCCCAATCACGTTTGGTTGAATTCTGAGAAAAGAAATGTCATTCCACGACAGCTGTCAAATTGATTAGGCTTTGTGGATTGGTCAAATTTGTCTTCCGCGGCCATATTTATTGATATTTCAATTAATTCGAGTTGAATATTTAATGGGTATTCACGTGTATGACCGAGTTCCGAGGAAATTGTCCATTTTTCGACAACTGTCAAATTCGTTAGGGCTTTACGAACTAATTACAATTTTGTTTTTTACAGACATCTTCGTGGTATTTAATTTCGGAATTCATATTTAAAGAATATTTACGTTACACATCTGTCACGTCCGAGTTCTAAGGTTTTTTGACACTTGTCAAATTAATTGGACTTCATTAGCTCATCGTAACTTTGTTTTCCGTGGTCATCTTTACGATATTTTATATCACAGTGAGTGTTTACCTGTCTTATACAATCTCGTTGAGCTGAGTTTTGAGGAATTTGTCCGTTTTTTGACAACTGTCAAATTGGTTAGGCTTTATGAACTAATCAAAACTTCGTCTTCCACGGCCACATTTATTGATATTTAATGAGTATTTATATTGTAGAGTCGTGTATGGCCGAGTTCCCAGGAAGTTTTCCGTTTGTGACATCTGTCAAATTATTTAGGCGTTGTTAATTAACTATGTAGTCCCCCTTTAGATTTCATTTCCAAATGAAGTTTACATTGCACGTCCATGTTTGGTTGAATTCTGAGAGAATTGACAACTGTCAAATTAATTGGGCTTCGTGAATTTCTTTAAATTTGTCTTCCGCAGCCGTATTCAATGGTATTTCAATTCGAGATGAATATTAAATAAGTGTTTACATGTATGGTGGCCGAGTTCTGAGGAAATTTTCCATTTTTCAACAACTGTCAAATTCATTAGGGATTTATGAACTAATTACAATTATGTTTTTTTTATGGACATCTTCGTGGCATTTAATTTAGAAATGAATACTTAAAGAGTATTTACGTTGCGCAACTATTATGTACGAGTTTTCAAGTTTTTTGACATCTGTCAAATTAATTGGACTTTATTAACTAATCATAATTTTTTTTTTGGTGGTCATCTTTAGGATATTTCGGGACGGAAGGAGTATTTTGCTCGTCCAGCTGAGTTTTGAGCCTGAATTTGTCCGTCTTTGACAGCTGTCAATTTAATTGGGCTTTATGAATTGATCATAGTTTGTTATCTATGGTCATGCTTGTGTTATTTCATTTCGCAACGAAAATTTACGTTTCCCGTTCGAGTTCTAATGAAACTTTCCAACTTTCGACAACTGTCAAACCCTACGGCTCTACGAATTAATCATAATTTTGTTCTCCGCGGCCACTTTTATCGTATTTAATCTCAAGATGAATGTTTAAATTACACAATCACCTATGACGTGAGATGACTAAAACCGCAAGGTTTTCGTTTCAAGGTTACGTAACATTTGACAGGTACGGTTGCGGAATCAAAAAAAGCATACAAGTCTTTAGACGTTTAGGTTATATTTTGCAATATTAGAATAGTGTAAATCGATCTCTGTCAGATTGACATAAACGCTGACGTAAAATGACACAATGCATAATTCAACTTTCACTTTTAGGAGTCAACAAGAAAGCCATAGATTGTGGCAATAGTAAACTAAACTGAGAATTCATTTACGATAAAATAACATACATAAATATATTTAACAAATTAATGTCTAATGCTTCACAGCAGCTCCATTATTTTTCACAACACTTTACAAACGCTCAGGCATTGAATAAATACAAGAACGGATATAGTCAGGGGAAAGTTCATTCCCAATTTCTTCAATCTTATCTAATAATTCGTGTGCATTTGCAGGTCTAAAATGAACGGCGTACATTTTCTTCACGATTTAACCCCAAACATGTTCAATGGGGTTGATATCTGGGCTTCTGGAAGGCCATGGCAAACGCACAACGTTATTTTCTTGGAGCCAGTTTTTTACAACTCTAGATGTATCTTCTTTGTGACCACCCTTCTCCAATTAGTGTAATTATTTGCGGTTCTTGGGCAACAGTTAAATGTGGCATGTTACCGTCGGTATGTCACCTTGACAATTATTTTGACGTAAAAGTCGAAAATATTTCAAACAAAGTTAAGTTCACAGCGAGACATTTTGAGTGTATGCTTTTTTTAATTCCGCAACCGTACCTGTCTAGTACCTATCATTTTTAACTGTCGCGATTTAATTGCGTTACAATAACCTGAAAAACCATGAAATACACGGACGTTAGTTTTAATTTTTATCTCCAGAATTATTGACTTTTTAATAAGTTGTTAACCGATTGTTTTTTTTTTAATTTGATTTCCGATTGATGTGCCTTTATTATCATTGTTACATTTAATGTGAGAATTTTGTTATGATGGATCGCAGAATTTTATAAAAATGTAATTATGAAAATTCTTCTTTTAAATTACTGCCTAATTTTTTGCAGTCTACTTCAGGACACCCCGTATATCGCCTGACCCGCCTAAGAAAATAAAATTGAAACATCCAAATTCAAAGTGAAATCGCTTCTGCGTGTGCCATTGCCGTCGGATTATAAGCTGCTGGAACTAAGCCTGTACTTAGTGAGGTCAATGTCAAGACACGACGCCGAGACGGGCCCTTTCCCTTAGGGTGGTTTCATAAACTTAAAAACATTTGTAGACGACCCTCGGCCAAAAAATTCATTCGATTTAATCCATTTTTGCCCGCACGGTTAATGTATCCGCCGCATTTCAATTTTGTTCCATTTCTATGTAATTTAATTACTTTAGCGTTGACGAACGTGGTGGCTTTAGCAAGGAAATACGTGCTCATTACATTATTTCGACAAACGCTATTAAATTCATTGATGTCTTCGGTTGATAAAATGGAAATGCCTAATTATTGTAAATATTATTCTGTACAGAATTCTTAATGAATGAATTGTAGATTTAATAAATAATTACTTGCGAAAGGGTTATACCAAGGAGGCACGGAAAAGTTAAAGTTGTTAATAAAAAAAAATTAAGTATCTAAACCTTAAATATAATCTGGCTCGAAGGACCAAAGTAGGCCGAATCAATCACTTTTTGAAAACAAAACACTCATTTGTTGTTCTGTCGGCTAACCTAAACTTCAGTGCTATTTGTTATACTCTGTCTATTCTAAATTTTTATCTTATTTGTTGCATTGTCATTAGCTGTTAGACATACCTAGATGTACATCAGGTTATTATAATAATAAATTCAAATTCAAACCTATTCAGGTGTATTCTTTTGGTTGAAAAAAAAAATACAAATACATTTGTGCTAAAACATAAAATATCTAAACGTGATCCCGCTCGAAGGACCAAAATATGTCGAGTCAACCTTCGTTTTGCGCATATTTGCGCGCACCCCTTTCTTCAAAACAAAACGCTCTTGTTTCTCATTCTGAAAACTAACCTCTTTTTAGTGAAAAGAGCGCTAATGTCAAAGCATAGGTACATTTGTGTGAAAAAGTATCTACGTAAAACATAATGCATCAACTTTTGTTTTATATTTTATAAAATAAGTTTGCTCGCTCTTCTCTAGGAAGACGAAACGCTTAATGTTTATTGTCGTGCTAGCTAACCGTTGACATGTTTCTTTTTTGAATAAAAAAAACAACGCAACTATCAATGACCACTTTCGTCAATTTTAGTGACCATTTTCGTTTACAGTCACTAGATAAATACAGTACCGCAATCCACATGCTTAATGTGTAAGATAAAGAAACCACATTTTTTCACTAATATGGCCGACTTTCCACTTTCGTCAGTTTCAGTGACCACTTTCGTCAGTTTCAGTGACCACTTTCGTCAACTTTAGTGACCACTTTCGTCAACTTTAGTGACCACTTTCGTCAATTCTGTGACCACATTCGTTACAGTTACTTGATTATCATAGCCGGCTCGTCAGCCATTTTGAAAATCAATTGGTGTTGTGTATGTGGTTAACATATTTGTTAAAATGTGACCGGATGTGCAGCTCCTAATTGTTCAAATTATTCACGAAATGGTTTCAAAATTTTCAGGCAAGTAATTTCTTTTCATCATAAAAATAATATATTAATATAACCTCATATCGGGCTCACATTGAGATGAATTTATAAAAAAACGAATTAAAAAAAACAATCCTCAGGTTGATTTTGAGGCGACATCTATTGAGCATTGGGGAAACAATCTATGAAAAAAAAAAAAACTGTCCTGAGGTTGAAGCGCCATCTCTTGGGCGATGAAGAAAACCTCCATTAATACAAACTTAACCTAAAAAAGGACAATTTATAAAAAAATAACGAGAATAGAAAAAACAATCCTCAGGTTGATTTTAAAGCGCCACCTGTTGAGCGATGGGAAATTCTACATTAATACAAACTTAACAAAAAAAAAGCGAACGAGAAACACGAATTTTTAAGAAAAAAATAATCCTCAGGTTGATTTTGAAGCGCCATCTATTGAGTGATGAGGAAAGTTTCTAAAGTAAAATTTAAAAATAAAATCGATTTTATTTATTTATTTATTTTTTGATAAAATAACAGAAGTGAAACTTGTCTTCGAACGAGTCGAACCCTTGACAAAAACCTTTTTTTTTTAAATTTTCGTTTGGATTTCACCGTGAACTCCCCCCTTTTTAACACGGCATTGTTTAATGAAAATTATAGAAAAATTCAGAGGAATTTTTTTGTTATCCACGCGTCGCACGCAGGGTTGCCTAATCTCTCCAATTTTCCTCAAAATCTGAGACATATTAAATAAATTCATATCTTTCAAGCGAAGCTAATCCAATTAGGAGTGCCGCAGTGGAGTATCTTGGACCCCTAACTTTCTTTACTAGCGACTTATTCACCGCAAAACGTTTGCAAGTGACATTGAAGTTCTGGATTATTTACCAGAGATTGATGTATAAGAGAAAATGTTATTTAGGTATATTTAAGTTTATGTTATATCTTGGAGAAAATTTTGCTCCTACACTCTCTTTTATTTATCACGTGGTGTAAAAGATCTGGCAACGTGTTTGTCTATTTCACAATTCTCATGAAGTTGAAGTGGAAATTGAACTGAACGCAGCAACAACGCAAAGATTCCCCTGAACTTCGAACACTTTTATCGCGGATCAGGATCGTAACTGTCAAAGCTATCTACGTGGAGATACTTCGGTGGAAAACACGAGGTTGTTACCCCCTCGTCACACAAAAACAGAAAGTCGAGGGGTGCGCGTTCCCGTTACCCGAACCCGCCAGCTGCAATCGCCGCCGCCGCGGTCGAGGTCCTTCCGGGATGCAATTTCTCTCCTCCAAATCACGACCGCCGGGAATGTGCAAAACAAGGTCGAAAGGTTTTCGCCCCGCAATCAGGCGTTAACCTGCGCCAATCGAATTCGATTTGCCGGGTGCCGACCTTTGGCGATTAGGCCGAAATGCAAGAAAGAGCAAGTTGCCATGCAGTTCCAACCAAGTCCTCGAATGGGATTAAGTAATTGTTCAATTATCTTGAGACTTGAGAGTGACCTTCTGAATCTGAACGTGGGGTTATTTTCTATTGGCGAAAGCCTACAATTTTTGTTTTATTTTAATGCCGTGGTGGAAAATCTTAAACCCCGACAGAGAAAATTCAATTTCCTCCACGGTTTCAATTTTTTTTTTTGTGGTTCTCCAAGAAACTTCGATTTCGCACGTGATGAGCACCTGACGACCACACATCTGTACCTGGTGTAGGTGATCCGTTCACAGTCCGAACATTGAACTATCAATGTCAGGCTTGATTCGAGGAGCTCCGAGAAGGCGCCACACTGACCAGTCTTCCTTGCAGACCTTGCCAGTTACGTCATATCGGCCCCAGCTAGCAACACATAATGAACTGCGTATGCCATAACGAGCCGTTTACGGCAGAAACTGAGAGTGGTCGTCCTTAAGAGATCCAAGCGTGCTCGCTCGAAATTCGCTCGGAAAATTCCTCGAAGGTTCTGGGAATCCCCTCGGAACACCAACGCAGATTTCCACGTATCACATTAACAAAAAATGGGGAAATAAATTCTTCAACACCTAAATACTTGAGCAGGTCAGCGTTGGTGAATCAAATTATTTTCTATTACAATTACAGAACGTCAATTGTTTGCGTTTTTATTTTTTACTAGAGCCACCTGAAATAATCTGGTAAATTCATTCGAATCTATGTATCATCCGTCGTCGTCTTCTCTCCCCCACGTCTCTCGATTCCACGGTGACGAAGAACGTCGTGTAGAAGAACCATCTGCAAAGCCAGTACAGGACGAGGATGCCGAAAAGGCCGGCGACGTACGCCATCGAGCAGACCACGTCCAGCAAGCCGCACACGAGTATCGCGGAAAAGAAAAAGAAGAGCCACTGGTCTCGAAACGCCAGGATCATCATCAACAAGTTCGTAATCCAAAGCAACACCAGCGTGACCTGAACTTGGCAATCGAAATTTTCTAACGCACTAGTCCCAAACATGATCGTAATTTTCAAGTCAGTGTCATTTTGATCAAGTCAAAAATTTGTCATTTGAAGTCAGTTTGAAGCATGTGGAACAAAATTGTAGAAGTGATCTGCATTCCCGACCCCCAAGCCGTTTTCTTCTTCGGATGTACTTGCGTGGGGCTGTGGGTGGTCCTCAGATGGTGCGCGAAGCAAATCTGCTCGGTTCTGTGGCCCTTCTTCTTCGCTGTCGGCGTGCTCGCAGTCAAAACCACCTGGAGGAAAACGCTCGTGGCCGAAGTCATCCCGGAATACTGGGAGATCGTTAGGGCCATGGCACAGAAGTTCGCCGTAAACGCCACGCGTCATTGCAGTTCAAATAAATTGTGTCAATAAAATGTGTGCCTTTGTGTTTGTAAAAAGTTATTGGGTTTGACGTCTAAAAAGTTGGACTGGTGATGATTAGATCTGATGACAAAGCAACGAGGATGAGGATTCACTTTTGTATCTCTTCCCCAGGTGTGAAGGTGATGATGCTTCTTCTCTTCCTTCTTTGACTTAAATCCTCTTCTTAGTACCTTTTTCATTACCATTTCCCAAATAATCAAACCGTCTTAGTGTTTGTGCTTCTTTCTTTTGACTTAAGTTCTACTGAAATCTTTGACGTCGCTCCAAGTAACCTCTGTGTTTCTTCTTCTTAGTTCCTCTTCCATTGCCATTTCCCAAGTAATCAAACCATCTCGGGTTTAGTGTTTCTGTTGCTTCCATTGTTTTCTGTCGCTTCCTTTCTTGACTTACGTCCTCTTGAGATCTTCGAGGTCACCACTCCAAGTAACTCCTGTATTTCTTCCTTTTAGTTCCTTTTTCATTACGATTTCCGAAGTAGTCAAACCTTCTCAGTTCTTGTGTTGGTGCCTCCTCTTCATTTTTTCTGCCACTTCCTTTTCCGACTTAAATCCCGTCGAGGTCTTTGACGTCTCTCCATGTAACTCTTAAACCTTCTCAGTTCTTGTGTTGGTGCCTCTTCATTTTTTTCTGCCACTTCCTTTTTCGACTTAAACCCCGTCGAGGTCTTTGACGTCTCTCCATGTAACTCTTGCATTTCTTCTTCATTGTTTCATTCTCATTTCAATTTCCCAAATAATCAAACCATCTCAGTTTTCGTTCGTCCGTTTTGACTTAAGGCCGTTGAGGTCACAAAAACAGAACTTTCTGTGTAATTCAAATTTGGCGCTTGTTGTTTTTAAAACAATGAAAAGAATCACAGATGGCGTCAACGTCGTCAAACGTACCTTGCAACGATAAAGAGATGGCGTTTGTGTCTCTGTTGTGAATCCCTAACGAAATGTGCGAAAAAATTTGTTTGCCGTTGGCTTCGCCGAGAATGCGAGCCTTCCACTGTCGCTCGATAGATGACGCCCCGTCTCTTTCATTGTGACACTTAACATAATTACCGATTAAGACGTGGCTGGTGCTGCTACGTCAGAAATGGGAGAAAATTAATTCAAATTTGGCGCTAATTGCCGATTAAGACATGGCTGGTGCTGTCGCGATCAGAAATGGGGGCGCTTACGGTTTTTAAAAGGGAATCATAGATGGCGCCACCGTCATCAAAACTAACTTGCAATTAACAGATGGTGCTTGTGCCTCTGCTATGCAAATCTCATTCGAATTGTGGCCGTCTATAAATTCCTGCAATTTTTTTAACGTCAAGTTTGATTTTTTTTAACTCTCCTTCATATCATTTAGTATGATAATAGAAAGCTTCTGTTGTCGACTCAAAGATGGCGCTTTCGTACTCAAAGTGTTCTATTTGTTAAATAAATCTTGAGCAAGAAACGATGTGTCCATTATATTTTCATTAACGAGTTTTCTCTTACCATTAACTTTTGCCGGCGTCATCTGTGAATAAAATTTGTAACTCGAGCGCAAAATTTGACTCATTTCCCGCGCTGTGATATATTCATCTTCGTTGTCGATTCTTTTTAAATGCAACGATCACATTTCGATCAGCACTAATCGAGAACCAACTCTAATTTGGTGATGCCATCTGTGAAATATTTTTTTCCTGGGCGCCAAATTTGAATTACCAATAGCCTTTTCGATTGACTGCTCTAGAGCACTTTTCGAGTATTCTCACCTTATTTTAACCTCACATAATAACAAGGGATGGAGAAACTCTGAGGCTGGATTTCTCAGTCCTAGTTTAACTTTAAACTTCTGTTTATTCCCATGGTAGCAATTATAAAAACAATTGTTCCTATGGAAATAAACAGCAGTTTAAAGTTAAACTAGGACTGAGAAACCCCGTCTCAGAGTGCTCTAGAGCAGTCAATCGAGAACGCTCTTAAATATTTCACATTAATTCTATTTATGTTATAAAAGAAAGCTTTTGCCGACGATCAAATGATGGCGCTGCGCATTCTTTTCAAAATGTGAATTTATTTTTCAAAAATAGTCTCCAACGCAAAAAACGAACGAACGAACTGACGATTTTGTCTTGAAATTAATTACGTTTCAATTCGCACTAAAGAAAAAACTAAGGCTTCTGACGGCGCGCCATCTATGGACAGTGAAGTATAAACTGCAGTCACTTGGGCGCCAAATTTGAATTATATTCAAATTTCACGTTATTATTACTGTTATGAAAGCATTCGCCGATGATCAAATGATGGCACTGCGTTTATCCCACTGTAATATTTTTTACTTTAATTTAAATTTATTTTTCGAAAGTCTTCTCCAACGCAAGAAACAAACCAATCCAAGTCTTCAAATTGATTGCAATTCGATTAGCACTGATGAAAAGTAATGGCGCGCCATCTATGGAAAAAAATTAATTGAAGTCACTTGCACGCGAAATTTGAATTATTATTTATAAAATTGTTGTGAACTGGTTGTTAATGTTATTTCGCGCACAAGATATCGCGACCAAAACTGTTCATTATTGTATATTTACATGATTAAGTAATTTATTTTTTTTAAAACACATGGTTTCCAAGCCCCCTGTGTTTTTTCTTCTTGGTTTCTTTTCGATTGCCATTTCTCAAATAATCAAATCATTCATTTGTTTATATAATAATAATAATAATAATAATACGTCTTTATTTTATGTTGGCGGAGTTTAGCTGAAGCTGTTCTACCACTCAACCAACTTCAGAAAAAATAGTATAACAAATATCATCAAGAATACATTTCTTAAATAATAAGGAAAATAAAAACAAAAAATATCCAGTACGGAAATACATTTATATCAATGGGCAATCACTGTTGTACACTAAAGAGCTGATTTCGATAAGCTTTTTTAAAAATGGTCAACGTCGACGTACGGAGATCGTGGGATATTTTATTATAAATTATTGAAGAATTATAACTAAAGGACCTTTCGAAGAGGGCAGTATTGTGCATAGGGATATGTAATCCACTAGTACGTCTTAAACTTAAATCATGTAGCCTGTATGTAGGTATTAGTAAAACACTAAGATAAGAAGGACATGAAGTTACAAAAATTTTATGAATTAAACAGGCCATACGAAGCAATCTTCTATTTCGCATATTTAGCCATTTAGCCTCCTTTAATTTATAAGATACATGATCCCTTCCCCTCAATCCATAAACGAACCGAAGGCACGAGTTTTGGATTTTTTGAATTCTTGCATGAGATAGAGCATCCAAACAGGGGCCTTAGACAGTATCACAGTAATTGAAGCAAGATGGAACTAGCACATCACATAATTGAATTTTCAGATTAGTAGTAAGAAAATGTCTATTCATGTATAAACGCTTTAAAGTTGAATATGATTTTTGAATCAATTTCTTGACATGAGACGAAAATCTTAAATCATTATCAAAGAAAACGCCTAAGTTTTTTATAGATTCACTGAAAGTCAATTGAACATTGTTAACTGTGATTTTCAAACTGTCTATGGCCCTTTGCCGATCTTTAGACTCACGAAAAACAGTTGCCGTTGATTTTATCGGATTAATATGCAACGAGTGAGAAACAGAAATTTGACATAGTTGTTCAATGTCTTCATTAATCAAATCAGAAGCAATGTGTAAATCTGATGCTGTAAAGCTATAATATAGCTGAGTGTCATCAGCATAAAAGTGAACGTTACAATTTTTAACTTTAGTATAAAAATCTGCAGTGTAAAGGGAATATAAAGGGGGACCAAAAATAGAGCCCTGAGGAGCTCCCAACTCAACAGCCTCAAAATTTGAGTGTATGCCATTCACAGTGACGGCCTGCAATCTGTTACTTAAATAAGACGTAATAAACTTTATAGCTGAATCACTAAAACCAAAATAATGTAATTTCGCGCACAACATTTTATGATTAATAGTGTCAAACGCTTTCGAATAATCAATAAGAACCTGGTCAACCGCTAGTTTTTCGAGAACTTTCGATAATATGGGCAAAAGTGAGATGGGTCGTAGATCGCTAAAAGATGTCACTTGCTTTACTTTTGCAATCGGCGTCACCAAAGCACGTTTCCACACTTCTGGAAATTCACCACGGATCAAACAAAGATTAATTACGTGAGTGATATATCTACTTAAGAATGGTAAACACAACTTAATCATTTCCATAGAGATACCATCGTAACCACACACGTTTGACTTAATACTAAAAATTCCTTTCTCTACCACGTCTTCAGTAACCGTATGAAACTTAAAAAGCGGATAATGATTGTTACTGCGATCATTTAGATAGAACGATAAGGTATTTAAATCAATGTCGCTGCTGACTGCACGCACAGAATTCAAGAAAGACAAATTTATTTCATTTGGGTTACTGAAAGCATTTACGCAGAGGTTCCTGAAATTTAGAATTGGTAACATTTAAAGATTTTAGTGTTTGCCATGTCAATTTTTGATTATTCTGACCACATATATATTTTAAATATGCCTTCTTCTCGCGTCTAACGGCACTATTAACAAAATTACGCAAATCTTTATAGTGATTCCAATTAGCAATGGATTTAGAGTGTTTGAATTTATTAAGTGCGTCGTTACGCAATTTTATCATACGTCTGATGGCATCAGTTAACCAAGGAGCCGGAACTTTACTGATTCTAACGGTTCTATATGGAGCAAAAATATCAAATAGAGTTAGGAGGTTATCCTGTATAAATGTAACTTTGTCATTTAACTCAATCAAATCGTATAAATTATTCCAAGGTATGGAGCGTAAATTATCATAAAATTGTTGGTGATCTATATTACGTAAATTACGGTAAGTATACAGCCGCGGGGAAAAACTATGTGCTGAAAAATCTAGAATGCAACATACTAGTTTATGCTCAGAGAAATGCACATCAATGACGTCCGATTGCAAAATCAAGTCAAAATTACTGACGACAACTACGTCAATTAACATGCTGCTATAAGCATTGACTCGGGTCGGTTCGTCCACAATCTGAGTAAGGCCATACGTATCAATCATTGACAAAAAGCTATTAACGTTATTACTTCCTATATTGAAAAGATTAATGTTTATATCATCAGAGCATATAACTTTTACTGTTGGTAAAATGGTAGTAAAAGATGTTTCTAAGTATTGAATGAAAGAATTAACATCGGTATGAGGTGGTCTATATACTATCCCAAATGCAATAGACCTGCCCGATAATTTAATATTCAGCCATAATTGTTCAAGACATGGAGTAAATCTAGTATCTATTATCGAATAACGATAACTATTTTTTACATAAAGGCCAACACCCTCTCCTCGACTATTCCTATCCACACGTAAAAAATTATAACCAAGAATTTTAACAGTATCAGAATCAATACCATGATGTAACCATGTTTCCGATATCCCAACCAAATCAAAATTATTACTTAGAACAAGATCTTTAAGCTCTAGAAATCCTGTATCCAATGATTGAGCATTTACAGCTGCTAACTTAAACGGCATTAACTGAATATCAGCCCGATTAGAAAATCTAAAAACAAAAAGAAAAAAAAATAAATAAAAATAATCTCTACTAAATTATGCAATGAAGATCAATCTTGAATCAGAAACAAATGTAAATTCAATGAAATGCATGCATTAAAAGCAATTAAAGAACAAAGCAAAATGAATCCAAAGAAATTTACGCACATGCATGAATTACTAATAATAATAGAAAATAGCTCTTCATAACTCTTCGGCTATAGTAATGCCAATTGATAATTTTACATAAACGAAAGCATGCATAAAGTTAATATTAATTAAACATTAATATCGTCTTCGGTAGTTTTATGAACTTTGCCTGCATCATTCCAAAAAATGGATCCATCGCTTGTCCAACAACGAGAGACTCCATATTTGCCAATTGCTTTTTGATACGCTCTATGACGCAAATTAGTCAAGTCTTCTCTCAACACCTTTTAATTTTTCTTCGAGATATACACTTGCGCTCTTTTTCTATATGAGCAGAATTTTATAATGATCGCCCTCGGTTTCTCCCCGGAATCACTAACACGACCGACTCTGTGAGTTCTTTCAATATCCTCCAATGCGATTTTAACTTTAAGAGTGTCGTTAATGACTTTAAAAACAATGTCATCTGTGTCTTCAGAAGCACGCTCTGGGACTCCGGATAATCTCAAATTATTTCGGCGTGTGTACTGTCCCAATTGATTAGGGCGATGATTAATTTGCTTTATTTGAGTTAAATTGTTGTTATTTAAATTAGTTAAATCAGTAATTTGACCATGAACGGCATCAAACTTGGCATTTATATCTGCTAAAACAGATTTTGATACAGCCTCAGAAATTTGAGTAATAATTAAATGCATGCTTGCGTCGTCAAGCGTGACAGTATTCGAGCGCAAATTTTTAGACATTGCACCAAGTAAATAAGAACTGGTTTAATAGAGTTCGAAGTTCACAAGACCGACCCGTTTGTATTTAAAAATTTCAAATAATTATGGCGGTTAACACAGGAAAAATTATCACAAATTACTCCTCACAATTATATGTCCAGTCTATTGCACAGTTAAAAAAAATATTTAAAATTGGAAATACCACTATAAATCAAAGAAATATCGGGCTGACAACAACGTGCACTACTCTTCTACACCGTGCTTCCTCATTTTTTTTTCTATCTAGTTTTTTTTTTTTTTTTCACCATACTTGGTGATGAGCCAATTTTATGTCCTTATTTTGTGTGATAATTTAATGCTCTGTCCTCAGGGTACTTTCTTAATTTTCTGATTTCCTATCATGTTTAATTTTTTATTTGCTTTCTTACTTATAGCGAGTTATGATTTATTACTTTCATGAAAAATTATAATGCAGAGGTAAAGTAGTTATTGTCGTTCGAAGCCAATCCTTTATGTAGATTTTACATTGATGTATCAAATTTGCATGTATGGTTGCCTACCGTCGCTTTGCTAGGCGTTTCGTAAGGTCCGCGTCGAAGTGTGCCTATAGCCTATGTGCAAGGGGGAGGTACATTCCAAAATTGCAAAAATTAAAAACTATTGGTACGGCTATATTATTTATACCAAATGACACTTTCCTAAATATAGAAATAAAAATGTTACAGGGGTGCGAGTACCAAACTGAATCAACCGGTATATTATTATATTATTATTATTTATTTATTTTTATAATTTTAGTATGATTAGGTGATTATTAGATTTCATGAAGTGCTTTTAACTTGTTAGTGTGTAATGAAGATGGCAGAGTCGCTGCCGAAATACTTATCTACGGATATTAAATAATTATGTAAATATCCCTGTATAATTTTGATTTTGGGAGCTCTTCACGCGAGGCGTTCCGATGCGACGGCGACGCACCGCTTGGTTACCAGGTAACAGGTACCAACATCACAGGTATTATACAGGGTGTCCCGTGACGTAATGGCACCACTTCACCTACGCGATAATCAATTCAAACTAAGTAAAAAACTCTAATAAAATTTTGTTCTAAAGTAAACCGTTTCAAAAAAACTGGGTGTTTAATGTTTAATTTTTTATTTCTTAAAATTTTAAAGTTCATGTAATCATTTATCCGTACACCTAATAATCAATTCAAACTAAAAAAAAAAAACTCTAATAAAGCAAACCGTTTTTCAGGAATACAACGTGTTATGTAATTTTCAAACTTTGTCTTAAAACGTGTTCAAAATGGCTCCCGTTGTTTGCTAAACACATTCTAGCGCGCCTCAAGAGAGACCTAGTTGCCTGCACACAAAAATGCAAACGATCTGATTAGTTATAGACTGACTTATTTCGACCACGGTCCGTGTGTTGAGAAACACTCATTCATTGGCTTTTAAACTTATCTAGCATCGGGCTAATTTATTTAGACCTCGGTACTTGTACGATTTTAAATACTGCGTAATCCATAGTAGATTTTAAAAAATTGTGAAAAATATACTTTTAAAAAATTATTGTTTGCCGGGCAACATTTTTTAAAATTCAGTTTGGAAAAAATCTACACATAAAAAATGAAAACGATCCGATTACTTATGGACTGACTTATTTCGACCACGGTCCGTGTGTTGAGAAACACTCATTCATTGGCTTCTAAACTTATCTAGCATCGGGCTAATTTATTTAGACCTCGGTACGTGTACGATTTTAAATACTGCGTAATCCATAGTAGATTTTAAAAAATTGTGAAAAATATACTTTTAAAAAATTATTATTTGCCGGGCAACATTTTTTAAAATTCGGTTTGGAAAAAATCTACACATAAAAAATGAAAACGATCCGATTACTTATGGACTGACTTATTTCGACCACGGTCCGTGTGTTGAGAAACACTCATTCATTGGCTTCTAAACTTATCTAGCATCGGGCTAATTTATTTAGACCTCGGTACGTGTACGATTTTAAATACTGCGTAATCCATAGTAGATTTTAAAAAATTGTGAAAAATATACTTTTAAAAAATTATTGTTTGCCGGGCAACATTTTTTAAAATTCGGTTTGGAAAAAATCTACACATAAAAAATGAAAACGATCCGATTACTTATGGACTGACTTATTTCGACCACGGTCCGTGTGTTGAGAAACACTCATTCATTGGCTTTTAAACTTATCTAGCATCGGGCTAATTTATTTAGACCTCGGTGCGTGTACGATTTTAAATACTGCGTAATCCATAGTAGATTTTAAAAAATTGTGAAAAACATACTTTTAAAAAATTATTATTTGCCGGGCAACATTTTTTAAAATTCGGTTTGGAAAAAATCTACACATAAAAAATGAAAACGATCCGATTACTTATGGACTGACTTATTTCGACCACGGTCCGTGTGTTGAGAAACACTCATTCATTGGCTTTTAAACTTATCTAGCATCGGGCTAATTTATTTAGACCTCGGTGCGTGTACGATTTTAAATACTGCGTAATCCATAGTAGATTTTAAAAAATTGTGAAAAACATACTTTTAAAAAATTATTATTTGCCGGGCAACATTTTTTAAAATTCGGTTTGGAAAAAATCTACACATAAAAAATGAAAACGATCCGATTACTTATGGACTGACTTATTTCGACCACGGTCCGTGTGTTGAGAAACACTCATTCATTGGCTTTTAAACTTATCTAGCATCGGGCTAATTTATTTAGACCTCGGTGCGTGTACGATTTTAAATACTGCGTAATCCATAGTAGATTTTAAAAAATTGTGAAAAACATACTTTTAAAAAATTATTATTTGCCGGGCAACATTTTTTAAAATTCGGTTTAGAAAAAATCTACACATAAAAAATGAAAACGATCCGATTACTTATGGACTGACTTATTTCGACCACGGTCCGTGTGTTGAGAAACACTCATTCATTGGCTTTTAAACTGATCTAGCATCGGGCTAATTTATTTAGACCTCGGTGCGTGTACGATTTTAAATACTGCGTAATCCATAGTAGATTTTAAAAAATTGTGAAAAACATACTTTTAAAAAATTATTATTTGCCGGGCAACATTTTTTAAAATTCGGTTTAGAAAAAATCTACACATAAAAAATGAAAACGATCCGATTACTTATGGACTGACTTATTTCGACCACGGTCCGTGTGTTGAGAAACACTCATTCATTGGCTTTTAAACTTATCTAGCATCGGGCTAATTTATTTAGACCTCGGTGCGTGTACGATTTTAAATACTGCGTAATCCATAGTAGATTTTAAAAAATTGTGAAAAACATACTTTTAAAAAATTATTATTTGCCGGGCAACATTTTTTAAAATTCGGTTTAGAAAAAATCTACACATAAAAAATGAAAACGATCCGATTACTTATGGACTGACTTATTTCGACCACGGTCCGTGTGTTGAGAAACACTCATTCATTGGCTTTTAAACTTATCTAGCATCGGGCTAATTTATTTAGACCTCGGTGCGTGTACGATTTTAAATACTGCGTAATCCATAGTAGATTTTAAAAAATTGTGAAAAACATACTTTTAAAAAATTATTATTTGCCGGGCAACATTTTTTAAAATTCGGTTTAGAAAAAATCTACACATAAAAAATGAAAACGATCCGATTACTTATGGACTGACTTATTTCGACCACGGTCCGTGTGTTGAGAAACACTCATTCATTGGCTTTTAAACTTATCTAGCATCGGGCTAATTTATTTAGACCTCGGTGCGTGTACGATTTTAAATACTGCGTAATCCATAGTAGATTTTAAAAAATTGTGAAAAACATACTTTTAAAAAATTATTATTTGCCGGGCAACATTTTTTAAAATTCGGTTTAGAAAAAATCTACACATAAAAAATGAAAACGATCCGATTACTTATGGACTGACTTATTTCGACCACGGTCCGTGTGTTGAGAAACACTGATTCATTGGCTTCTAAACTTATCTAGCATCGGGCTAATTTATTTAGACCTCGGTACGTGTACGATTTTAAATACTGCGTAATCCATAGTAGATTTTAAAAAATTGTGAAAAATATACTTTTAAAAAATTATTATTTGCCGGGCAACATTTTTTAAAATTCGGTTTAGAAAAAATCTACACATAAAAAATGAAAACGATCCGATTACTTATGGACTGACTTATTTCGACCACGGTCCGTGTGTTGAGAAACACTGATTCATTGGCTTCTAAACTTATCTAGCATCGGGCTAATTTATTTAGACCTCGGTGCGTGTACGATTTTAAATACTGCGTAATCCATAGTAGATTTTAAAAAATTGTGAAAAATATACTTTTAAAAAATTATTATTTGCCGGGCAACATTTTTTAAAATTCGGTTTAGAAAAAATCTACACATAAAAAATGAAAACGATCCGATTACTTATGGACTGACTTATTTCGACCACGGTCCGTGTGTTGAGAAACACTGATTCATTGGCTTCTAAACTTATCTAGCATCGGGCTAATTTATTTAGACCTCGGTGCGTGTACGATTTTAAATACTGCGTAATCCATAGTAGATTTTAAAAAATTGTGAAAAATATACTTTTAAAAAATTATTATTTGCCGGGCAACATTTTTTAAAATTCAGTTTGGAAAAAATCTACACATAAAAAATGAAAACGATCCGATTACTTATGGACTGATTTATTTCGACCTCGGTCCGCGTGTCGAGAAAAACTCATTCATTGGCTCTTAAAATAGTCTAGCATCGAGTTATTTTTCTCGCGTAGGCTCCTGCTTCGGTGATGGATTTTGCAGTGTCTCTCGTAGACCAATTGTTGCTTGTAGAGTGTATTTATTGTGTGATAAATTCTGGATGTATGTATGGCACTCTCGAGCCTTCACATTCAAAATTATCAAATGTTAGTATGTGTGTGTGGGCGTAAGTAAATAATAAAAAATGTGGCATAAAAAAAGTAGAACAACAGTTTATCAATTTAAAATCTTTAATAAATAAATTTATTATTTCACGTAAAAAAGTTTTAAAAAAAGTTTTTAAAAGAAAGTTATTTTATTTGAACGGGTTTTTCACAAAACCCGCCCTTATAACTTGCGTACTTAATGCTCCCGTAACGGTTGTTCGACTGACTCGTGTTCCGCATGTCGCGTGATTTCTTTTAAGTCGAACTTAAAATTCGACTGTAACTTAATAAAGGAAAGCTTTTTGGCTGTACGGTGCAAACAGCTGTTAAGGACCATGTATGGTATTTGATTACAATTAAAAATAAATTTAATTCTTTCTTTGTCCTTTCTTTTTACAGAAGTAATTCAACGTCACACTCTAAAATAGTGTCCAAATTTTTTATTTTTTCAAGAATCAAAATGTGCCTAGGCACAAAAAATGAATTCTCCAGTGGCATTCCTTTTTCTTTCCCACACACACGCGTGCACAGCGTTTCCAAGACGAAACGTTCACGGAATCGCAGCACTTACGACGTCAACAGGTGGTGGTGGTGTATTGTATCCGGAATGAAAATGTGGGTTTCTTCCTGCGCGGCCGTGAACTCGCGTTTGCGGAATTGTTTTGGTGCGTTTTTTTTTTGCGCGGGCGCGAAGGAATCCGTCACGTCAAGGATGTTGCCCGCGGCTTCGGATCGGAGCGCAGCACGCGTTCGCCATCCATCATTTTTCTGACGTGCGTTTCGATTTTTGGGTTTCAAGGCCGCCCCGGAATTTGTTTATCGAATCGCGCGCGGCGTAAAATCTTTTTTTTTTCTTCTTTCTCTCTCCTAACTAATCGAAATTCCGAGACATAAAATTGATTCCCGCTGACGTCTTCGGCGGTAATCAGGAAACGCTCTTGCACTTGACACTGGAACCGAGATTAGATTGCGCAATGGGGGCACCGGGATACGCGTTCGGGCTTCGCCTCGTTAAGGGCAAGGTTATCGGCGGGGTTTCAGTTCCTCGAGTACTCGAGAGGAGATCACGGGGTGAACTTTGGAATTTTCAAAGGTCTTCGCAAATTACGTTTCAAGAAAAAAATCGTGATTATTGCAACTATTAAAAGATTCGTTCACCTGTTATACATATTTAAATACCTAATAAACGATTTATAACAGAGGGACAGTATCTAGGTGAGTCTTCTAATAATTGCAGTAGTTCCTGCCCTAGCACAAAATCCGATTTAAAAATGAAATATTCTGAGACGTAAAATTTAAATACAGTGGCGTAGTTATTATGGGGCGCTAGTTACGTGCAAGCACTTCGTAGCTCGATAAAAATGTGAACGTTAAAGCTTCTTTAGGCCAAAACAAAGCAACTAACCTAATATATCCTAGTACCAAAATGCTCCCTTAAAAAGATACAGGGTATTAATGAAAACATATTTATTTATAGTTTGGAAAGTAAACGTTTGAAGCCACTCTGCGATGCCCTTTGTTTTTCGCGATAACTCCAAGAGGTAATGCGCATGGAACCCCACAACTTTTGCATTTAAAGTTTTTCTCTAACTCTTAATATATTCAGTGTGTTATTGAAAGTTGTACAGATATTTTAACTGACGATAGTACTCTTTAAATAGATGCTGAATATCTAAACTTCCCTTACACAAAGGTTACTGGTTTCAGAGATACACAGTTTATTGTCGCCCATCTCTTTTCCGGGAGTCCGGTGCTGTAGCGGCGCTGCGGAAGGTCAAATCTTGAAACGCGCGGCGGCGGCATCGCGTTCCTCGTCATTTTCTGCCATGCAATGACGTGCAGCTCAATTCGATCCGAACCTCCGCAGGTATCGTAAAAAATTCCAAAAAAATTTCATAATTATTTTCGAAAATCATATTTCGAAAAAACGCACTTTCCTGGGATATAGCCCCATAGGTTGGTACCTGGGGCGGGCTTAACTTGCGTGTGAGAAAGCTTGGTTCGATTCGGTCAGTAAGGGCCGTGAAATTTTTTGCTTACGATTTATTGTGGCTCTCAAACAAAAACAATAAATTGTGCATCTCCGAAACCAGTAACTTTTGTATAAAGGAAGTTTAGTATAAAGGAACTTTCAATAACACCCGGTATATAAAAAAAACTGTACACACTTATACAGAGTGAGCAATATACAATTGACAGACATGTCCGTACGTTATTCTCCTTCTACATATGATCGAGTATTGACCATTGAGAGATCACTCCGTTACACTCAATACTTTTACATTTTTAGTAAGTACAAGAGAGCCAGAGAGAAAAAAAAAGAGGAAGAGAGAGAGACGACATCCTAATTTTGCTTAATTTTATTGTTTCCATAACCGTCATCGTCACCTTTCTAAGTCTGTACTTTTATAAATTGGAAAAACAAAACCAATTTATTGTTTTTGAGGTTTAGTGAGCTGGCGCTTCTGACGTTTAAAGCGTCACTGCTGGCGCCACCTAGTGTACAATACCTGAACTTCTTGGTTGCCCTTTTACTTCTATTAATATTAGAAAAAACAAAAGGTAAACCTTTTATGAAATTTAACGGTGGTTTCATGTCGTAGAAATTAAAACTTTTTGAACCTCGATCTTTTAAAGCATCACCGCTGGCGCCACCTGGTGTACAATACGTGAACTTCGTGCTCGCCTGTTTACTTTTATGAAATAATGTTAGAGAAAAGACAATGGGATTTAATAACAAATTGGTGGTGGTCATGGAAATTAAAACTTTTTAATTCTCGATCTTTTAAGGCGTCACTGCTGGCGCCACCTAGCGTATAATACGTGAACTTCATTGTCATCTCTTTACTTTTATAAATGTTAAGAAAGAAAAACAAGAGCCAAGCGTTTATGATATTTAGGCAGAGTTGTACAATGCCGGTTTAACTTTAAACCAAAGCTTAAACCCGTAATAACAATTGTTGAAATAATCCTTGCGATGGGTTTAAGCATCAGCTTAAATTTAAACTGGCATTGTACAACTCGGCCTTAATAACAAATTGATGATGAAGCGGTGATTTAATGTCGTCGAAATTAAAACCACCTCGATTTTTAAAAGCGTCGCTGCTGGCGCCACCTAGTGTACAATGAGTGAACTTCATCGTCTCCTTCTTACTTTTAAAAATCGCGAAATTTAATAACAAATTGGTGCTGATGATTTAATGCCAGAAAAAAACAACATTTACCGTAATTTTTGAAACGCTACTGCTGGCGGCATCTAGTTTACGATGTGTAAGTAAATTAGGTGGAAGTGCGTATTTGTTGATGGCTCCACCTACCGGACGGTGCTCAAAACAATTATAGAATTCGTGGGAATTTGCGTTGGAATGATTTAAGGCGATAAGCGAATTCTTTAAAGTAGACCAGAAATCGATTCTGCGGATACGACGATTTTGCTAGTTAATTTTAATTTAAAACAATATCAAGACAGCGGCTGTCATAAACAGCCATTAATTGTTTGAAGGTCACAGTTGTATTGTTTTAAGCGAATGAAATTCCATACAATTCAGGAAGTGTATGATTCGCTTGTATTGAGGCTAGAGGGGAGCATTTTGAATATTTGCTGTAGTTTTCTATTTTTAAATAATTATTTTGTTAATTTTGTGTTTATTATAATGTATTCTAAAATTAACTGAATAATCACCTTCCAAGTTATAGTCACAAATGGAAACGGAAAAGTTTTCTTTAATATCCCGCATCTTTTTAAGGGAGCCTTTTGGTAATAAGATATATTAAGTTAAATTGCTTTGTTTCATCCTAAAGAAACTTTGGTGAAAATTTTTACACCTAATTATGACTCACCCTGTATTGTTACGGTAATATTTGAAGTAACATGGAATTAGGGACGTAGCTTAATATAATAAAACATTTATTATTAACTAATTAATTAACAATGATTACAATTTACTTACATCGTGTATTGCACTAAAAGACAACTAGTCTACATGACACTCTGAAGAGATTCGTTCTAATACTCTCTTTAGCGTTTGCGCTAGCGGCTTTTTATAGGGGTTTTGTGACGTCAATTGTTGCCTTGAAAGTTGTACATACATGTGTAATTCCTGTAGATGAATCATAGTTTTTGCACACGACCCTCTGTGCAGGTGGTCCGTTTCCTGCACTTCGGGTGAGTCATACGTTACATAATTTCGACGAAGGCTACTTTTGTTCACGTTATCGGTTTTATGTTTATATGACGCATGACTGCATCTTCGCTGCCTCTCTTATCTTAGTTACAGTATAACAAATTTTCTCTCTTATTTTCTTGAGTACTACTTGTAGTTTTAATTAACGGCATAAGTTCAGTAACACCCTATATTGTTGTTTTAACAATTCCGTGAATCTAAATAATTATAGATTTTCCCGATACCAACGGTTACGCTTACACGGCTCATGGCAACTATTCTGATTCATTTCAAAGTTTACTGAAAGTTGAATTCAAATTTACTAAAATGTAAAATAAATTAAAAAAACCACCACCTGCCGCATTATGTTGGTACAAAACATAAGTCCCCTATAAAACATTATCAAAATAGCAAGGTTGGCAAGGTATTTGAAGTTTCATGTCAAATCAATTTTATGATTATATTGTTTACATTTATATTCATTTTAACAAGCCATTTCTGTGCCTCGAAAGCAGAAAAATATTTTAAATGCCAAAATGTTACCAAATTTCTAACTGGGACACTGTTGCCGGTTGTACTTTTCACAAGGCAACATCGCCAGTGGTCTTTTAATTTGTTTACTTTATTATTTAAACAATAGAGCTGGGTAATTCCTGGTAAAAAAGTAATTAGCAATTACAATTACTTTTTTTAATGTAATTTGTAATTGTACTTAAGTACTTTTTTTTTCTTAAAGTACCTAATTTGTTAATTATTGTAATTGCAACAAAATCCATGGAGGAATTGTAATTTGTAATTGCATTATTGAAATTACCTAATTACAATTACTTCTTATAAGTACAATTACTTTTTCAATTACAATTATTTTTTCTAATTACAATTACTTTTAAATACGTGTTTACAATTTATGCGTGATCTAAAATCAAGATAATTCCTGCATGTACTTTATTTCTATTATTTGTAATATATTGTCACGATGTCATTATCTGGGAAAATAAGTAAATTTAAATTCGTTTCGTAATTATTGCAATTATGTGAATTTCAAAATTATGCAGGATCAGCACCCATTGACGATTAGTAGAACAGCCGCGTTAACATGCCCGCATTCCACTTACGTAGAGATGCAAGCTCTGCGGAATGTAAGCGTAATGTACCAATTAAGATTGAGCCAATTAGAATATTTTAAGAAAACAAATTTGGCAAGTGTTAATTGATGCTGACACCTTTAGAACTTTGTACTTTGGACCGAACCCGCAGCCACCACAACGAAAGAACCAATTGTGACGTAGATTTAAAAAAATGTATAAAAGATAAGAACCCAACCAGCAGGTATTAGTGAGTTAAGGTAGTAGTAAAGGTATTAGTTCAGGTATTAGTTTTAGGTAGCAGTGAAAGTGTGTGAAGTCAAGTGCGCGAAAAAAACAAAACCAAGCGAGTGACTCTACGAGCCAGTTCTACCCTAAGTATGTTAAATAAGTGAAGTTAAAATAAGTAAAGATAAGTTTAGAATTATTAAGTATTAAGTTTAAAGTTTAAATAAGTTCGTTTGTTAAGTGTAAAAGTTAAAAGAAGTTAGTTTAAATAAAATTAAGAAAGACTTAGAATGATTATGTTTAAAACAAATTAGCTTAAATGAAAGACATTCTCGTAATTCTAATTCGTAAAATATTAATCGTTTTTATTTTTACTTTTTATCGCGACAATATTGTATTCAAATGATGAACTAAGAGTCTAATTAAACTTGTTTATACGTATAATAATCTTAATGCAGCTTTGCAATGCAAATTATTTAATTTTGACTTCGGAAGTGTAATAATTTATAAATAATAAAACACATGGTATCCCGTAACAGTTTGTAAATTACACAAGAGTCTGTCTATGGATTGAAACAAGCACCTCGGTGTTGGAATAAGAAGTTTTAAAAATTTCTTCAGAGTTATGTACTTTTTAGAACTGAAGCAGATCCTTGTTTGTTTACAAATAAGAGTAAGAGTTTATTATTATTACTATACGTAGATGATAGATATACGTTACAATATGTAACAATAAGCTTTTAAAACCTCAAATTGTTTCTTATTATATTGTAAAGTTGCCTTTTCCATTTTTTATATATTTTGCGCCCAACGTGGGGCAAAAGGATTCAACCAATTAATTGACATCAACCACGAGCATGCCACAATTGACGACCAACGTACAGGCCCGATTAATTAATTAAATCGAAAATCGGCTTGTCAGAAAAAAATACATATTTGAAAAAAGAAAGATGCCAGAGAGAAAAGATGAAGCCGGAATGGGGAGAGAGTGTTAGCAAGGATGCCAGAAATGGGAAAAGGAAGATATAAAAAATATGTTGGCCATGATGCTGGAGCAAATTTAAAAAGAAACAACTTGGAAATGAAAAAGTTCAGGAAAGAAAATGACGTAGAAATGAAAAAGAATAATAGAGATCAGAGTAAAAAGGAAATAATGGAAGAAAACCACGCGAAAATAAATACGTTGACCGTTATAAATAAAACTAAAGGGATAAGAAAACTAAACAGAAAGGAAAGCAAAATGCAAACAAATAAAAACACAAATTGGCGCCCAACGTGGGACAATGAAAGAATATCGTCACAAATTGGCGCCCGACATTGGCCTGACAAAAGCCAAAACCAGAACATAGGGAGGAATGAAAACAGATGGAAAAAATAAATAGACGAATTTAAATATAAAATGAAAGAGGAAGAGGAAAATATAAGAAAAATGTATTGGCCATGATGAGAAAGGGAATAAAGAAAACAACTTAGAAGTGAAAAATAGTACGAAAGATGTTATGTAACAGAGAAAAATTAGAACAGAATAAAAAAGAAACAATCATAAAATATGTAGAAGAAACAGGGGGGGTATGTTGGCCATTACATTCCCTACAACTACACGCGCGCACGCACACACATCTGAGAAAATATAAGGAGAAGGATTAAAGAAACTAAATCAAAGGAAAAAGAAAATCACATGACAAATTGGCGCCTAACATGTCACCGTATTTATCCCAAGGTTAATTTATCTGTCAGTTAGAATGTGACGTACAGGTAGGTGGCTGCACGCAAACTATGACTGACAAATAAATTTAACCTTTGGATAAGGGGGTGGTGAAGAAATCGGACATTAGTCAGGAAAATTATTTGTAAAAAGAAAAACACGGCAGAGATGACGAAAAGAAAATATAAAAATAAAACTGAAATAATAAATCTATTCGAAGAATACAGATTAGAAAGAAATGAAATCAATAAAAAAATAACGCAAGAAAGAATAAGAAAATGTAGCAAATGTAGAATAAAATATACAAGCAGAAACATCTGAATTGGCCATGAAGAAGGAGAGACGTTATTAGACAATCACAGAGACTGAGTTATTATTATTATTAATTTTTTCATCACTAAACGCATCGAGCAAAAATAATGAGACAAAAAAACAAAACCGATGAAATCAGCGGAGGGGAAAACAACTTGGGGTACAGAGCAAAAATCTGCGGTTTTGCGCGGGGTCAAGTTCAAAACGGCGACGTCTTTGAGAGGCTGAAATAATCCTCAAGAGGACGTAGAATTAAATAGAAATCGTTTTTAAACAAAACACAAACTCCTGCTAAGTCCAAAACTATGTACTTTGAGGCCCTGGCTTGAAGTAGGAAGATATCTGAGCCTGAACAAGACATACAACTGAAAATAAAAGTCGTTCTAGTGTAAAATGTAAATTTCATATGGCCTGCCCTAAGTCCAAAAGGCCATTGGCAAAAGTCATTCGAGGACCTCACAGTAAATCGGAAAAACGAGGCACTACAGAATTGGATGAGAAAGTATCTTTTGAATGTAACCAGTCGACAACGTTGGCCTGTGCTAAGTCCAAAGGAGCTTCAGAGGACTCCCCTTTGCAACTTCAGTCCAAATCCAACTATAACAAGTTGTTAAAACGAAATAGAAGTGAATAAATTCTGAAGCAAACGAAGTTTCTGTTCAATTGTCTGGCCTTAACTCCAAAATGTGTTTTGAAAGCCAAATTTTCTCAATCATCTTTAGTCACTGGTCGAAAAAGGTAGCTTTTTGGCCAATACTAAGTCCAAAAAGGTTTCCGAGGAGGAGCACAAAACAGAAGTGAATAAAAACAAGTGTTTTGAAGAAAATTAAGTTTCCGCTCAATTATCTGGCCTTAAGTCCAAAATATGTTTTGAAAGCAGAACTTTTTCAATCATCTTTAAAAGTCATTTCATCGATTTAAAACAGTAAAGAATAGACGAGAAAGTCCAAAATGCCAAGGTCAGTCCAGAAGTCCAAAAGCATCGTCTGCTCAGTTATCTGGCCTTAAGTTCAAAATACGCTTTGAAAACAACACTTCTTTAATCACCTTCAGCATAACGCGGAACAACTGGGCAAACATTTGGCTTATTCTAAGTCCAAAAGAACCTTCAGGAGACATTTCCTTAAGAAACCAAAAGAAAACAAGCCGTTAGAACAGAATCGAAGTGAATAAAATCAAGAGTTTTTAGGGAAACGAAGTTTCTGTGCAATTATCTGGCCTAAGTCCAAAATATTTCAGTTTTCAATCTAATGTAGAACCAATGATTTCCTATGAGAACCAAATCACAAGCTTTTGTAAGAATTCAAAATTTCGAATCATTTGACGTCATGTGATTTGTGAAGTCCAAACAGTCAAACAAAATTGCAATTTTGCTCGAATTCACTTTATTCAGTTTGTAAATTATTGTCATAAAAAATCTAGAAAAGTTCAAGATCCCAAAGTCAATCTAAAAGGCCAAAAGTCTCACGCCGAAAGTATCAGGGAACCGGAATTAAAACTTTTCCATTGATTAGAGCATAGAAGAAAAGATCAAAAATAGGATTTTTTGTCTTGCGATTTGAAGTAGAAAAGTTCAAAGTCTATCCATAAGGCCAAGTCAGTCCAAAAGTCTTATACTGCAGGTAGAATTAGAACATATAGTTTGAAAGGCCAAAGTCAGTCTAAAGAATTTAAATACTCTACTGATTTAAAACAGAGAAGAAAGTCCAAAACGTCCGGAAAGTCCAAAAACAAAAGAATTTGTCTTACGCTGCAAGCAAATGTGATCCAAAACTTTGATTATTCTATTGATTGGAAGCAGAAAAAGAAAGATGAAGTCCAAAGGCAATCTAAGAGGCCAAAGTCAATTCAAGTCGCATAAGGAAGTCCAGAATTTTAACGGGGGCAAGAAAAAAAAGATGAAACAGTCCAAAAGTAAAAGTAATCTCTTATTCTGCATGTAAATGTGAAGCAGAGTTCTGATTATTCAGCCGACTTGAAGCAGAGAAGGAATGGTTAGAAAGTTGAAAGTCCAAAGTCAGTCCATAAATCGTAGAATCAGAATTTTAACTTTTTCATCGATTTAAAAGTCTTTTAATTAACTTAAACCAGAAAAAAAAGGTGAAAAGTCTAAAAGGCCAAAGTCAGTCCAAATACAAGAAGCGCTGCATATAAATGTGAAATCACTCAACTATAAAGTTTGTGAAGAATTCCGCTAGATGGCGCACTCACAAACTGAAGCCGTTAAAAGGAAATTAATTCGAAATTTAAATATTTTTCTTATCTTAATAAATTTAATACCCCGTCGAGTCATCCCCTGATAATGCGTAAATATCGGACGTGATGATGTTTGCTCTCTTTACGTTATTCGATCTGTCGAAACGCCTCGCTTTCAACTTCATTCTTTACATGATACATTCATCACCGGTCACCATCAGTATTTAATAACTAAAAAATGATCCAAAAAAATTTTCTTTTATCTTAGTATGTGATGATGTGTTGTCACCTAAATCAGTGGTTCCCAAAGTGGTGAACAAAATGCTTACTGGTGCAGCTACAGAAGATAAAAAAAACTATTCATCGTAGAGGCTGTTGCCTTCCCTACAACTACACGCATACACTCGCGAGAATAGGTAAGGAGAGCGATGGGAAACTTAAATAAGAAATACAAAAAAATAAATAAAAACAAAACCATCGCGACTTGGCGCCCAACATGGGGCCACACAACAATACCATTACAATGTACTATGTAATTGTATGTGTCCTTTGGGACCCCATATGAGCTATCAAATATTTCCGCTGCATTATAAAATAGTCACCACCCATTGATTTAACCAACCCCGTTTATATTTTGGTGGTGAGATGAAGGACCCTAGATACGGCATCGAGTCCAAAACGAAATTAAATTTGGAAATTAATTTCAACAAACAATTTATTGCGCATACAATTTTATTTCTTCATCGTGACACCTGAAGCGTTGATTCTTGATGTGCGATCCTGAAAACGACTGCGTTGACCAACCATCGAACAACCGTGTATACGACGAGGAAGGTGAGAAGACCGACCAGGTACACCAACGAAAAGGTGGCGTCCATGATGATGTAGAGGAGAAGAGCAGAGAGGAAGAGCAGGCCCCACAGCTCGGGAAACTGCATGATCAGCAGCAGCACGATGAGAGCCCAAATCGCCACGCAACCACACGTTTCGATGATGATGATGTGGGGGCCAAAGTCCTCGTCCTTGTCATGCATGGCTCCGGAAATTTTTTGACGTTTGGACTTACTTCATAGTGACACTTGTCATTTTGGTGACGCTCAAAATATTTGGGAAAACGGCCGTTCGTTTTTCCTCTCCTCCTCAAACTTCACTGTGGTTATAATTGGCGGAGTGCAAAACCTATAGTTTCGATGCGCAAAAATCCAGGATGTAGTCACGCTCGATGGCCCCGAGGATTCGCCACGCTCTTCGCCGAATTAAAACCGAATTTGCTGCAGCTGATCCGGCGATGACCTTCCCGAGACGTTCAGATAGGTTAGGTTTTTGTAAACAAACGGATTGGGAGGCGATTCTGGTCGTCGGTGATAAACTCGAGGCGGCGTTGACCCGAGCAAAAAAAAAAGAAAAGAAATTTTGAAATTTTTGTGGCGCCCGTTCTGAGTGTTTTTAACGTCACAGCTTTTTGACTTAGCCAAAACTATGTGTGTGAATAAAAATTGTGTTATAAGAGATGACTACGCAATATTCTCGTAATAATAAATAATGTTGATCAATAAGTAAATACCAGTATTGAAATTTGCAATTAATCTATTTTTTTTTTATGTATTTATTTATTTTTTATTTCTTGCGATAAATTGAGAACGACTTATTTCAGTTTGTTGTTAGAAAAAAAGCTGCCACTATCGATACTTTTTTGCTATATCTGCTGTCATCTGTCAAACCCTGTCTGTGTCCTCCCGAGGCTTCTTTTCTTCCATTGTTTCCAATTCATAAAACGATCAAGTTGTTGTTCTTTAATTTTTTTTTAATTCAAATGTTTCTTAACAACAATATAGTAGTCAGGAATAATTGTTTGAGTTGGCAATGCAATTCAATTTATGTGACTATTTGCAACACTGCAACCGGATATGTGTTTTGTTGTTTTTTTTTTGACATAACCTGAACAACAACAAGATTGTTGGTTATGTAAATGAAAATTGGCGTTTTAATTTGAATTTGGTTAAAGCCATTTTTTGGCGTTGCAGCGTTTTTATCGATAATTTCGAAATAATTTGGTCAAGGACGTCATCAAATTTGTGTTCGCAAAAATAGCCGCTTTTAAAACGGACTTTTGACAGTTATGAAATGTCATTACAGTTGGTACGTGAATTAATTATATTTAAAAGTTTTATCATTTTGCAACTAATATTTCTAGCAATAGAAGAGCCTAGCAACAAAATGAATAAAGTAATGATATTACAACAGTTCAGAGATGATATGGATGATGAAATAGCGACGTTAATTGTACATTTGTTAGTCAAAGTACCCCATCAAAGAATAGAAGATTATTTTGAGAATTGGATAGGCCAATACATTGAAGAAGACTTCTTTAGTTTATTTCGTATGACCTCAGAAACATTCAATAATTTAATGAATGCAATCAATTGTCATGAGAAACTTTATGTTGGGGGAGAGTATCCCATTTCAATCGGAAAAGCACTTTTGATGACAATATGGTGGCTTGGAAAGGGAGAGGTATTGTTAAGCATGGCAGACTGGTTTAATGTTGCTGTATCGACTGTTTATAATTCAACAGAATTGATGCTAGATAAGCTTATTGAATTAAAAAGTCAGTATATTGTTTGGCCAGATTACCAGGAAATGCATCTACTAGAAAATAATTTTTGACAAAGATTTGGATATCCAGGTTTGTTTTAAAGTGCATTACATATTATTTTGTTAAGGACTCTTTGTTAACAGGAGTAGTTGGAGCAATAGATGTGTGTAATATTAAATTTAAGCCTACTACTACACAACAGGACTCGTATATAGATAAAAATAATAACCACTCAATTAAGCAACACCTAATAAAATTTTTTGCAGTATTCTGGTGGGTTATCCAGGTTCAGTACATGATAGCAGAGTAAGTTATAAATACAGTAGTCTAGTTATAATGAACCCAAACAATGTACCAAAACAGGTTTGTTATATCCAAAGTTAACTGTAATCGGTAAATTAAAACGAATTATGTATGTAATAGGTTTTTTGTTTTATCACAATACTTGCCATAGTATAACAAGATTGGTTGTTGAACATACCTTTGGCATTCTTAAGTCTAGATGGAGGATTTTGAAATTTATTAATTGTAACAGTGTGGAAAAAGCAATACATATTATCTCAGCTTGTTGTGTTTTACATAATTTCTGCTTTGTTCACTGTGACTTTGGAATGCTTATGAACCCCTTGAAAATGATAATGATGTTTATGAACATCCTAGAGATGAACCTCTCGTAGTTCAAAACAAACCACTTGAAATAATGAATTTATTATGGAAATTGTAAATTTTTTGTATTTATACATATATAAATAAATTTCTAATAAAGCAAATAAGTTTATTATAATCCTTGTTACTATAACTTTACAGTATATTACACAATTTTCATTAACAAATACTAAAAATAAAGTCAAATGCTTTGGTTTCAGTTCAACATAATATAAAATTTAAATGCAAAATTTTTAACATGAACATACTAGTTTTTGAGTTAATCACTACCAGAAGTATCAGATGTTCTTTCTTTTTTCTTTTGTAGAGGTTTTCCAAGGTTAGAAATAAGTGCCATCATCTGATTGTGACGTTCTTTATTTTCTTCTCGCATAACATCAAGAAGCATTCGAAATTCTTCTCGTCTGTTGTGTTGATTTTCTTTTTGAATTTGTACAAGCTCCTCCAACAAACGTTTTCTTTCTGGTTTAGGCCTTACTGATCTCTTAACAGAGGAGAAGTGCTTGATGAACTGGAATTTGCTGTACCTTCCATTGAGGAGTTTGAAGCTTTTTTATCATCATTTAGATTTTCTTTCTCCTCCAACCAAATCCTCCTGGGTTTTCTTCTATAAAAATTTGTCCTTGTAAGTATGACACAGAGACTATAGAGCCAAGGTACTTTCATGGTCTTCAGGAGATGGGCACTTTGAACTTTTCCACAAAGTGCACTGTTTCTTAATTTCTTCCGTTTTACCTACTTCTGCGTGAACTATTTTTAAATATTCTGCAGCATATAGTGGATCTGAATACAATGATGAAACTGTTTTATTTAATTATTTTATTGTAAATAATTACCTTTCAAATTGTTGGCTGTCTCCTCATCAACTGTTATAACATCGTCTTCCAATTGAACTAATTGGTTATTGCTCTGTTCCATGTTTGTCAAAAATGTAGGTATATAATAATATAAAAAGCACAAAACAAAATTACGAAAGAGTTACCTAACCTTCAATTTTTACTTCAACTCAACTTCAACTATTTATTCGTGTCTCACCCCCACTCTCACGAAACCGTTTCAAACCGTCCTTGCGAGGACGCTTCAAAACAGAAAGAACACGCTTCAAAAACAATACGCTGTGACGTCACGGTTACAACGCGAAAATAGTTTTATTTCAAAACATATTAAAATGTTTTGAAATAATTTAGCGCTAAAAAACACCTTAAATATCTCTTGTAAAGTGACGGCTGTCAGTGTCAAGCCGAAACTTACTCCGGTTGCACAGTATAAGAATCTACACAGTAGCATAACCGTCACATTCGCCATTTTATTTGATACCTACCGATTTGCAATTTACATTACATTTCCATAAGAGTATCAAACAGTATGGCCGCTTTTTCTTGACACTGACGTTTAAGTGTCGCTACTGCGCTACTAGGGAATTATGTACTTATACCGTGCCGATTGTGCCCTTTAAAAATAAAATTCAGCACCGCCAACATAAATAAAAGAATAGAGCGCCATCTCTTAGTCTTCGGTATTACATTATTTCGTTGAAACAGGGAAAGAATTTCTAAGAGTACTGTCAAAATGGCTACAAAAAAAATATTAAAATGTCTATAAATCATCTACAATTTTTATAATACAAAATGAGAGCGCCATCTTTTGTTCAACAGCCACACAAGCGTATTGACGGAAGCACACACAAGCCTTCACATCAAAGCCTTCTGTGAAGTCTATTGTCGGAAGCACACACAAGCCTTCCGTGCATCCTATTGTCGCAAGCTCATCCAAAGCCGGAAGTCGGAAGCACATACAAGCCTAAGGATCAAGACGTCCTGAGGAAGTTTCCACAACAACCCGACATCCAGGACAAAAACCTTGACAATTTCGCCGATACCAACCTATCTGGGAAGAAGAGTACACGTCGTTCACTACCAGGGAATCGACCCATTTAAGCTGTCCTTGGAAGAACCTAGACGATTTGCATTTTATTTCTTTTTTTTTCTGCTGTACGATTAATTTAAAACGAAAATCCAGTGGAGTCATCTGTACGGATTTCTCCGAACTAGCGAGTGATTTCCAAATATTTCCACTATTTAATTTACTTAAAGCAAAAATTCAGCGGCGCCAACCATGCCAATTTCTCCAAACGAATTTCACGTTTTTTAAAATCTTCTGCTGTGTGATTAATTTAAAGCAACAAGACAGTACCGCCATCTATACGGATTTTTCAGAACTAGTTTTGTCCTTTTCAACTATTTGATTCAATTTAAGGCGAACAATCAGCGGCGCTGTATGTGTCAATTCGTCAAACTAATTAGGTGATTTTCAAATTTACAAATTTTTCTGCCGTTTGTGATTTTATTTGAAGCGAAAATTCAGTGGCGCCGTCTATGCCGATTTCTCCAAATTAATTTCATAATTTTCAAGCGTTTCATTCATTTAATTTAATATAAATTCAAAAATTCAGTGGCGCGCCATCTACATACAAACCGACGTCTCCGAACTATTTTCGTGATTTTCAAATTTTTCTGCTATTGTTTGTGATTTTATTTGAAGCGAAAATTCAACGGCGTCATCTATGCCGACGTCTCCGAACTAATTTCATATTTTCCTGCCATTTGATTTCATTTAAAGTGGCGCCATCTGGACCAATTTCTCCCAACTAAATTCGTGATTTTCAAATTTTTCATATTTTCTGCCGTTTGTAATTTTATTTAAACCGAATATCCAGTGGCGCCATCTATATCGATTTTTCCAAATTAATTTCATCATTTTGAAGCGCTTCTCTTATTTGATTTAATGTAAATTGAAAATTCAGTGGCGCCGTCTGCATGTACTGATTTCTTCGAACTAATTTCGTGATTTTCTAATTTTCAAATTTTTCTGCTATTTTTTTGTTGTGGTTTTATTTAAAGCGAAAACTCGGTGGCGCCATCTATACCGACCTCTCCGAACTAATTTTGCCATTTGATTGAGCGCCACAATTTTACACTAGTAAAGGAATAGAATTTTTTTTAAATTTATTTAACGAATACATTTAGTTCTCAATAAATAAAATAACTTTGAAAGGACGCCATCCCTCGGCCAACGATATTAACTATAAAATCTAGTTTTCAATAAATAAAAGAGCGCCATCTCTTGGTCAGCGACATTATCTTCGATTATTTCGTGAAACTTTAAAAACGAATTTCTATCAAATGTTTGCTTACAAATAATCATTATAGTTGTTACAGTTACAGTACAGAATGAGTACGCCATCTTTCGGCCGTGCGCCACAGTTAATTATATTACGTCGACTTTTATTTGCGCTGAAAATCTTCATTTTCCTAACTCTGTCTTGAAACGGATGATTTGCTTTCGATTACAACTTATCTTTTTTTAATAATTAAACGAAAACATTTCCTTCTTCCTCTTTCGCTTCGCTGCAAAATTCGGTTCTTATTTAAAATAAATTTGATGAAATGAGTCCTGATACTCGCTCCAAAAAAAAAAAAAATTTTTCTTATACAGGGTGTTTAAAAAACACGTTCGAATATTTCGCCCAGTTATAGATGACATCAATACAAACACAAAAATCTTTATGAACATGGGCCCGCTTGCGAGATTTCTTGAGTTTTTGAAACTTTGAGATGGGCACGGAAGGGCGACCTGTAGACATGTGAATTTTAGTTTGAATTGAAAACAAAATTAATTTTTTTTTCGGAATCGACTGTATCTCGGAAACGGTTGATCTTCGGACACACGTTTATTAAGACCTTCGTGTTTGTATTGATGAGATCTACGACTGGATAACATATCAGAACATGTTTCTTAAACACCCTGTAATAACCCTCAGCATGAAAAAATTATTATTGCGAGTTTTGCTTCAACTGAAATCTGAGAGGGAATTTTATTAAATATGTATTGACACAGCAACGACATTTTTTCGAAAGAAAAAATATTTGAAAAGTCTTTCGACTTTATTGAATAAAACAAAAACTTTTGTTAATAAAACAAATACAGAAACAACTTTGTTAGTAAAACAAACATGGAAACAAGACACCAAACATTTTGTTAACAAAACAATTGTAGAAGCAAAGTTTTTTGTTGAGGAACAAAGCAAAGTACAAACGTCATCTTCTGTTGGGAAAACAATCGTGGAAACAAAAAATTTTAATGCGAACAAACAAAGAAACAATTATAGAAACATAAGCTTTTATTAATAAATCACAACTGAGTCCGACCCTGGGCTTCGAAAAATATTACGACGATTCACTAGTAGTACAAAGATCAAAGATTCAATGCCAAACCTTCTATCGGTTATCGGACTAGATTTTTGCGCACTCAAAAAAATTATGGAATTTTGTTTATGTATGCGTGAATAAACATTGAAAGTTGAAGCAAAACATCCTACTAAACGCAGGTCCGGACTGTTAGATGTAGGTACCTCACATAATATCATAGGCGATCTTAGGTAAGTAGGTAAAATTTTCGTTTGGCACAGGATCGTATTGCATCGAATATAATTTATTAACTAATAAATATTTAACATTTTCTTTTTTGGTTGAGAAAAAACGCGCTCATTAAAGATTATGGCGGTGAGGTAAGCGGTGGAAATAATCGGCTGCATTACGGAATGGAAGAGGGAAAGTTCACGGGCGAACTTTGATGTTGAACGGGCGAATAAAAAACTGCATGCTGCGTCCTCGTGCAGAGTGCATTAACTGACTGACATTAGACGTTAGACGAATTTGTTTTTGCCGAGGAAAGGTTCCCCCCGAAGGAAAAACCTTGGACGTGACGGCCGGTATTTCACCTTTGGCTATCCGCGACTCCTATACGTTCCTCCGTTCCTTCCGAAAACCTAAAAATTCCCTTATTATTCCTAATTATCTGCAAATGGTATTTACATAATTATTTAACTTTAAATTAACTTTAAAAGACGACCGAAGAAAAGAAAACAAAAATCGTAAATAAAAAATGCAACTTTGTAGCTTTTGTTTGAATTACGCGTAACGGGGGCCCGGACCCCCCCCCCCCGCTCTCCCCTTATCTACGCCACTGTGTAGAAATATGAAAACGTGTTAGAACAAAAAATCGTCAATAGATGGCGCCACGGGAAAACTTAAAAACAAAAATTTTTGTTATACGAAACGCGTTAAAATAATGTAAATCGTCAATAGACGGCGCCACGGGAACGACATTTAAAAAAATTTATTACACAGAAACGTCAAAACACATTAAAATAATGTAAATCGTTAATAGATGGCGCCACTGGAAAAGCATTAAGAAAATAAGTTGCTCGTGCAGAAACATCGAAACGCGTTAAAGCACCTAAATAATCAATAGATGGCGCCACGGGAAAAGCGTTAAGGAAATAAATATATAGAAATATAGTAAAAAACTTCTTGGAACAAAAAATCGTCAATAGATGGCGCCACGGGAAAAATTAAAAACAAAAATTTTTGTTATACGAAACGCGTTAAAATAATGTAAATCGTCAATAGACGGCGCCACGGGAACGACATTTAAAAAAATTGATTACACAGAAACGTCAAAACACATTAAAATAATGTAAATCGTTAATAGATGGCGCCACTGGAAAAGCATTAAGAAAATAAGTTGCTCGTGCAGAAACATCGAAACGCGTTAAAGCACCTAAATAATCAATAGATGGCGCCACGGGAAAAGCGTTAAGGAAATAAATATATAGAAATATAGTAAAAAACGTCTTGGAACAAAAAATCGTCAATAGATGGCGCCACGGGAAGAACTTAAAAACAAAGATTTTTGTTATACGAAACGCGTTAAAATAATGTAAACCGTCAATAGACGGCGCCACGGGAACGACATTTAAAAAAATTGATTACACAGAAACGTCAAAACACATTAAAATAATGTAAATCGTTAATAGATGGCGCCACTGGAAAAGCATTAAGAAAATAAGTTGCTCGTGCAGAAACATCGAAACGCGTTAAAGCACCTAAATAATCAATAGATGGCGCCACGGGAAAAGCGTTAAGGAAATAAATATATAGAAATATAGTAAAAAACGTCTTGGAACAAAAAATCGTCAATAGATGGCGCCACGGGAAGAACTTAAAAACAAAGATTTTTGTTATACGAAACGCGTTAAAATAATGTAAATCGTCAATAGACGGCGCCACGGGAACGACATTTAAAAAAATTGATTACACAGAAACGTCAAAACACATTAAAATAATGTAAATCGTTAATAGATGGCGCCACTGGAAAAGCATTAAGAAAATAAGTTGCTCGTGCAGAAACATCGAAACGCGTTAAAGCACCTAAATAATCAATAGATGGCGCCACGGGAAAAGCGTTAAGGAAATAAATATATAGAAATATAGTAAAAAACGTCTTGGAACAAAAAATCGTCAATAGATGGCGCCACGGGAAGAACTTAAAAACAAAGATTTTTGTTATACGAAACGCGTTAAAATAATGTAAATCGTCAATAGACGGCGCCACGGGAACGACATTTAAAAAAATTGATTACACAGAAACGTCAAAACACATTAAAATAATGTAAATCGTTAATAGATGGCGCCACTGGAAAAGCATTAAGAAAATAAGTTGCTCGTGCAGAAACATCGAAACGCGTTAAAGCACCTAAATAATCAATAGATGGCGCCACGGGAAAAGCGTTAAGGAAATAAATATATAGAAATATAGTAAAAAACGTCTTGGAACAAAAAATCGTCAATAGATGGCGCCACGGGAAGAACTTAAAAACAAAGATTTTTGTTATACGAAACGCGTTAAAATAATGTAAACCGTCAATAGACGGCGCCACGGGAACGACATTTAAAAAAATTGATTACACAGAAACGTCAAAACACATTAAAATAATGTAAATCGTTAATAGATGGCGCCACTGGAAAAGCATTAAGAAAATAAGTTGCTCGTGCAGAAACATCGAAACGCGTTAAAGCACCTAAATAATCAATAGATGGCGCCACGGGAAAAGCGTTAAGGAAATAAATATATAGAAATATAGTAAAAAACGTCTTGGAACAAAAAATCGTCAATAGATGGCGCCACGGGAAGAACTTAAAAACAAAGATTTTTGTTATACGAAACGCGTTAAAATAATGTAAACCGTCAATAGACGGCGCCACGGGAACGACATTTAAAAAAATTGATTACACAGAAACGTCAAAACACATTAAAATAATGTAAATCGTTAATAGATGGCGCCACTGGAAAAGCATTAAGAAAATAAGTTGCTCGTGCAGAAACATCGAAACGCGTTAAAGCACCTAAATAATCAATAGATGGCGCCACGGGAAAAGCGTTAAGGAAATAAATATATAGAAATATAGTAAAAAACGTCTTGGAACAAAAAATCGTCAATAGATGGCGCCACGGGAAGAACTTAAAAACAAAGATTTTTGTTATACGAAACGCGTTAAAATAATGTAAACCGTCAATAGACGGCGCCACGGGAACGACATTTAAAAAAATTGATTACACAGAAACGTCAAAACACATTAAAATAATGTAAATCGTTAATAGATGGCGCCACTGGAAAAGCATTAAGAAAATAAGTTGCTCGTGCAGAAACATCGAAACGCGTTAAAGCACCTAAATAATCAATAGATGGCGCCACGGGAAAAGCGTTAAGGAAATAAATATATAGAAATATAGTAAAAAACGTCTTGGAACAAAAAATCGTCAATAGATGGCGCCACGGGAAGAACTTAAAAACAAATAATTTGGTTATACAGAAACGTCGAAACGCGTTAAAATAACGTAAATCGTCAATAGACGGCGCCACGGGAACGACATTTAAAAAAATTGATTACACAGAAACGTCAAAACACATTAAAATAATGTAAATCGTTAATAGATGGCGCCACTGGAAAAGCATTAAGAAAATAAGTTGCTCGTGCAGAAACATCGAAACGCGTTAAAGCACCTAAATAATCAATAGATGGCGCCACGGGAAAAGCGTTAAGGAAATAAATATATAGAAATATAGTAAAAAACGTCTTGGAACAAAAAATCGTCAATAGATGGCGCCACGGGAAGAACTTAAAAACAAAGATTTTTGTTATACGAAACGCGTTAAAATAATGTAAATCGTCAATAGACGGCGCCACGGGAACGACATTTAAAAAAATTGATTACACAGAAACGTCAAAACACATTAAAATAATGTAAATCGTTAATAGATGGCGCCACTGGAAAAGCATTAAGAAAATAAGTTGCTCGTGCAGAAACATCGAAACGCGTTAAAGCACCTAAATAATCAATAGATGGCGCCACGGGAAAAGCGTTAAGGAAATAAATATATAGAAATATAGTAAAAAACGTCTTGGAACAAAAAATCGTCAATAGATGGCGCCACGGGAAGAACTTAAAAACAAAGATTTTTGTTATACGAAACGCGTTAAAATAATGTAAATCGTCAATAGACGGCGCCACGGGAACGACATTTAAAAAAATTGATTACACAGAAACGTCAAAACACATTAAAATAATGTAAATCGTTAATAGATGGCGCCACTGGAAAAGCATTAAGAAAATAAGTTGCTCGTGCAGAAACATCGAAACGCGTTAAAGCACCTAAATAATCAATAGATGGCGCCACGGGAAAAGCGTTAAGGAAATAAATATATAGAAATATAGTAAAAAACGTCTTGGAACAAAAAATCGTCAATAGATGGCGCCACGGGAAGAACTTAAAAACAAAGATTTTTGTTATACGAAACGCGTTAAAATAATGTAAATCGTCAATAGACGGCGCCACGGGAACGACATTTAAAAAAATTGATTACACAGAAACGTCAAAACACATTAAAATAATGTAAATCGTTAATAGATGGCGCCACTGGAAAAGCATTAAGAAAATAAGTTGCTCGTGCAGAAACATCGAAACGCGTTAAAGCACCTAAATAATCAATAGATGGCGCCACGGGAAAAGCGTTAAGGAAATAAATATATAGAAATATAGTAAAAAACGTCTTGGAACAAAAAATCGTCAATAGATGGCGCCACGGGAAGAACTTAAAAACAAAGATTTTTGTTATACGAAACGCGTTAAAATAATGTAAACCGTCAATAGACGGCGCCACGGGAACGACATTTAAAAAAATTGATTACACAGAAACGTCAAAACACATTAAAATAATGTAAATCGTTAATAGATGGCGCCACTGGAAAAGCATTAAGAAAATAAGTTGCTCGTGCAGAAACATCGAAACGCGTTAAAGCACCTAAATAATCAATAGATGGCGCCACGGGAAAAGCGTTAAGGAAATAAATATATAGAAATATAGTAAAAAACGTCTTGGAACAAAAAATCGTCAATAGATGGCGCCACGGGAAGAACTTAAAAACAAAGATTTTTGTTATACGAAACGCGTTAAAATAATGTAAATCGTCAATAGACGGCGCCACGGGAACGACATTTAAAAAAATTGATTACACAGAAACGTCAAAACACATTAAAATAATGTAAATCGTTAATAGATGGCGCCACTGGAAAAGCATTAAGAAAATAAGTTGCTCGTGCAGAAACATCGAAACGCGTTAAAGCACCTAAATAATCAATAGATGGCGCCACGGGAAAAGCGTTAAGGAAATAAATATATAGAAATATAGTAAAAAACGTCTTGGAACAAAAAATCGTCAATAGATGGCGCCACGGGAAGAACTTAAAAACAAAGATTTTTGTTATACGAAACGCGTTAAAATAATGTAAACCGTCAATAGACGGCGCCACGGGAACGACATTTAAAAAAATTGATTACACAGAAACGTCAAAACACATTAAAATAATGTAAATCGTTAATAGATGGCGCCACTGGAAAAGCATTAAGAAAATAAGTTGCTCGTGCAGAAACATCGAAACGCGTTAAAGCACCTAAATAATCAATAGATGGCGCCACGGGAAAAGCGTTAAGGAAATAAATATATAGAAATATAGTAAAAAACGTCTTGGAACAAAAAATCGTCAATAGATGGCGCCACGGGAAGAACTTAAAAACAAATAATTTGGTTATACAGAAACGTCGAAACGCGTTAAAATAACGTAAATCGTCAATAGACGGCGCCACGGGAACGACATTAGGAAATGTAATTTGCTTATACAGAAGCGACAAAAGACGTTAAAACAATGTCGTCAAGAGATGGCACCACCACCATTAAAAAAAATTAGTTGCTTTTGCAGAAACATCGTAACGCATTAAAGCAATGTAAACCGTCGACAGATGGCGCCACGGGAGAAACGTTAAAAAATAATTCTTATACAGAAATATCAAAACGCGTTAAAACTTAATAAATCAACAATTTAAAAAAATGATTTGCTTCCATAAGTTGCGTTCGAGAATTATACGTCGGATGCATCTGGAGCGTATGATCTCATCTTTCTCAATCACGATTTTGAACCTATTTTGTTTTCACATCCCACACTTAAGTAGAGTGTGAAAAAATCGCCTGTTGTCATGGAAATAATATAAACACAAGATTTTTTTTAACGCGTGAGCGAGATACAAAATAGATTAAAAATCGTGAGTGAGAAAGATGAGATCATACGCTCCAGATACATCCGACGTATAATTTTCGAACGCAGCAATTGAAATATCGGAATACGTTAAAACTTGTAAGTAATCATCAGATGGCGTCACGAGGAGAATATTTAAAAAAACAGTTGTAGAAATTAGTATGTATGTAGGTATGTAACTTAAAAGAAGTTGAGGAAATAATGGTGAATTCATCTTTAACCTTGAACTGCATCTAATCTTTCTTTGGATTATGTAGAAACGTATTACACACATCGCAATAGATGACGTCAGGGGAAGAACTGAAAAAAAAGGAAAGCTGTCGGTATTTTACGAACCTTGAAATTTCTCGCCATTTCTCTAGGTATTTCTATAAACCGCCAATAGATGGCACTACAGGAGAAATGTTTAAGAGATAAATAATTTTTTGCAGTATTTGAAATACATTTCCCCTCTGGAGATCAAGACATCCAGAATTTTCTTTCGCAGAAACTTATAACCACCCTGACGCCATCTTTTAATCAATAGCTGAAATTATAGCAATTTGACCAGTTTCTGTGTGTCGTGACTTCTAAGAAGTTTTATATGGAAAACGAAAAGTTTTATTCTTTCGAAGGGATCCCCTCCCCCTTTCGGGTGAACTGGCTTTCCTCTGACTATATTGTCTATTAAAGATTGTTAAGTACAACTTTATTTTTTCCCTTTTTTTACTTATAAACTGACTTTCGTTTTTTAAATGTGCACTTGTAATTAATTTTATTAATTTAATTTATTTTTAAGCGGCAATTTTGCTTTTCTTTTCTTAAACCGATCTCTCATTTTATTTTAAATTTAAATTTTATCGTTCCTACCCATTATATTTATAAATTTATTTGTTGAACTAACTAGAATAAATTAGAATGTGAAAAAAATAAAAGTAAAATTCAATTATTAGTTTAAGAATCCGATTAAATACAGGGTGTTTTATTTAATAAGGCTGGCGATTTCGTAAAACTTTTTTTGAATATTATCCAGGGTATCCTTACGTATTCTTAGAGTAGCGTGACGTAGATATGGCGGAACATTAAAGAATATTGGGCGAACAGTTATTCCGTCCTTATTCCACGATTGTAAAACTGGGCCTAAAAGTTAAATAAATTAGGATGTGATCCCTGAAAATTAGAGGGTAGGCAACACATTCTACTTCTAGGCTTTGAAAACACGAAGTTCCTGTTTGATTGATGGGTTGCCTATCCTAGAATCTTTACAAGCGTCCGCCGCAGTTTTCATGGCTCCTCCTAAGAGATAGGCAACCCGCAAGAATCTTGTTCTTGTCAACGTAACCGCCAGTACAACCTTAAATTTATTAGTTCTCCTAATTGTGGGTTTCCTTAGTGTGTGATTGCATATTTGAATACTTGTGTAAGATTATACGATTATATGTATGTTACACCCTACACGAGAACAATTGATTTAATTTTATTTGTGAAGAAGGAACATAAAACATGTCGCCAAAGTAGGATATTATGTGCAGTTAAAAATTGTAAAGAGAAATTTATAACTTAGGTTTTCCCGGGGGTTTTCCATAAACGTTTTCTTCAAAAACAATCAATAACAATTAGGGGTTGTTAAGAGTTTACTTATAATTTAAAACAGATTTATACCTGTTTTAAAAATTACCACAACAGCATAAACAATTTATTGTTATTTTTCTGATTTCAAAAGCATTTCAAAGCATGTTCTTGCCTTTTCGTCTTTCTTTATGCAAATACTTAAGACAATAATAGATACATGCTTTAATTTCCGTTTCTGTTTAGCCAGAAGTACTGTCACTCGTTTGAATTTGGCGCCTGGTGGATCCGGTGTTTTTTAATTATTGATAGTTGGCAACCGCGTTAACTCTTATTCAATTTCGCTTTCCTTTCAAACGTTCCTATTTTGTGTTTCGCTTTCTTTCGCACGTCTCATTCATTGCATTAGATTACGAGCACAGTATAAGTAATTACCCAGTCACGTCAGTGTCAAAAAAAGCGGCCATACTGTTTGATACCCTTATGGAAATGTAATGTAATTTGCAAATCGGAAGGTATCAAACAAAATGGCACTCGAATGACGCTACTCTGTGATTCTTATACTGGGTGCGTTTCGTTTGCACGCTCACACGCTTTAAGCGCTCACGCTTATAAGCGCTGTTTTCTGTTGTTTCCTTTGGCGTTTAGTCGCTTAAGCCGTTATACGCAAAGGTGTTTCTTTTGACTTTTGTTCGCACAACGAATTCATAACCTTAAAAATATAATTTTAGTAGTGAAATTGATCCAATCATAGCTGCTGCAGCTGTTTCTGAAGTGTAATGTTTGTTTATAATCTGACTATGATTAGCTGATCTTCTCATACACGTCTCATACGTTCCGTTAGGGGCATAAGCGCTTACGCTTTTGCTGCCCTACCTCCATGGAATAAGCAATTGTGAGCGAAAACTATGACGTCATATGACGTTATCCTTTCGTCAGCTGACGCTTTGTAAGCGTTTGCAAACCCAAACGGAATGGTTTAAGCAACGCTTATTAGCGCTCAAAGCATTTGAGCGCGCAAATGAAACGCACCCACTGTGTTACGAGAACTAGTGATACCAACATGTCTAGTACATCGAATTGGCGCGGGAAATTCAAACAGGCGACGATATTTCTGGCGCACCAGGTATTTCGATATGTTCGAGGCAGCTTTGGGTGTGAATTTCCTTGAAAAAGAAAACTCCGAACACCCCCTGAATGCAATAATTCATGGATGCTTCCGTTTTTCTTTTTAAATTTAATTTAATTACGTCATTGTAAACATTTACAGTTGACATGTCACACCTAATTTTTCTAAACTAGCAAGTGATCAATAAAGAATGAAATGAAATGCCATCAAATTCGTCAGGAACAACAACACTGCAGTACTGTCGTAATGCCAACATTAACATTAACAAACAATTTAAGTAGCGACATCTTGCAATCGCTTTTTGAATAACCTGGACAGATCGGTTTGGTTTGCAGTGGAGTTCTCGGGCTACGGTTCTGCTGACGAAGGCCCAACTAGGCCTGAAACAGCTGTACAGAGGAATCCGCTGCAATCAAAACCGATTTGCACAAAAATTTTCATAATTAACATTAACATTAATGCTAACATTATTAATGTTTCTTTTCCATCGTGTAATTGGGTTTTCCTGTTGGGCGACTACTCAAATAATAATAATAATAATAATAATAATTAAATGACATTGTTCGATTGCGCGCTTTCTGCGGCGATAAAATTAAATATAGGATGAATTTGGAACGGTTATTTTTAGAATGTAATGGGTAAAGCCGAGTTCATTATCGCACGGGTTTCGATTAAACTAATCACATCAGGAATAAATGAGACACAAGATTCTGTTCACTTCCAAGTTTTTTTTTGCAAACTACCCTTTCTCCTCTAGAGCTAGATGAGGTGAATTCCAAGGAGAGAGAGAGAGAAAAAAGAACATCTAGTATGTCAACCGCAGTCGCAGTGTAGGTACCCTATGAATTTAAGGTAAATTTCGTGCTGGGTCTTAGTTTTATCAAGTTCCTCGAGTGAACGAGTGAAATACTGACTTTAGCGCAACGGGCAAGTTCTAAAAATAGAACGCTAATGCATTATGACAACGAAAAAAGTCACGGTCACAAGTGATCGTCCAACAAAATCCTTCGCGATCGGTGCATTGACAGTGAGCGGAGAAAAAAAATTCGAGTTTTTGTGCGCAGGGAACGTCAATGCAAAATGCGAGTTCTAAAAATACAACCTAATGCATTCTAACGACAACCAAAAAGAAAAAAAAAACTCAGGGTCGCAATCAATTATTATTGCAGGATGGCCAAAAACTTGAAGGTGACTTTAGTGAACCCTCTCGAGTTTGAACTAAATAAATAGGCTTATCGCGTAGTGATGGAGTCAAAGTTCACACTATTTACAAATTTTACAGTAGGAAATGAATATTTGAATTTCGAGGTTATCGGCGGCGTCGTCCTCGGGCCCGATTGAAATGGAAGTACGCGAGCCCGATTATGGCAACAGAGATAACGCAAGTTTATGCAGTTTGTTGTGCGTTGTTTATGTGTTCGTATCTGCGCGATAACGCGAGCGCGTACGTCACTGATATCGTTAGATGAATTGCCGGCATCTAATTGTAAAATTGTGTAACAAACGAGTGGCACTCGAGACGAGTGCCAACTTCGATAAACATACTTCTAATGTCGTTTAAATGTTACATTGTAACCTGTGAGCAACTAAAAATCAGATTAGAGCAGGCGGTGCAAAGAATATGCATGTCTGTGATTAAATGAAAAGCCAATAAATTTGACAGTCCATGAATGTATTACATTAATTAATTCAGTTAATCACAGACATACATTTTCTTTGCACTGCCTACTCTAATCTGATTTTTATTTGCTCACTTTTTATATGCCTTCGAAATTTATAGACATTGTTCAGATCAATAATCCATTACATTACATACATTATTATGTTTTGTTTATTTATCTATTTTCAAATTTTGGGCACGCCACTGACTAATAATATACAGGGTGATTCAAAACGTTTCCCCGATATTTTCACGATGAACAGAATATCAAAAAATAAGGTCACCTTTTTTGGAAGACCATATTATAATCTAGGAATTTGTGGATTCATAGTTTTGAGTTTATAAATATTAATTAAAGAAGGACATAATAATGTTTCTTTTTTCGATATAGGTAGCTCACTTCTGTGAATTCAAAATTTTTGCTTAGTACTTTCTTCGGCTTTAGTATACACCAAGTGACTTCAAATTCAAAATTTAGATTTAGGTTAGTGCACTAGATCGTCAAACTCAAATAAATTCGCTTATTGTCGAATCAAGAAAACCAAATAAATAAGTATTTAATTATCACAATTTATTACCAGAATAGTTTTGAGCACAGAACAAAATACATTTTTAGTGATGGTTTATTTTCGCAGCGGAGTACAAAATGAAAATGGTAAGTAAATTTATTCACAGCAGCAGGCCTATGATTTTATTGAAATATACCCTGGGGTTCGTTCATAAAGTCCATGGAGTTAACTCGAAATTAACTCTAAACCGTTCATAAATTGCCCGAGTTATTAGAGTAAACTCTACTCAGTGTTCACATTCGAAGTTAAAATTACTCAAAGTTAACTTTTTCTACTCACCTCTGAGAGGTAGGTAAAATTTACTTGATATGCGCAATGAAAGAAAATTCAAAGTGCTTTGCACATGCTTCATACGTAATCGAATCAATGCAAGTTAACTAACACTACTAAAAGTAACTGATGCAAATGAATTTGTTGCGAATTGCTATTACATAAGAGTGTGATGTTTTCTTCTTCATCATCAGTACCCTCTCGTAATAATAATTATTAAATCATATTATATGTACATACATCATAATATGTAAATAACATTTTGCACACCATTTATGATAGAGTAGGTGTGCCATAACAGTTGCTTTTAACAATTTACAGTAGACCTCGGTTATAGCGATCCACCGCTTATACTGAACTACATTTTAAGTCCCGTCATTTTTCTCTATATTTGTGGCATTATGGCTTATTACGAACTGCGGATATAATGAACCGATTTTGATGGTCCCTTGAGGTTCACTATAACCGAGGTCTACTGTATGTAATTTATTCCAAACAGTTAGGTTAAGTGTATGTATGTTTAACTCTTATCGTTCAAAAACGTGCTTGTAATATTATAACTCCACAGAGTAATTCCTAATAACTCAACATTAACTCAATTCTACTCTAATGGTGGATTTCACAAACGTTACTTAAATTTAATCATCCGTTAAAAGTAAACGTTGCCATGGTTACATGTGTTGAAGGTATAGGAATGATTATTCTTAATCGATAATTAAAGTTAAGTGACGCTTGTGAAATCCAGCGTAGGAATGATTATTCTTAATCGATGATTAAAGTTAAGTGACGTTTGTGAAATCCTACATAAATCTACTCGGGGTAAACTTCCTGTACACACTTCAAAATAACAAATTGAGTTTCGTCTTTTTTCACAACACTGTGTTAGATTAATTGAACGTTTCTTGCAAACCGGTAATGTAGAAAAAGGAAAATTCACTGGTCGCCTCACTATAATAACAACCGATATTGTACAAAAATGTTAACGACATTGTACAACAGAATCCTCATGTTTCCTAAGAATCCACTCAGATCTTGAAAAAACACCTTCATTTCTGACCATACAAATTTTCAATGATTTAACAACTTCACCCACCCAATTTTCTTCAACGAATTCCGTTTTGTCAGTGGTATAGCAATAATTTGATATTTTGATTATTTTCTTCTCTGAGGAAGCCTGGTTTCGACTATCTGGGTTTATCAATTCACAAAATTTCAGGACTTGGTTGCACGTAATCCGTTTAATGTGATTGAAGTGCCCTTACATCCACTTAAAATTGGTGTTTGCGCGGCAATGTCTTGGAGAAGAATTATTGGACTAATATTCTTCCGGGAAACAATTAACGCCCACAAATATCAGAGACTTATATTGGAACCATTTATAAATCAGTTAGACGACATTGAATTAGAGGAGATTTTCATAGCGTGTTTAATCAGTAATGGTTGGTGGCTAGTAGATCATCCGATTTGATAACCCTGGACTTCTTATTATTTCCACATTTAAAAAATGTGGTGTTCCGTAATCATATTAACAATTTTGAAGAATTACAGCATGCAATTGAACAGGCAATTGCAAACATCAGACCTGAAACGTTAATTAATGTATTCAATAATTTATCTCAAAGGATTCAATGCTGCTTACGCGAACATTTTGAACATTTGCTCTAATATTCTATTAAACCCGGACTTCTTATTTCCTTATTTAAATAATTTGGTGTTCAGAACACGTAGTAAACAATTTGGAAGAATTACAGCAGGCAACCTGAAACGATAATCATGTCTTCAATAATTATCTCAAAGGATACGTAAAGGGGGCCAATATTTCCAGGTTCCTAATAATAATAATCTGTTAAACAATTTTCATCCTCACAGTAAACATCAACTCTAACCTATAACTACGCAATCGCGCCAATTAGGTGCTGCCAATTCCTCAGTGTTTCCAACATACTATATTTGCTTCAATCATTAAAAGTCACTCGGTACATCAGAGACAGAATTTACAAGGTTGTATAGATTTACAAATTTGAGAGGCGATTTCAATAAAATAATTATTAAAATCATCAGCTTTAATTATTTGAGTAGTAGGGGGTGTTTCGCATCTTCTTGCATTACCCATGTTTTAATTTTATTTTTTGAGTTTGAAAGAATATTGTCATGCGCATTTATTTTAGAATTCTACATCGTAGCTTACAGTTATTCTGTTCGATACGAATTTCCTCAGTCTTATACCGTATAATTTTTTAAATTTCAGATAAAGGGAGGCCGTGGAAAGCAAAATGTATAGCGCTAAATAACTCAATACATACCTACCTAAAAATCTGCTATAGAATTTCGAATAACTTCTTTAATTCTTATTGTAGGTCTGCCACTTCTTCTTTTTTCTGTCCATACTATCAGCTTCTCGGACTAAATTTACTATATTTTGCGTTTCATGGCTAACCTTTATCTAAAATTTTAAAAATCATGCGGTATAATGTATACATATCATTCAGAAGCCACAATTTATTTCGCATATCTTTTAAATTGCTAGTAAACCAATTTGCATTCTGCTCATGAGAATTACGTTTAGTTGTGATTAAGGGAAACGCTAGTACATCCATAAATATACGAAATTTATCGTTTATATTAATTTGTTGATCAGTAACATAATTCCAACATAGGTTGCTTAAAATGTTATGGAATACCCCTCACTCTCATTTTCGAAATTATGTTCCCCTGCTAACTCTAAATTTAGAGAGTGTAGAACTCGCCCATTAAGATACAGCACAATAATTATAATAAACTACCTTCGATTTGGATCAATTATTTACTCTATATTGCTATTATTATTGTAAATTTTTTATGACTTCTTGTCAATGTAACTCTGATGATGACGGCATTCCAGAAGAAATGCGCAAAGCACAGTGTGGAGAGGGGTGTTTGGCATAAATATTTTTATTATGAAATACACCTGTGAAACTACGACGTGCTTAAATTAAATTAAGTTTCGGCAATTACTAATTCATTTAATTAATCTGAAATGAAGAATTTTCAACATTATCTTCGCTTTAAATAAATAAATTAATGACTGAAATACGTGGCGCCATCTCTCGAGGACCATTGCAACACCGAGAAACATTTTGAGTTCGCGTGTTCTTCCCAGCTGTTATGAAACATATTTTAACGAAGTTAGAAAGTTTATTATTATGTTTGGTCATCATAATAATTTAATTAAGCATTCATTTTTAATAAATAAATTAAATTGTGTAAATATTTATACCTGTAGTGAACTGTTGCTTCATATAAGAGTACAATGTGTAATATTCTTTAGATTAGAGGAGTCTATGAAAAGTAAAACCTAAATCGTAACTTAAATGAAATTATAAAGAAAATTATTTGTTATTTATAATGTAAATGGACAGAATTTCCCTTATATTCTCAATTATTATAACAATTAATCGAAAAGAAAACTACATTCAAAACTAAGCCTAGTTCATCGTAGAGACACAAGATGGCACCGTTTTCTTGCATGGCGTAATGCTTTATTCACGTGCAAGTGCCAAGACGCCAAGTTTACGCGTTCGTTTCTTCTGATGTTATAAACAGTTTTTTATCCATAATAACGTGTGCATTACTTCTACAACGGTCGTTAAAAAAGTCCAGGAATGCGAATAGATATATTATATAATTGATAAATTCTATTTAAGACGTCTCTAAAAGTGTGGTTGTGAACGTACTCTGGCCATAATTTTGAAATCTGCGGATCAACTCACGCATGCGCAGTAAAAAGATTCAGACAAAACCACGCCTTAGTTAATCTTCTGGTCGTTTATTATTTTGTGGCAGAACTTCAGGAAAGAATTCGGCATGAACTTACGAGAGTAACGCCGGAAATGTTACAAAATGTTAGGGATGGAATTTATAATCGATTAGGGTATTGCCAAGTGAGAGGTGGCGAGCAGTTTCAACATTAAAATCGTTCTAGTCAAAAAAATTTTTAAAAAATTTTCCCTTTTTACTAAGAAAAATTAAAGAATAAAAACGTAGCTGTATTACCAATTGAACAAGCTTTAAGAAAAAACATACCCTTCCATTTAAAAAAAAAGTTAGGGGTTGTTTCACCCCTCCAAATAATTTGAAAAGTTAAAGAAGTTCCTTTGTATGCGCCATTAAAAATAAAAATTGACCTGTTCCAAGAATTTTGCTACAAATGGTAATTTTCTAAGTTACAGAATTTATTCCAGTTAAACTTTCCACTCTGTATATGTAGACAAGTGCATTCTATCCAATATATTTTAAATTTCGCGCCAGTTTCAGAAAGAAAAGAGTGGGAGCTGGTTGGCACGCTTTTTAACAACATAAACCAATGTGGTGGATTCTTCACTACACCTTTTCCAATTGTATTTCAGAAAATGTCAGTTGTATTTCAGATTAGTAAATTGTATTTAAGAAATCGTCAGTTGTAGTTCAGATTAGTAAATTATATTTCAGAAAATAGTAATTGTAGTTCAGATCAGTAAATTGTATTTCAGAAAACGTCATATGAAATTTGGAAAATATCATTTGTAAATCAGAAAGCATTAAAGAATTAAAAACCGTTATTATTTGCCAAACAATGTAATTTTGAAGATTTTATTTTTTTGTAATTTTATCAATTTTCCTTATTTCTAGATCGTCTTTTGTTTTATTTTACGTCAAAAATTGCACAAATTTCAAATCTTAATTTTAGAAAGTTTTATTTATTTAATCAAATCAAATCAAATCAGTTTATTTACCAAACGATACAGCAAAATGTATATATGGTACGTCATATAAAAAAAACAACAAATAAAAAAGAAAGAGAAACTAAAACTAGAAACTAGAACTACAACTACAACTGAGAATGAGAATTTTTTTAATTTTTGTTTTATTTTTTCGTAATTTTATAAATTTTCTTTATTTCTCGATCGTCTCTTGTTTTGTTTTTCATCAAAAAATGCACAATTGTCAAATCTTAATTTTAGAAAGTTTTTTTTATTTAATGAGAATTATTTAATTTTTATTGTTTGTAATTTTATTTAACGATTTTTTAAATTTTTGTTATATTTTTTAAATTTTATTCAATGAGATTTTTTTTATATTTATTTTTTTTTAATTTTATAAATTTGTCGATCGTCTTTTATTTTATTTTACGTCATAAATTGCACAAAAGTCGAAAATGATTGTAGAAAGTCTTGTTTATTTACTAAAAAATTTTAATTTTATACATTTTCTTTATTTCTCGAGCGTCTTTTGTTTTATTTAGCGTCAACAATTGCACAATAACTGTCAAATGTCTCAATTTTAGAAATTTGAACCCAGTTTTGTTTATTTCATGAGAATTTTTTTAATTTTTTTAAAAATGATTTACGCCTGAATAAAATCAGTGATTTAAATTTAGAGACATCTATCGGAATTTTTCACAACTATCTTCCGAAATGTTCGCTTCGTCTGTTGGCAGCACTGTTGCCGATTGCCACCCACAGTCCCACATAAGATGATTTTAACCTGAAAAATCTGTCTTGCAACGTCCATGTGTGTAAGTTACGGGAGGGAGGCAAGTTAACTGACCCTGTTGGTTACAAATCTGGAGGTCCCGGATTCTCAGAGTGTTATTAATTTTCCATAATCGATAAACGAACTGATTATAAAAAAAGTGACTAGAAATTTTTCCACAATTTTATTGCCAATGACGTCATACCTCTCATACAAACTTCCAACCGAAGAAAGTATAAAGCAAAGTGATTCGCAAGGGTCGGTGGGTGGGTGGGGGAGTTGGCCCACAAACAATCTCAATCATCGTCTCAAATTTAAAAAGATGGAGTGTTAGCTTGACATTCTTTAATAAATGGGTGAAGGGGGAGGGAAGTACCCCGGGGAAAGATATCCCTTTGGGAGAATAAATTTAGATTTTAAAATAGTATCTTTACGCGGATACAACTGTTACAGATTTCTGTAAAATTTTACAGGGAGCTGCAGGAAATTTTGGCTACCGGCTAATAGATGTCGCTAGCTGGTATTTTCAATTTTTTGATTAAATTTCTAAGCTGTTTGTTGGCGTACGAAACTGTTTCAAAAACGACTGGTGTTGTTTCAAAACTATTTTATTTTTGGCGTCATTGCAAGTAGCACTTAACTCGTTACTTTTAACCCCCATTCCACGTTGAAATAATTTCAAAAAATGGTTTCACAGCGTTTTGAAATGTCAAAACATGACTTCATTGTTTCAACGTTAAAAAATGCACATTTCGAAATATACGAAATAATTTCAAAATAGTGCACCGCTAAAAAACAGCTCTAACATCGTCTGTAATGTTAGCTTCCTGAGACCTGTAGGAGATTTTGGCCACCAGCTAATAGATGTCGCCAGCAGGTATTTCCAATTTTAATTAAATTGTTAACATCGTCTTTACAAAATTTAGAAAATTTAAATATTCTTTTATGTTTGAACGTTAGCGGATGTCCTAGGCTAGTCTCCAACTAGGTATTCTAGCCCCCCAAATTGATATTCTAGCCTCTTCTACACAGACACTCCCCCAAGGGAGGCCAGCTAAATTTTATGCCTAAATAACGAAAGTGTTATTAATTATTCATAATAAACATCGCCATAAAATACTTTTTGTAAAATATTAATTAATTTGAAGGTTCTCTTTATAATGAAATTCTTAAAACGTTTAGATTGGAGCATGCATTGGCCGATTGCGTTGAGCGGTTGGTTGTAAAACTAAAGGCCCCGGGTTCGGCCAGTGTGTATATAGGTTATATGCTACTGATAATTTGATTGGTGATTTGAGCTATCCTTGTTCTCATTGGCTGTAGAGGGATCTGCAGCTAGACGCTCGTTGTTTTCATACCACTAATGCAGAATATGGTCATTGGTGGCGCTGGCTTCGCATGTGCATGGTCCCTATAAGAAATCTATAGGTTGGTACAAACTTGTATCACAAACTCTTTTAAACGGACACTAAAAAAAAAAAAAAGAGTTTGTGATACAATTTTCATCGGACAAGAACCAGCTTTAATGTTGGTACAAACGTTATGCATATTTATCAATATTATTTAAATTCAAATACTAAATGCGAAAATAAAACCAAACACGAGTTTGAAACTTGTCGCTGAATTCGCTTTTAATTTCGTACAAAATTGCTTTGCGCGACTTATACGTACATTTTATTTTACATTTATGCCAATGCCCCTGTTAGTTTTCCAAATTAAAAGAAATTTGAGTCGACACCCCGCCTTCGAACTTCAAATAACGATTTCCGTGTAACGATTGGTAGCACCGTGCGATTTCGTCCGTTAAAATTCTAACCTCAAAATTTTTCAAACGAAAACCCCAAGGATGCCCCACGCGATCGAACCGCACGAAGTTCTAGCCTACTTGAACGAACTGGGCTACAAAAACATAACAGCCCAGCAACTGAAGGAATTCATAAGAGGTAAGCAGGTGGCGACGCACCCCTAACCCAAAATAATCCGTTGCTCTGGGCACTGCAGATTTAAAAAAGCTAATAAAATACGACCTCAGAATACGTAAACAGCGAGAGAACATCGAAAACGTTCGGCCCAAGAGCAGCAGCAGCAACGACGATGATGTATTCCGGGCACTGTACGAATTGGGAACGACCTCGTCGAAGGCGAAGGAAGTGCCGAAGAAAGAAAAGGTGATCACGGTACAAATCAAAAAGCCCACTAAGAGAACGTTTGAGGATAAAAGCAACTCGATGCCGTCCACTTCGGATTGCACGCGAGTTGAAAGCTCGGGTGTAACAGTAGCAGAGTCCTTTGATGATGATGATGAAGAATGTATCGAGAGAGCGAGGCCCAAACCAAGCGATGAAATTGACGGAGTTCGTTCGAATAAAGACGTTCAATTAAGGCCGAAGGCTTCATGTAAGTTGGTCCCTCGGTCGGATCAGCGCTTTCACGTTTTGTATTTCAGTTATAAGGCCTAGAACGCAACTGAGGCCGTGCAAAAGCGACCCGGTTGCTTTATACCATGCGTACCAAGCCGAGTGGAAAAAACAGAAGTTCCCTGGGGTGGAGAACCATGCCAACCTGCGATGGGCCATACGCGAGCGAATGCTAGGAGAACCGGCGCAGGTTGGGGAGCGTCACCTTCAAATTTGCGTGCTCGCATTAAAATTTGTTTTGCAGGGTTTTCGTCCTGTGGCGTCCGTTGAGGCACTGTCGAGGAAACGAGGGGCCCCCCGAAGAATGTAGGCGTGCAAATCAAGGTATATTTTTCTATAATGTAGTGTAATTTAAGTGACGAATGGCCTTGTGCGTGTCATTAAGATGTTGAATGTTATTAAGACGATTGTAATAAAAAATTATGCCCGAGGGTTTTAGCAACTAATTCTCATTTGGCTTCAATCTTCCTAAAGCAGTATAATTGATTTCCTGTGTTAGAAATACTCGAATTAAAATGAAAACTTATGTATTTTTAACTTAATTGCGTTTACACACTTTCACAAACAAAGTTATTAAACGACGCACTCACACACTGTCAACTTGGTGCTTGGCCAAGACGTTCCTCGTGTCGTTCCTGTGCAAGTGCGTCAATAATTTGGTTTCGATTTGCTCGACCGCCGCCCGTGTCAACACCAGAGTGTCGTGTTTTAACATCGAGTAGACGTTTAAGCCGTACACGGGCATTAAATTCATGTGTTTTATGGTGTCGGTGGCCACGGTAATGTTTCGGGGCATCACATCAATCCTGTAAGTCAAAAAAAGAAGCAGTTCCCTTTCACAAGCCTTTTACGCGTGAATCTTTTACTAATATACTAACAGGTCAACGAATAATACCGAAGGCCCCCAATTCCTGCTCTTCACCAACTCTTCCATAAATTTCGACTCGTCCGTGGGTATTTCCAAGTCTTTGACGACGTGCAAGTCGTCTTGCGCCAGCTTCACAGAGAGAGTGCTCGTTAAGCCCAACACCCTCGAATAGAACGGCAGCATATAGAAATGGGGCGTAGGCTCACGAGGGCCGTGAACTACACCACCGCCCCTAAACAGGGGGCTCCTTATAGAACCATGTCTGGCTTTTCCTAAACCTGAAAACAATGTAAAACGTTTGCTTCATCTCAGTCGGATTGAATTTATTTTGTGTGCGTGTACCTTTTTGCGGCCAGGGCTTGCGCCCACCGCCTCTGACTTCGGATCGAACTTTGGTGTGCGCGAAACTGACGTACCTGTACATCGTCTGCCAACGCGTGTTCTGGTGGATTATGTCTATGCGAGGGGTGCACGCGAATACGTCGGGGTGCAGTTCTAAGAGGCCCAGCTTCTTCTCGTCGATGGTGTCCATGTTTTCCAGCCATACCTGCCTCGGCTTGACGTACTTCGGCGGAAAGAGCTCCTGCGGCCGGACGTTTCCGGCCGTGGCGGATGTACAGAGCGATTTTGCGGCGCAACTGCACCGCCTTATTTTCGTTAAAGCGCCGCTTAACATTTCTTCGAGAGAAAAACAAAACTTAACCTGAAATGACCTGAAAATGTTGACAGTTAGCGTCAGTGTTGCCAATCCACTCTAAGCCAATTACCCTTTTCAAATTTTAAAAAACCCGCTCTTATAATCTATTCACGGTCTTTTTAGACTCTATAGGGCCATGCTTTTTTTCGTTAAGTTATGTACATGATTTTTGATAGAACTCAAAATGTAACAAATGTAAACTTCTGACACTTTAACGTCAGTCCCATCGACTATAATGCTTCTTATACTCTACGATGGCATGAAGAAAGTAAAATAATAGCATTAAAACAAATAATTACTTGTGACTTTGTAATACTAAGTCAAAATGCTCAAAATCATCAATGTTTTTCGGCGTCAGTTTTCAAAAATATAACCATCAAATTAAAATGGAACATATTCACTTGGAGGTACCAACAAAAATGTCACCCTAACATGGCCTACTCTGAGTCTAAAAAGATCGTGAATGGATTATACCCACATCTGTCCACGAGTAATGAAATTGAAATGAATGAATGAAATGGTACAAAATTTATTTTATTTAAATACCTAATATTATTGGACTTACATTACACACATGGACGTTGCACGACAGATTTTTCAGGTTAAAATATTTAAATAATCTACATGTGGGACTGTGGGCGGCAATCGGTAACAGTGCTGCCAACCGACCAAGCGAAGCATTTCGGAAGATAGTTGTTGCAAAATTCCTATAGATGTCTCTGAATTTCGGTTGAGCTAATTTAAATCACTGAATTTATTCAGGCGATTTTTATTTTCGAAAATGATTAAAAAAAAAATTTATAATTCTCATGAAATAAACAAAACTGCGTCCAAATTTCTAAAATTAAGACATTTTACAGTTATTGTGCAATCTTTGACGCTAAATAAAACAAAAGACGATCGAGAGATATAGAACATTTATAAAATTAAAAATTAAAAAATTCTTAGTAAATAAACAAATCTTTCTAAAATTATGATTTGACATTTGTGCAATTTTTGTCGTAAAATAAAACAAAAGACGATCGAGAAATAAACAAAATTTTATAAAATTATTATTATTATTATAAAATTAAAAAGATAAAAATAAAAAAAAAATATCATTGAATAAAATTAGAAAAAAATAATAAAAATAAAAGAAATTTCATTAAATAAAATTACAAAAAAATAAAAATTAAGAAATTCTCATTAAATAAACAATACTTTCTACTTTCTATAAAATTACAAAAAATTATAAAAATTAAAAAATTCTCATTAAATAAATTTTTTTAAATTAAGATTTGAACTTTAGGCAATTTTTGGCGTGAAATAAAACAAAAGAAGATAGACAAATTTAAGTATAAAATTTATGTATAAAAAGAATCTCATTGAATAAAATTATAAAAAAAATACAAAAATGAAAAAACTAAATAAAATTATAAAAAATTATAAAAATTAAAAAATTCTCATTAAATAAACAAAACTTTCTAAAATTAAGATTTGATATTTGTGCAATTTTTGAAGAATCGGTAGATCTACCGATTTTGAACTTAACTTTTTTTTTCTTTTGCTTTATTTTACGTCAAAAATTGCACAAATTTCAAATCTTAATTTTAGAAAGTTTTGTTTATTTAATGAGAATTTTTTAATTTTCGTTATTTTTTCGTAATTTTATCAATTTTATTTGTTTCTCGATCGTCTTTTGTTTTATTTTACGTCAAAAATTGCACAAATGTCAAATCTTAATTTTAGAAAGTTTTGTTTATTTAATGAGAATTTTTTTATTTTAATTTTTTTGTAATTTCATTTAATGAGATTTTTATTTTTTTGTAACTTGTCGAGATTTTTTTTATTTTGTTATTTTTTTTAATTTTATAAATTTGTCGATCGTCTTTTGTTTTATTTCACGCCAAAAATTGCCTAAAGTTCAAATCTTAATTTTAAAAAATTTATTTAATGAGAATTTTTTAATTTTTATAATTTTTTGTAATTTTATAGAAAGTTGAAAGTATTGTTTATTTAATGAGAATTTCTTAATTTTTATTTTTTTGTAATTTTATTTAATGAGATTTATTTTTATTTTTTTCTAATTTTATTCAATGAGATTTTTTTTACATTTATTTTTTTTAAATTTTATAAATTTGTCGATCGTCTTTTGTTTTATTTTACGACAAAAATTGCACAAATGTCAAATCATAATTTTAGAAAGATTTGTTTATTTAATAACAAAAATAAAAAAAATCTCGTCAAGTTACAAAAAAATAAAAATCTCATTAAATAAACAAAACTTTCTAAAATTAAGATTTGACATTTGTGCAATTTTTGACGTAAAATAAAACAAAAGACGATCGAGAAACAAATAAAATTGATAAAATTACGAAAAAATAACGAAAATTAAAAAATTCTCATTAAATAAACAAATCTTTCTAAAATTAAGATTTGAAATTTGTGCAATTTTTGACATAAAATAAAACAAAAGACGATCTAGAAATAAAGAAAATTGATAAAATTACAAAGTAATAAAAATAAAAAAAAGTTAAGTTCAAAATCGGTAGATCTACCGATTTATCGGTAGAGTTGGCAGCACTGATCGACAATGTGGATTTGGCTGATTTCTTTGTTGCCAATAATAAAGTTGAAACATCACTAACTAGTCGTCAATCAAAAATTTAAAAATTAATCTGTTTTTTTTTTCTACCTTGAAAATACCCATTTTTACCCACGTATTTTTTTTACCCGCAAGGTTGCTTAAATTACCCGTAATTCGGGTAATTGCCCGCACATTGGCAACCTTGGTTAGCGTGCGCCGCCGGTGCTGCCAACTTCGGATCGTGATTTGGTGAAAGACTCTAAACGGGTTTTGTTTGACTATATACAGAGTGACTTTTAATGATTGAAGCAAATTTAATATGTTGGAAACACTGAGGAATTGGCAGCATCCAATTGGCGCGATTGCGCAGTTATAGGTTAGAGTTGATGTTTACTGTGAGGATGAAAATTGTTTAACAGATTATTATTATTAGAAACCTAGAAATATTGCCCCCCCCCCCCCCCCACACACGCACGGACATTTTCTCGTTAACATGTATTAAGGTTTTCTTTTTGTTTCTATTTTATTTCTTAGTCTTTTATTTTCTCACGAATTATTACTTTTCAGTGGTTACAGCTTTCTTTTGTTTTCCATCTTATGTCGGAGATGATACGTCGATCGTCTTTTGTTTTTTTTTTTTTATTCACTTTATTCGGTATGTTTTGTTTTTATTTTGGTCGAATCATTTTTTGTATTTAAATTTTCTGTTATTTCTCTTAATTCTTTGTTCTTTGACGAATTATTATTTTCTAGTTTTTAAAGTCATCTTTTGTTTGTTTACCGTTAGCCTGTTACGTTTGAAATTCCGCTGCGTAAACGCGGCAACAAAGCATCGTCTGCCGCGTCTCGAGTTCGCTTGACATTAACCCCGCGCTTTCTCGCTCTCCACGATTCTCATTTGTTGAAAACACCACGTGATCATAGCCGTCAAAGTCATTGGATGATATTGCTTATGGCGTACGTGCATCTTCGGCATCCCTTCCGCCTCATTTTCGTGACCTCGATTATTTCATTTCTCGCCGTCACAGTCTATACAGTCGTTTCACTTCGCGTCGGTACCTTTGATCTCGTGTCTGAAAAATACCTACTACACATTCCGCCAGGATTCGATTTTTATATTGGCGGAAACCTCTCGCACTCGAAGCATGTGACAAATGTAAACAAAACTCCCAATCCGCGTGCTGCAAACTACTGCGCATTCCGCCAGGAGTGACGGCGAAAAAAATATTTTTTAGAACGCGAAACTAGCGCCAGTGGAACGACTGTATAGACTGTGGTGCCGTGATGATGTGTTTTAGCGCTTAGAAAACTATCGAAGCCCTTGGTTAGAGGATTAAGAAGAGCTTATCTACCCTGGTGCACCACCGACCGAGTTTTGGGGTATTCTAGCCCCATACCAAGCTTGAGAAAACTACAAATCTCGGGTAAAAATTGAGTGAATTGTCTGACGCCATTTTGGATGCTAACTACCTTTTCTTTCCTTTCTATTCAGGCTACTAGTTCTATTTTAATTTTCCGTCGAAGGTGAATAATCGATATTCTTTTGTATTTTTTTTTGTTCCTTTAACTGTCTCTTCGTTAACGTGTACATATTTCAATATTCTTTAGTTTTTTTTGTGTTGAATTATTTTTTGTACCTATTTATGGCTTCCATTATTTTCCATTCTCCGACGTCTTCTTTTGTTTTTTTTTTGTTCACTTTATTCAGTTTTCTTGTTTTTTTTTGTCGAATCATTTCTTAGTTTTTTTTTTTCGACGAATTATTATTTATCGGTATTAATGCTTTTGTTTTTGTGCTACATACATATTTAGAGAGTACAATTTTACTGCCTAGGCAAAGAAAATAACTTCTTACAGTCGAGCAGGAAAAGTACTGTTTTTGCAACCTAGACCGAAAAAATTATTTTTTTCTGCAAGTTTTTGCAGAAAATAGCTTTTTCAGTCTAGGCTGTAAAAGTACTTTGTAACAGCCCACTCGGGAAAAGTTGTCATTTTATTTTGGTTCGTGTATTTGCGCGGATGAAAAATTAGTTTGGTTACATCAGAGATAGAGATCGAGAACAAAAGAAAATCGTCGGACTTAAAGTTTAAGAAAAGTTTAACTAGCGACATCCTGCGATCGCTTTTTGTTTTTCGTTAGTCTTTTGTTTTCCATCCTCCGTATTTCAATTTTCTTTAGTTTTTTTTTTATTGAATAATTTTTTTGTGCCTGTTTATAGTTTTCTATTTAGTTTTTGATTTGCCATTCTTCGTCGTTTTCTTTTGTTTTTAGTTTGGTCGAATTATTTCGTAGGCCCGATTTTACAATCGTCGGATAAGCATTATTCTTAGAATAACGTAACGTAGGTGTAACGAATTATTACTTTTCAGTATTTACAGTTTTCTTTTGTTTTCCTTTAGTCTTTTGTTTTCCGTTTGTCTTTTGTTTCCATTCTCCGTCGGAGATGACACGTCGATCTTCTTTTGTTTTTTATTCACTTTGTTAAGTATTTTTTTGTTTTTATTTTGGCCGAATCATTTCTCATAGTCTTTTGTTTTCTGATGAATTATATTTTCCATTATTTACAATTTTCTTTTATTTTCCGTTACTCTTTCGTTTTCCATTCTTCGTCGGAGGTAATAGGTACGTCGGTCGATCTTCTTTTATTTTTTGTTTACTTTATTCAGTTTTCTTTTGTTTTTATTTTGGTCGAATCATTTCTTAGTGTTTTGTTTTCCGACGAATTATTATTTTTCAGTAATTACAGTTTTCTTTTGTTCTCCGTTACTCTTTCGTTTTCCATTCTCCGTCGCAGGTAATACGTCGGTCGATCTTCTTTTGTTTTTTTGTTCGCTTTTTTCAGTTTTCTTTTGTTTTTATTTTGGTCGAATCATTTCTTAGTCTTCTGTTTTCTGACGAATTATTATTTTTCAGTAATTACAGTATTCTTTTGTTTTCCGTTACTATTTCGTTTTCCATTCTCCAACGGTCGACCTCCTTTTGTTTTTTGTTCACTTTATTCAGTTTTCTTTTGTTGTTATTTTGAAAAATTTTGTTGCAATGTTAGATCATAAAGCGATCGCAGGATGTCGCGATTAAATCTTCTCGTTTTCATTTTGGTTGAATCATTTCTTAGTCTTTTGTTTCCTGATGAATTATTATTTTTCAGTATTTACACTTTTCTTTTGTTTTCCGTTTTTCTTTTGTTTTCCATCCTCCGCCAAAGAGATCGTCTTTTGTTTTTCGTTCACTTTATTGGGCATTGTTTTGTTTTTACTTTGGTCGAATCATTTTTTGTTTTTCAAGTTTCCTGTTATTTCTGTTTAACCTTTTGTTTTTTTGACGAATTATTATAATTTTTTTTGTATTTAAAGTTTTCCTTTTGTTTTCCATTCACCGTCGGAGGTGATAGACGTCGATCTTCCTTTGTTTTTTGTGTACATTTAAAAACACATATTTTTTACATACGTGAAATTCTTGCCAAGTGCTGTTTGAAAATAAAAAATTGAAAACATTTTGTTTTGTTTCTTTTTTTTTCAAAAAAAATTAATTGTACGATCTGAACAAAAAAAAATGTGAATGCACATCCGTTTCACTTTTGCATTTAATAGATGTCACCCTCTCATCTCTCACCTGGATCCGTCCCTGGTTGTTACAAAAATAAAAGGAACTGAGTTGACCCAATTCCGGCAAGTTAATTATTAACGTCACTTTTCGTGGCGCTGACAAAATAAACCAATCCAATCGGCCGCTGTTATATTTTTTTGCCCTGGGAAACGAATAAGTGGCGGACGCGCCAGCGTCGTCCGTCAAATTTTTCCCACGCCAAACAAACTCTTAATCAAAGGTTGTATTTAGGAAAGCCTGAATTAAAGACGAGGCGAATGCAATATTAATGTCGACGTTCGTCAGACTTTCTCGCAGTAGTTTTTCTTTCAGCTCGACGCCCGAACTCCCAAAGAGATATGGATCGATGGGTCGGAGGTCTCGCCGTCGTCACGGGGGCGAGCTCCGGAATCGGGGCTTCGATCTGCGAGAAGTTCCTCAAGGCCAAAATTAACGTGGTGGGCTTGGCCAGGAGGACGCAGTTGATCGAGGAACTCGCCCAAAAATTTTCCACCGACGAAGCGAAGCTGCACCCGTTCACCTGCGATTTGGCCGACGAGGAAAACATTTTGCAGGCGTTCTCTTGGATCGAGGAGAACTTGGGGGGCATTTCAATCCTGGTCAACAACGCGGGGGTGCTTCTCCAAACCCAAATAATCGGTGAGGCTTACCTTTTTTTTATTTACTCTAGGCCCGGTCTTTTCATCTCCAATTAATTTTATCTGGCGATTCATTCCCATAGTAACAATTGTGATCACAATCATTACTATGGAAACTAATCGCCAGATAAAGTTAACTGGAGATTGTGATCACAATCGTCACTGTGGAAACTAATCGCCAGATAAAAGGCCTGTTCGATAGCTCTGCACTTTTCTACACTTTTTGCACCAACTGCTCCTGAGAGAGTGCGATGTATATAACATAACATAAGTAGGAGTGAGAAAAATAGAGTAAAGGTGTTAAAAGTGTAGAAAGTGCAGAGCTATCGAACAGACCTAATGTTAACTAGAGATGAAAAGACCGAGCTTTAGTCCCGGTCTTTTAATCTCCAATTAACTTTTTCTGGCGATTAATTCCCATAGTAACGATTGTGATCACGATTGGGAATAATTCGTCGGATAAAGTTAACTGGAGATGAAAAAAAACAGGCCTTAAATAAATAATAAATTCAATTTGGGAGTATAGATGGCGATTCGAAATTATGGAAGAAGACCATGGACGTTAACTTCATAGGCCTTTCGATTTGTACGAGGGAGGGTATTAAGTCGATGCGTAGGCATGACATTGACGGGCAGATCGTCCACATCAGCAGCATCGCGGGGCACTTCATACCGCGTACGGAAACCCCCGGCTTGAACGTTTACCCTTCGTCGAAGCACGCGGTCACCGCGGCCACCGAAACGCTCAGGAGGGAACTCAATTATAACAAGTTAAAAATCAAAATAACGGTGAGAAAATTTATATAATCTTTATTTACTTGTTAGTTGTTAGTTATGTATATACCGAGGAAAGTCAGAAAGTAATTTTACCTTATTACTTGAATGGAAAGTTTTTGTTTGATTCCGCTAGATGGTAGCGCTGATCAAAATTGCAACCAACGAGTTAAGAATTAACAGGAGGGAACCTACTTACAAATCATTCATAGAATATAAGAATAGATTGAAAGCTATTGGTAGAAATACTGAAGATGAATTTAAAAATAATTTATATAATCTTTATTTACTTGTTAGTTATGTATATACCGAGGAAAGTCAGAAAGTAATTTTACCTGATTACTTGAATGGAAAGTTTTTGTTTGATTCCGCTAGATGGTAGCGCTGATCAAAATTGCAACCAACGAGTTAAGAATTAACAGGAGGGAACCTACTTACAAATCATTCACAGAATATAAGAATAGATTGAAAGCTATTGGTAGAAATACTGAAGATGAATTTAAAAATAATTTATATAATCTTTATTTACTTGTTAGTTATGTATATACCGAGGAAAGTCAGAAAGTAATTTTACCTGATTACTTGAATGGAAAGTTTTTGTTTGATTCCGCTAGATGGTAGCGCTGATCAAAATTGCAACCAATGAGTTAAGAATTAACAGGAGGGAACCTACTTACAAATCATTCACAGAATATAAGAATAGATTGAAAGCTATTGGTAGAAATACTGAAGATGAATTTAAAAATAATTTATATAATCTTTATTTACTTGTTAGTTATGTATATACCGAGGAAAGTCAGAAAGTAATTTTACCTGATTACTTGAATGGAAAGTTTTTGTTTGATTCCGCTAGATGGTAGCGCTGATCAAAATTGCAACCAATGAGTTAAGAATTAACAGGAGGGAACCTACTTACAAATCATTCACAGAATATAAGAATAGATTGAAAGCTATTGGTAGAAATACTGAAGATGAATTTAAAAATAATTTATATAATCTTTATTTACTTGTTAGTTATGTATATACCGAAGAAAGTCAGAAAGTATTTTTACCCGATTACTTGAATGGCAAGTATTTGTTAGATTCCGCTAGGTGGTAGCGCTGATCAAAATTGCAACCAACGAGTTAAGAATTAACAGGAGGGAACCTACTTACAAATCATTCACAGAATATAAGAATAGATTGAAAGCTATTGGTAGAAATACTGAAGATGAATTTAAAAATAATTTATATAATCTTTATTTACTTGTTAGTTATGTATATACCGAGGAAAGTCAGAAAGTATTTTTACCCGATTACTTGAATGGCAAGTATTTGTTAGATTCCGCTAGATGGTAGCGCTGATCAAAATTGCAACCAACGAGTTAAGAATTAACAGGAGGGAACCTACGGCAGTGGGTGAATGCAATTGAATCGGTGAGATTAAAAACTGTACAAGTCCAAATGTCCGAGGTTTTGGGAAAATGAAGAAAAAACATGTTTCTTTTGTTTCTTATGCTTCTTACAGGTTCAGTACGTACAAACAAATGTTAATGCATCATTTTGACTGACGTCCTTTAAACTAAAGATAAAATTTGTCAGTTGATGTTGTATTTTTTATATATTCACGAGAAACAAGTTCGCACTTGTACTGTTCTTAATCTCACCGATTCAATTACACTTGACGGAAGTTACCACTTTGCGCTGGGTCAGTTTCTGCAATATGGCGATTTATTGACAATCGCAGTGACAAACTAATTACTGCTGAATAGGACGAATTTATGTGTTTATTTAATACTGTGGCCAGTAGTAAAGACAGTAGTATATAAAGCGTGTGTTCTGACTCACGAAACAGTTCACAAAAAATCCCATTTTATCACGTGAACACCAATTTCACTAATTTTATAACTTTAGTATTGTTTGATTTCTCTATATCATTACATCATTAATTGGTAATCTTTGTCGCGTGATGACTTTATTGAAAAAATTAGTATATAAATGGATTCTATAAATAATAGTTACAATCCAGATGATTGGATAACTTATAGAAGAAGAATGAAGAGTCTTAAAAAATATAATCCAAAAAATGATTTTGCAAAATGGCATCAAATGAACATACATTTTGATAATATTGAAAATAATGTATTAACTATGGCAAAATTAGGATTGATTAAAATTCATAAAGATAATACAGATTAAATTATTTCCATTAATTTTAAATTTTTATACTGCAACCTTGATAACATCCACAGCGCTCAGATTTTCAGTACAACATTCTCGCGATGTGTTCATAAAAAAAATATTGAAATGACACACATACACAATACACTTGATAACGGACTTTTATTAAAGTTAATACTTTATAGTTATTAAATTGATTTGTTTAATTGGCAGTATTAGAGAAATAGAATATCTTATAAGTCACGTGAATTATTTCAGCCTTTTTGGGCTTCATCAGAGATATGTACTAAAAAATTACTTTTTGAAAGGATAATAATTAAATATTACACTTACATATTTTTGAAATTTCCAATAACCCAAAAACAAACCCGTAAAGAAAACTTTTTGAAAAAATTGTCTAATACTTCGCAAAATTGAAAGGAAACAGTTATGTTTTCATCTTTCAAAATGCAAAATGTGACACTAAAATAAATAACGTAAGTAACTATGGAAACATTGAGTGAAATTAATGACAGCTGTAATTCTTGCCAAATGAAATTTTAATTAAATTGATTTGTTTAATTGGCAGTATTAGAGAAATAGAATATCTTATAAGTCACGTGAATTATTTCAGCCTTTTTGGGCTTCATCAGAGATATGTACTAAAAAATTACTTTTTGAAAGGATAATAATTAAATATTACACTTACATATTTTTGAAATTTCCAATAACCCAAAAACAAACCCGTAAAGAAAACTTTTTGAAAAAATTGTCTAATACTTCGCAAAATTGAAAGGAAACAGTTATGTTTTCATCTTTCAAAATGCAAAATGTGACACTAAAATAAATAACGTAAGTAACTATGGAAACATTGAGTGAAATTAATGACAGCTGTAATTCTTGCCAAATGAAATTTTAATTAAATTGATTTGTTTAATTGGCAGTATTAGAGAAATAGAATATCTTATAAGTCACGTGAATTATTTCAGCCTTTTTGGGCTTCATCAGAGATATGTACTAAAAAATTACTTTTTGAAAGGATAATAATTAAATATTACACTTACATATTTTTGAAATTTCCAATAACCCAAAAACAAACCCGTAAAGAAAACTTTTTGAAAAAATTGTCTAATACTTCGCAAAATTGAAAGGAAACAGTTATGTTTTCATCTTTCAAAATGCAAAATGTGACACTAAAATAAATAACGTAAGTAACTATGGAAACATTGAGTGAAATTAATGACAGCTGTAATTCTTGCCAAATGAAATTTTAATTAAATTGATTTGTTTAATTGGCAGTATTAGAGAAATAGAATATCTTATAAGTCACGTGAATTATTTCAGCCTTTTTGGGCTTCATCAGAGATATGTACTAAAAAATTACTTTTTGAAAGGATAATAATTAAATATTACACTTACATATTTTTGAAATTTCCAATAACCCAAAAACAAACCCGTAAAGAAAACTTTTTGAAAAAATTGTCTAATACTTCGCAAAATTGAAAGGAAACAGTTATGTTTTCATCTTTCAAAATGCAAAATGTGACACTAAAATAAATAACGTAAGTAACTATGGAAACATTGAGTGAAATTAATGACAGCTGTAATTCTTGCCAAATGAAATTTTAATTAAATTGATTTGTTTAATTGGCAGTATTAGAGAAATAGAATATCTTATAAGTCACGTGAATTATTTCAGCCTTTTTGGGCTTCATCAGAGATATGTACTAAAAAATTACTTTTTGAAAGGATAATAATTAAATATTACACTTACATATTTTTGAAATTTCCAATAACCCAAAAACAAACCCGTAAAGAAAACTTTTTGAAAAAATTGTCTAATACTTCGCAAAATTGAAAGGAAACAGTTATGTTTTCATCTTTCAAAATGCAAAATGTGACACTAAAATAAATAACGTAAGTAACTATGGAAACATTGAGTGAAATTAATGACAGCTGTAATTCTTGCCAAATGAAATTTTAATTAAATTGATTTGTTTAATTGGCAGTATTAGAGAAATAGAATATCTTATAAGTCACGTGAATTATTTCAGCCTTTTTGGGCTTCATCAGAGATATGTACTAAAAAATTACTTTTTGAAAGGATAATAATTAAATATTACACTTACATATTTTTGAAATTTCCAATAACCCAAAAACAAACCCGTAAAGAAAACTTTTTGAAAAAATTGTCTAATACTTCGCAAAATTGAAAGGAAACAGTTATGTTTTCATCTTTCAAAATGCAAAATGTGACACTAAAATAAATAACGTAAGTAACTATGGAAACATTGAGTGAAATTAATGACAGCTGTAATTCTTGCCAAATGAAATTTTAATTAAATTGATTTGTTTAATTGGCAGTATTAGAGAAATAGAATATCTTATAAGTCACGTGAATTATTTCAGCCTTTTTGGGCTTCATCAGAGATATGTACTAAAAAATTACTTTTTGAAAGGATAATAATTAAATATTACACTTACATATTTTTGAAATTTCCAATAACCCAAAAACAAACCCGTAAAGAAAACTTTTTGAAAAAATTGTCTAATACTTCGCAAAATTGAAAGGAAACAGTTATGTTTTCATCTTTCAAAATGCAAAATGTGACACTAAAATAAATAACGTAAGTAACTATGGAAACATTGAGTGAAATTAATGAAAGATGAAAACATAACTGTTTCCTTTCAATTTTGCGAAGTATTAGACAATTTTTTCAAAAAGTTTTCTTTACGGGTTTGTTTTTGGGTTATTGGAAATTTCAAAAATATGTAAGTGTAATATTTAATTATTATCCTTTCAAAAAGTAATTTTTTAGTACATATCTCTGATGAAGCCCAAAAAGGCTGAAATAATTCACGTGACTTATAAGATATTCTATTTCTCTAATACTGCCAATTAAACAAATCAATTTAATTAAAATTTCATTTGGCAAGAATTACAGCTGTCATTTATAGTTATTGTATATGAAAATTAAGTACTAATCATAAAAATTATTTAGACAAATTCTGTATCATAAAATTAGTTCGTATATTTTTTCTCCTATAAATGAATGTTACTGAACTACGAAAATACTGTATTCAAAACAAACTGCCATATAAAAATTTACGCAAGCATGAGTTAGAGGAAGTAATTAAAGATTATTTATTTAAAAAGAATTTTGCTGCTGAATTTAATTTTGATGATGATATAATTCAGAAACCAAGAAAAAGAAAACCAGGAATAATTAATAAAGCTAAGGACTTTAATCAATTACCTAATGTAATAGATGATAATAAAGATGTAAAAGTTATAAGATCTAGGGGTGTATGGGGAGATTACACCTTTTATTGTAAAAATTCAGAAAATGATTTATGCACTTATTTACATAAAATATCCAGTCATGTAATAGAAAAAGTTTATAATGGATTCAAAAAATGTCGAGTGTAAAAGTTCAATTAGTAGAGAATATTCAATATGTATGAAGAATTTGATATAAGTGGTAATGTTATTGATTTATGGACAAGATATTTTTCATCAAAAACACATGCTTTTATGAGTAAAGATATAGTTAAAGACGTTGTAACAGAAATCAAAAATAATATAATTAGACAATTTGAATCATTTAATACTAAAAATACTAAACTTAGATTTGCACGTGTTTTAAACGTTAAAGTATTTTAAATCCTGTCCGAAATAATGGTGATAGACCAGCAAAATATGATATATCTAAATATGAAGTTCTTAAAATGCAATATCCTGTAGAATTAACAAATAATAATATTTCTAAATATGAAGAATTTTTAAATGTATCTATTAATGTATATCATATTCATAATAATAATACAATAGAATTATTTATATTAAGTGATAAAATTGAAAAAACAAAAACACGTAAATATTTTAGAATATGATAAACATTGTGTTGGAATAAAATTATTAAATGGACAAATTCATAAAAGAAATATGCATATGGACATATGTTTAAAATGTCATAGTAAATTTGAAAATAAACAAAAGTTTGAAGATGTACGTATAAAAGGTAAAACTAATATCGAAATGCCTGGAATTAATAACATTAGATCATATAAATCTTGTAGAGCTGAATTGTATCATCCATATACAATTACACTTGACTTTGAATGTTTATTAAAAAAAATTAAAAAAGAAATGGGCAAAAAATTCATGAACATATTCCAAACAGTTTCTGTTTTAATACAATACAATTTATGGAACAAAATTAATAAGAAGTGATAACGTAGAAGAATTAATGAAACTATTTAACAGTTCACTAATTGAATTTGGTAAAAGATATAATGAGATTAGGAGAATTAATAAAGAAATAATATGGACACCAGAAACAATGAAAGAGTTTACAGAATGTAATAACTGTTATATTTGTAATAAAAAATTTACAAATGATTTGTATAAAGAGATCATAATCATATTACTGGAGAATTTAGAGGTGCTGCTTGTAATTCATGTAATTTGAATCTAAAACTTCCAAAATTCATACCAATAGAAATTCAAAATTTAAAATATGATTCAATGATATTTCTAACTTGGATTCTAAAATTATCTGAACATTATTCAGATATAAATTTCATTCCAAATTCAAATGTAATAGTAATACAAAAATAATTAAGAAAGGTGATATACAAAATGTTGTAATTGAATTTAGATTTATTGATACATTTAGATTTATTAGTACATAATACTCGATAAGGCAGTTAAAAATATAACACAACTGAACAATTGTTATTGCGCACATTGTAAATCAATAAAAGAAATTAATAATATAGAATATCAACCGATTACAGAAAACAATATTTTAAAAATAATTGCAAATTGTAAGATGTGGTAACAAAACCAGTTGATTATTCAAAGTTTGAAAATATTTTATTTAAAAGAATTTAAAAAAGAAGATTTTCATTTAGTATTACAGAAAGGAGTATATCCATATGAGTGGGTTGATTCATATAAAAAATTTGGTGAACAATTACCGTTAGAGAAAAAAAAATTGGCACACCTTATTAGGAGATAAAAATATAAGCGACCATGACCTAAACTTTGCAGTAAAAGTTTATAATCATTTTAATTGTAAAAACTTTGGTGGATATCATGATTTGTATTTAAAATTAGATACAATTCTTTTAAAAGATGTGTTTGATAACTTCAGAAAAACATGTTATAAAAATTATAAATTAGATCCAGTTTATTACGTAAGTGCACCAAATTTAGCAGATGCTGCTTCGTTAAAAATAACAGGTCAAAAATTGGAATTAATTAAAGATCAAAAATTGATGAAATGTGCTCATAAGAAAAGTGGTATAACAGATCTGGCAGAAAAATTATTTACAGAAGGCAGACACAAACAGCAACATGTCATATATATTCAACAAACTGGTACATTTATACCAGCTGGAATGAAATCGAGTTATAGTGAAATCATTATTCATAAAAGTATAATAAGTGACTTGGAAAATTATATTACTCTTGATGATAAAACAATTAATGAATGTCTAAATAATTCTATACAATTAATAAAAATGGTATTTGTTTTCCAACAAAATTGGACAAAATGTGATTGCAAATCATTCAGAGAATATAAAAATAGATTGAAAGCTATTGGTAGAAATACTGAAGCTGAATTTAAAAATAATATAAAGAGTGCAAATGTAATTTATAGAGCATATAAAAATGCTGGAGCAGATGATGCTAAGAAAACTGATGTTATAATTGATAATTATATTATATTCAACAACTATTCAAAGTATTATAAATGACTGAAGATGTTAACATTCATCACTTGACTAATGCCTGTTTTAGACGGTCATATTTTTGTATCAAATTTATTACGAAGTGAGAGAGATAAGCTACCACAGTGAATGTTGATCGGTTGAATTGGCACTTCTCACTCACTTTGTAATAAATTTGATACAAAAATATGACCGTGTAAAACGGATAAGAAATCAAAGATCGATCATAACATGAATAATGATATCCTAAATTACTTTGCTGACAAATGCAAGAATGTTGATGGTAATCAATTATCAAATGTAGATTTGGAAGATATTTTTAAATTAACTACAAATAAAGAAATAAACATGAGTTCTGATAAACTGATATCATATGGTATAGATAATTTAAATAAATATAATATTTTTAATTTAGATTGGGATACTGGAACACATTGAGTTGCTATGTACGTAGATGATGTTAACAGTAACTCATAATAATTATAAATTCCAAAATTCTAATGATGTAAATTGCGGCTGGTGGTGTTTATTATTTTTATTTAAAGTTGGTTCTTGTCCGATGAAATTTGTATCACAAAATCTTTTAACCGGACACTAAATCTCGCACTATACACTTATACGTGTATAGTGCGAGATTTAGTGTCCGGTTAAAAGATTTTATGATACATTTATTATTTTTATATGTTTGTTATTTAACGTCAGAGACAAAACGTTTATGATTTTGTTTCAAATAATCTAGGATCTTGTATATTTATTAATTTTTTAATTTCTTCTCTTGGATTAATATTTTCAACTTGTTTACTTTTATCAAAACATAGTAATGGGATATCATCATCACAATCTGAATCCTCTTTGTTATTCATATTCATAAGGGCTCTTTATCGTCTTTATCTTTTTGAGACAACGTTTTCTTTAAAGGAATTGGAAGTTGACCAGGAATTTCTAATATTAATGACTTACCTTTGGTTTTATCATCCATTACATCAACAATCTTATTTAAAATGTTTGCCAAGACTGGCCCAGCAGCTGCTGCTAATATAGGAATTAAGAATTGTAGATATCCTCCCTTTATTTCACCACCTTCTACGATTTTTGTTTATTTATTCAGCCGAGAAACAATTCATACGCCCCCTACTAGGCAATAGTCAAAGCTTCCTGCAATTTTGTTGGTTTGCTTACCTGGTAAATGCGTGACACGAGCGATTAAAATCTCTCTAGATCTATAGACAAGCACGAGTATCGGTGGTTCTTTCAAATACCAGAAAATGTCAAAAGTAAAACTGTACTTAAGAGACTTCAAAATTTAGTAAAAAACGGAAATTAACTGAAATTATCATCACTGACGTTTTGCAGACAGTGATGATTTATTACAGTTCTAGAGAAATAAGAGTTTTGAATAGTACTTTTTTTTTTAGAGTATTTCTCCCGGGTTGGTTGCAACTGAAATGGCGGGCAACGTAGGGTTCGAAACGGACGAAACCACTGCAGTACCTTTCCTGCATTCAGAAGATGTCGCTGACGCTTGCATGTACGTTTTGTCCACGCCCCCTCACGTACAGGTGATTCACGCTACGAATTCGCTCGCTCGTTCTTTTATAATTGCGTTGAAAATTTTCAGATCCACAATATTATGATCAGACCTGTAGGTGAAGAACTGTAAATGGAGGGCCAGCCGTACAATACAAACTTCTATGTTTATTGATACTTGATTAATACCTTACAAAGTTTAATACTAACACTTACTGAACAGTCGATAAAAATATAGATTTGGTAACCCCCCTCTACGACAAAACGGCACAAAACTGAAACTAAAGACGTTACACTTTAAATCTGTAGAAGACGGATACTTATAAAAATATTGTGTGAAATAAAAAAGAATCAAAATATTGCTTTAAAGAAATCTAAAACTCCCTTCTTGTCTCCCTGATTTCTCCTTTCGCTCCATCTATTTTGCCCTTCGTCCAGCGCGACGAACTCGAATTTATCTGCCCTCTTGTACGTTTCGTGGTTGCTCCTGTTGGTGCCCCTGCTGCTGTAAGAATGCCCACTGTCGGAGTCTCCGTCGCCGCCGGTGAATTTGTCCTTGGATTTGGAACGTCGGTTTCCCCCCCTGCCTCCTCCACGGTAACGCGCCCCACGCCCTCTGCCTCTACCAGCCCTCTGATTTTTCTCGTACCCACCAGCACCCTGATTTTCTGGACCAAGCCCATGTCGCCTCATAAAATCATCAAAATCCGCATCCACTTCTTCTTCCTCTCCGGGATCCCCCTGAGCTGCCTCACAGTCATCCAGGAACTTGTCCATGTGACGCAAGTCCACGCCGGATGGTTCTTTCTCGTCGACGTCCGGCTGGTACGGACCGCTTGGACGCTTGTAATTTTTCTCCTGCTGATTATTGTCGCGTGATCTTCGGCCTTGACCTTCACCGCCAAAACTTAGGCCGTCAAGCAGACTCGGAATGTTACTGGGAGGCCCTTGATTGTTAAAGTCGTAATTGGGGAGGTTTCCTTGATTGAAGTCACGAGGGGAGTAAGCCGGAGGAGGTCCTTGATTGTTGTAGGACCGTTGTTGTCCTTGACTGTAACGACCCTGGCCTTGATTGTAAGGACCTGGACCTGGATTACCCTGACCCTGACTGTAAGAACCTGGACCTTGATTGTAAGGACCTGGACCTTGATTACCCTGCCCTTGATTGTAAGGACCTGGACCTTGATTACCCTGCCCTTGATTGTAAGGATCTGGACCTTGATTGTACTGGCTTGGGGCTTGATTGCGAAAGCTTGGACCTTGATTGTGAAAACCTGGACCTTGATTGGGAAAGCCTGGACCTCGATTGGAAAGGCCCGGGCCTTGATTGTGATCTGCTGGGCCTTGATTATAACCCCCTGGGCCTTGTTTATTATTGCCTGGGCCTTGGTTAAACCCTCCGGGGCCTTGTCTGTAACCTCCTGGGCTCTGATTGTAATTTCCTGAACCTTGATTGTAGGCCCCTCTGTTTCCTTGATTGGGCCCTCGATTTTGATTGGGCCCTAATCCTTGATTATGAGGTTGGTTCTGAAAATTGAATGCCCAGGCCCCAGGCCCTTGGTTGTAAGGTTTTTGATTGTGAGGTCCCGGGCCTTGGTTGAAATTGTCCTGCCCATCGTAACTTTGATTCCTGTTGTAGCTTCCTCGGCCTTGATTGTGATTTTGGCCTCGCCCACGTCGGTTGTAGTTCTGCTGTTGATCGGGGTTGTTTCGTTGTCCTTTAGCAGTCGCCCCTTGGTTCTTGTTTTGCTGATGTCCTGTTTTTCCCCCTTTGTTGTTCGCCCCCTGCTTCTTGTTGTTCCTCCGTTCGCTGCCGTCTTCGTTTGAGACATCGTCTTCAGATTTTTGGGATCGAGAGCGATGTTTCTGGGCAAAGAATTCTTCCATTTCGGGGAACTTCTCGAGCAGGTCTTGAAATTTGTCCTTTATGTCCGATGAGATCTCATCGTCGTCATCATCGGAGGTTCGTTTGTTGGATTTCTTATTTTTCGGCTTCTTGTTGATGCCCTTGATGCTCGGGTTAATGTTCTTAGGCCATACGGCATCCAGCACGTACTCGGTGTTATCTTCGTATTCCGCTTGTCTGGCATTCTTCTGTTTCTCACACAGCTCTCTAATTTTATCCCCCGTGTGTTTAAGCCCGAAGAGAGCCTCCACGGCTTTGAAGACCTCATCCGAGCTGACAGCGGAGGTAGACCCATCGACTTTCAACCGAAGGGCGTCGTCTAAAATCTTCTTTTCTTCATCGTACTGCTTCAACAGATCCTGATAGTAGATGATCAGTTGGGTATCGGTGTCTGGCCCGTAGGAATTTTCCCTGCAACACAATTTAAACAACTCAAAGCAACCTCGCCGGACTCTAAGCGACATACCGATCGATTAAGTACTCGATGTAAGCCTTGTACGCATCGTTGTAGGGTGCGATCGCATTGCGCTGCAGAAAGTGTGCGAACTTGGCCATGTTTTTGACGATGACCTCCTTTTCTTCTTCGTACGCAAGCGACCTAGACTCGATTTTCCTGATGAGCTCCTGCGCTGCCTTAGCAGCGGTCTCACGGTCTGTGATCTGCGACTGCACCCCCGTATCGGTTATTTTATCCTCGTAAGTCTCGGTCAGGTAGTAAATGTGCATGTGAGCCGAGAAGTCGCAGCTGCATTCCCTGCACTGTTTTGACGGAAGCATAGCGTGACAGTGTATCAATTCTGGAGAGCCGATCATTTCAGCGGGGACATTTCGCAAATAACACGGGTCGTGACAGCGTTGCTTGTAGTGGTACTTCTTCTTGTCAGCCACCTAAAAACACAAACACTTCAGAAGCACGCACTTAAGGAAAACGATGGTGTTTACCATGTAAATCTCAGAGCAATTTGCATTTGTGCAGACGGTTGTCGGCTGCTTCAGTTCCTTGTGTCGCAGGTTCACGACTGGGACGTACAGTCGCTTCTTTAAGTCCGTCATGGAGAGGTTCTCCTTCGCCAGTGTGCTGTTGTGCCTCTGCAGGAGGTTGATGTTGTCGTTGATCAGGTCTGCGATGTCCGCCAGGGGCTGAGAAAGTTGGATGATGATCCTGCGTGCGTTGTTCACCGAGATGGTGTCTTGCACCTTGTGAGGGGCGAGCTTGACGGTGCTGTTTCCTTCGCCCGTGATGAATTCGATCATCCTGAGGAAAGAAAGTAAACATTTACTCAACTAGGAAATCAATTATAATTATAATTGTTATTTTTTATTAAGAAAATTGTAACTTCTTAAAAAAAAAGTCGCCCCTTAAAGTGCGAATTAGAAACCAACTTTCCAAGAAAACAAACAAAACGGAAATATCTCTTATAATTCCGGAGAAAAAGGTAAAAAATGTGTTTTTTAATCGTGAGTGTTTCGCACAACAAGTGTCTTACCAATTTACACGAGGGGGAGTAGGTCGATCTAAAATTTATTTAAAACATCCCCTGTACAAATATTTTGCAAAAAAAATTAAATAGTTTTGAATTTCACGTGTTGCAAACGAGAACGCCTAATGGTAGGCAATTTCAACACACCGATGTATTGCAGGTTGCATACAATGCAGGCGAAAACATATTTCTCCAGTTTTTCTCCTAATACAAAAAAAGTAGCCGGTCACAGTCTGTCGCCAGTAAGCACATATCTTATACCGGGTGTCCCAAAAAGGGTGGCAGCCGACGATAAGTAGAAAACTTCTGGATATCCAAAATGATTAAGGCCCAGTTTTACAATCGTGGAATAAGGACGGAATAACTGTGAATATCCTTTAACGTTCCTCCATATCTACGTCACACCTACGCCACATTATTCTAAAAACGACGATTTTCTAATCGAACCTAAGAGAAATACAAAGAAACTATTTTTAATTTTCAGGTTTGGTTACAAGAGGGCACAATCAATAAGCTGAATAATTATACATACTAAGCAAATTCTCAGAATAAGGTGAAGCATTGATGGCAACATTGAGAAGTTGAGTTAGTTCTTCACGATTTTAATTTGAGACTTAATACCGTATCGCCATTAATAAGACTGGAGGGGAGTTGAATAATTTATTCTATTTTATTTCTATACCCTTTATCAAAATTGAACGAACTTAGGGGTCGTTTGAAACGGAGTTTTAAGCTGATCTGAAGTCTAAAGTGTTCAGTGACTTTGGTTACTTTGTTATAAATTAGTTAGAGGACGCTGTCTGCAATGGTAACAAGAACATTTCTAGTCAATGACTTTTTCTGTTAAATTCCATTTCTGCAAGACATTTCGAATTTGCAAATTAAAAATTGTTCGTATTTAGTACTTCAGAATGTGTACAGATGGCGCTAATTTAAAACGTCACATTTTGGTACTTTATTTTGTTTTGCCCTCAAACTACCTGATTATGTTCGTTTTCGATTTTCGTAAGGCATTTAATTTAGAATTTGCAATTCGCCGATTATAATTCGTGAAAATCTGTATTGGTCTTTTTTTTGTTTTCTTGCTTTGTCTTCAAACAGCATAATCGCCATTCATCTTTTAATTGTAGCAAGACATTTTGTTGGAATTTAATGGATTTAATTTCTAAAAATTCAGAGAGATGGCGCTAGTGAAAATGATCTTCTTTTTTGCTTCACCTTCAAATATTACGATAAATTATTGTTTTATAATTTTTAAGAATAAGGTTGCTACATCTTGCGCTCGATTCTTGACATTTCTATACTTTGCTACGATTTGCATAGTTGATTAGGTCTCAAAAATTGGTACTGATGACACTAATAAAAATGTCACCGTTTCCTCCCTTTTCTTGTTTCACCATTTCCATTATACATCTTTTTGTTTTCAAGTTTTGTTTGCAGTTACAGTTTGAATACATATTTAACATTTAACATGTTGCATCCTCAAATGTCGTATCTTTTTGTTTTCCATTTTCTCAAAACATTTAATTACTATCTATATTATTTAAAATTTTTGCCGAATTTAGATCCTTTAAATGTAAATAGACGGCGCTAGCAAAATTGTTAATATTCGCCTAAACTTAGATCCTCAAAATTTGTATAGATTGCGCCAACGAAAATGTCACGTTTCTCTTCTTTTGTTTCACCTTCAAACATTTGGTTCTCGAGTTTTCTAGGTATTACGGTTGTATGCATATACTATATACATACATGTATGTATCGACAGGGCCACCCTTACTGAGACACTCGGTATAAGGGAAATGCATCGTTACAAAATTAACTTAAAACATCCCCTGTACATGTGTTTTACAAAAAAATTAATAAAATAATAAAGGCATTGCTAAAGAGAACGCCTAATGGAAGGTAGGCAACTATAACACGCCGATGTACTACAGGTTGCATACATTGCAAGGCGAATTTCCTTTCGTAATAAAAAAAAATTATAATTATTGGTAATAGCTTGGTGGTATTTTTGGCATATTTTTAAAAATCGTCAACGAAAAAAAAATATATACAGAAAGTTCTGTTTAAAATAGCGAAGTGACTAAATGGAACAAGTTTTTTTTTATGCATATACATACCTGTATGTATCGCCGTTGGCCTCCCGTACTGAGACACCCGGTATTATATAAGGGAAATACGTCGTTAAAAAATTAACTTAAAACAGCCCCTGTACAAGATAAAATAAAAGTGGCATTGCGAAAGAGAACGGCTAATGGAAGGTAGGCAACTATAACACACTGATGTATTACGGGTTGCATATATTACAATAAAAAAAATTATAATTATTGATACTAGCTTGTTAGTACTATTTCCTATATGTATTATTATAATTATTGGTAATAGCCTGGTGGTATTCGTATATTTTTAAAAATCATACACAAAAAAAAATTATACAGAAAGTTCTATCTAAAATAACCAAGTGACTAAATGGTACAAGTTTTTTTTTCCTCCCTTCTTACTCAGCTCTTATTTATACCATTTATTTATTGTTGAGTGTACGTCTTTTTGTTTTTGTTTCCATGTCCATTTTTTAAATTCCTGTCAATGTAACACTCACAAGCATCAAATAAGCCGTGTTTAGCTAAAGACTATTAGAAGCTATCTAAAAATAATTGAAAAATGACAGGTCAAGAAGGATCTAAAATTTATATAAACAATCGTATCCCAACAGATAATAATAATAATAATAATAAAGACTTTATTCCTCTCTAGGTTATACAGTATTGTGAGAGATAACAATGAAATAAATAAAATTAATTAAATAAATAAATACGATGAATCAATATTAATATTAGAGTTCAAGAGAGAAATCTAGGGGCGAAGTTCAGAATTTGTACAATAGTTAACCCTTTCCAGTCAAATGATTACATTTGGAATCATTTCATAGATTACTGTAATTTTTTCTAAATATAATATAATTTTCTGTTTGAATGTAGTAACCTGATTGCATTTAATACTGCTAGATGGTACTAACTTCTTATAAGGTTTTATGGGTAAAATTTATTTGAAAGAAACGGTTGTATTCAACATTAGCTATCGGTGAAGTTTTGGCGTTTGATCTGCGAAGACAACCAAAAATAAGGTAAGTTTTGCTACCTTACTTCTTCTAGAAAAAATTGTACCGCTTTATTGTTTTGTGTAGCTTCTGTAAATCATATTATTTATTTGAATTTTCTAAAAACATTTGTAATAACTAGAAATATTCAAATGTCACAACAAGTAAGTCCATTTGGACTCATTGGGATTATTTGAAATTATATTGATCTTATTTGCAGATATAAATTTATAGTTTAGCCTGAATCTTTCCACCTCCTAATAAACTTATTCGACGAGTAACTTCACGAATGCAGTTATTTTTACTATAACTGACATAACACTGCAACCTATTCCAAAGAACTGTTACAGAAATGTAGTAAGTGCATGTAACTGCAGGTTATTTTAGATCTGTTCTGTTACAGTTACTTGTGAGATTTCGTACGAACTTCCTGTGGTCTGCTTATAATGTACATACATATCTTTAGATATATCGAGAGTACAAAAAAAAATTCTCGAGTTTAGCCTTGGAAACAAAAGTTCATATGGTAGATTATATGAAACTTTTGTTTTCAAGACTTACTCGAGGTGATTTTTTAAATCCCAATGATTCCAATTGGAATCAATTTTTCTAATCTTATTATTTCAATAGATTACTATTATATTCTCAAAATAAACGTTTATTATCATTAGTTCTTAAACTGCAAATCAGAAAAAAAAAGTCGATGTGCTTTTTTTGAAGAAAAAAATTATTTGGACTGGAAAGAGTTAAGTACACAGATGTGTAGGCAATTTGAATACACTGATGTGTTACAGGTTGCATACATTAGGATTAAAAAAAATATTATTAAAAAAATTAAATCGCACATTTCGTTTATTGCAAATGGAAAACGCCTAATGTGAATCAAAAGTTTTTTAATCTATGCAATCTGTATAGATTAAAAAACCTGAAAAATTAACATTTTTTTATTAAAATACGAAACAATATTTGTTGATAAAATTAATGTAGAGGTAGATGTAGAAGTGAGGAATTAAATTAAAAAAGAAAACAATTCCAAAAAATCAACATAAAACGCCTACTTTGCATGCAACTTAAATACACCGACGTATTATAGGTTGCATACATTACAGCAAAATATTTTTTTCTAAAAAAAAAAACATCTTTGCAACAGCATACTGATAGGATGATGCCTCTATGATAGGGTGCTGCCGATTTTCATAAAACATAGCGATTCTCACAAGAGTAACAAAATGTTTCGTATATAAAATTAGCGATTTTTTTTAACCAGTGCTGTAACGCTCAAGGGAAATTTGACTGAGCATTTATTTTGATTGCTTCTCATAGAAACAATTAGCTCAAATAATAATCACTAAAATGTCACTAGAAAGAGACATTAATTCGCTAAAAACAATTGCGGAAAAATCAAACTGTATCAAATACATTAAACATTATTTTTTTTTACAATGAACAAGAGTTGGCAAGAGTTAATAAAAAATTTAATTTTTTCACCTTGCTGTAAAATCAATTGACTCTTTTTAATGTAGTGACACGACAACACAGCTTATTGAACTAATTTATTAACAGGCTTGCTTACAACACCACGTTACACAGCTTACATGTCAAACATTACATACATTGTTGCCAACTACTTTTATGCGGTCGGTGCTCGAGTAAATTCCCGTTGTAAGCTCATGCCATCTGGTTCCACTTCACTACATCATACGTCTTTTAAATTTTATTATTTCGTATTAAAAAAAAAAAACTATTTCTTCATTTTCTTCGCTTTCTTTTCATTCTTATTTTTAAATTTATTAATCTATTAGGCTGTGTTGTAAAATCGATCGTCTTTTGTTTCTAACGTTTTTAAAACTCTATTATTTCGTATTCTTTCAAAATTTTATCGTTTTATTTTCCTTGCTTTCCAATAATTGTTCTTCTTATTTTATTTTATATTTTTTAATTTAATAATATATTAAATTTTGTTGATATGTTGAATCGATTGTCTTTTTTTTTCGTTTGTTTTCACTGGGGTAGTTCGCTAACTATATCTTCGCGACGCCTTCCGCAACAATAAAAAATGTCACTTGTCATCAGTAAAGGACAAAATGATTGTATTTGTGCGAGGCTAGTGTGAGGTAGAGTGTGAGGTATTGAACAGCGCCATCTATTGCAACTGTATGAAAGGCAAATAAATAATTCTTTATTTGTCACTGTTTGTTTCAAATTCTTCCGCTTTACTTTAATTCATGAATGTACTGAATTGTGTTCTAAAATCGATCTCACTTGTTTTTTTTTTGTTGATAATCATAATTAATTTAATTTAATTAATTCAATTATTATTAATTATAATTGTGACGAATTTTTTAAAATTTCCTTCATTTGTTCTGTCATCTTGTCCTTTCAATTTTCTTTTCTTATTTATTAATCTACTGAACTGTGCTGTTGTAAAATCGATTGTCTTTTGTTCTTCTTGTTTTTTTTTTATTTTATTATGTCGCACCTTTCTTTTTAACTCAATTACATATTTCATTTTCTTTGCTTTCTTTTCATTAAAAAAAAATTTATTGACTTTTTAAATTGCGTTGTAAAATCGATCGTCTTTTGTTTCTATTATAATTTTTGAACTTTTATCATTTCGTTTTCTTCGTCTCAACTTCAAATTATTATCAATATTCTACGCAAGCGTATGAAGTTAGGCAACACTGGTCACAGTATTAAAAGACCGCTGGAATTACAAAAAAAAAATTAGAGTTAGTTTCTGTCGAAAGCATAAACAGAAGGCGATCGATTGTTTGTGGTTTTTGTCGAAAAACATAAACAAAAGACGATCGATCGTTTAACAAGTGCGGGAAAGAAAGAAAAACTGTCGACGACTTGAACACGAGGGAACTTTTCGTTTTCGCTTTTGCTTTTGTTGAAAATAAATCAAAAGCGATAACAAAAGACGTCCGAAAACCAGTCAGTCGAATTTCGACTGTTTTCTTCATTAAAAAAAAAAAAAAAGAAAACCAACTGCCAAACAAATTTACAAGTGTTTTCATCCACGAAAGATTAAAAAAAAAAATTACGAGGTTGGCGGAAAGCTTTCGATTGCTTTTTTTGTTCAAAAAACGGGGGGCGGGGGGGGGGCAGGAATCGATCTCGACATTCATTTTTTCTTCGTTGTCTTCTTATAGTAGTCCAAGTTTTCTATCGGTTTTATGATCTTGCTATAAAAAACAACTTCAAAGAGACAGGCCCGCGGTCGCCTTTTTTTGGCAGGGCCATAAAACCGTTACCAAACTGGGACGACTGTACCGCTTCTGCAATTTGTCAAAATGCCATTCTTGCAAAAATGTTGAAGATTCTTTCATTTGCATATTGTCGATAAAGAAGAACGCGATTTTTATGTTTGGGATGTTTGGGAACATGGACGATAGATGTCACCACAAAATTAAAAAAAAAACACTAAATTATTTATTGTTAAGTGAAAAAATCACTAGATATGTCACTAAGCCGGTCACAAATTCACACTACACTTCTCTGAATTGAATTTACTAAAATTTGTCTGAAATTTCAACAGAAAATCATCATACCTAGAGGGAAAATCAGTAAATTGGCAACACTGGTTCAGTGTCTAGGTATGTCTAAGTATAGGTGTCCTGGGCTGACACTTCTGAAAAGTGACAAACCTATTTATAAAACAATTGATTTTTTCAGAACTTCTGCTGATTTTACGTGAAAATAATCTGGACACTTTTATGTGAACTGTTTTAATAATTTTTTTTACTTAAAACAGCTTACTTTCATGAAGTGATGTAGGGTGCAGATTAAACGAACGCCCTGTACAGTATTGGAGAACATGTAACTTAAGGAAGTTTCAATGTTGCAACTCAATCTATTACATGAAATAGGAAGTCGTCCAAATACAATCTACTCTCATATAATACAATACTCTCATATAGTTAGGGTTTTCCCCTAAAGTTATCACCAACAGTACGCAGTGACTCATTGTATATTATGATGCTTGTTTGCCTCCATTAGTTATCAACAAAGTTTCATTTTATTTTATCTCAAGGCCGAGGATTGTTTTGTTAATTTTTGTTTATGTTCTGGCGAGGTAGAAATCACAAAGCTGTGATTAATGTCAGAGAAACCATAGCAAATCGTCCTTTTTTTTAAATTTGAATAATCAGGCATTTTTTTGTTATTGCAACGGAAAACGCCTAATGTGTAGGTAGCTAGAATACATCGATGTATCACAGGTTGCATAGATTACAGGTGCAAAAAAATTAGAAACCGATGCATTACAAGTTGCATAAGTGGCTCTTTATTTTACCAGAAAAATAATGTAAGATGTAATTTTGTTCATTTTATAAAAGTATTTTCATTTTGTCACGTCCTGAAGAAGCTGTCAAATGCATCAGCAGTGAAAAGTCGCACGTAAGAATCGATTTTTGTGACTGTCTGATCGTTTAAAAATTACCTATTCCATTTATTTAGTTAAAACGTAAACTCGTTCAATATTATACATGAAATAGTTACTTAAAAATATCTTTTTGTGAATGATTTACTTGACTTTGTGCTTGCACGACTTTGTTATCGAAAGCAAGTCCGTTTGATAAGAAGGGAAAACCCCCTGAGACAACCGCGACATTTCAAATTTATCACTCACCTCCAACATTCTCCCACCGACTGATCCCAACTTCTCGAGAAACTCTCCTTGTCTTTCTTGGAGAACCCGATGCCCTCCTTGTACGATACCATAAACCTGAACGCCTCGTTATCCAAACAGAACACGTTGTCCTTCTCGAATCTGATGTTGACGTACGGAGGTTTGCTTCTGATCTGCTCGAGGATCTTCTTCAAGGCAGGGGCCGTGTCTCCCGGGCGGTAGAAGGTGCTTCGGGAGTTCGTAAACAAAAAAATTATGTTCCTGCTGGCGCTCTTCTCCAACCTGGACAGCAGCTGCTTGATGCAGTACTCGAAGTACACGGTTAACCTCGAGTTGTTCGGCTTCAAAAGGAAACAGATGGCGTGCAAGTACTCCATGTTACCGATGTAGGCGAGTATGTTCTCGAAATTTATGCCGTCCTGGTCTATGCCGCGAGTGTCCCCGACCCCCGGTGTGTCTATGAGACGCACTCGTTTGCCGTACTTGGGGAGGGGAAACACGTACGAACGTGTGCCCTGAGTGGCGGACTCGCCGACTTCTTCGTTCTCGTTCTTGTCTCGTCCGATCTTCACCAGCCTTTCCTGCATGTTCTCGTCGGTTACTGAGAAGGACGAGGGGATTAAGCAGCGGACCGTACTCTTTTCGGCCACTTGGAATTTGTCGTATTCCATGTAGTTGGCGAAAGCGTTGATGAAGGTGGACTTGCCCACTCCGGTTTCGCCCATCAGAAGGATGTTGACGTCCTCCGTGTCGATGCTCATTTGCTTGAACTTCTTCGACATGTCGGCTAAATTAGCCATGATGTCTCTCGCCCAGTAAAAAAAAACAACAGTTAACCAAAATCTGTAAAACAAAAGTGGTGTAGGTATGTCTTAGAAACAAGAGGAAAGCACGAATTGTATACAATAAGAATATTTTCTTACGTATCAATTTGTTCCTAACTCATTAGCGGACGCCATTATTATTTAATGCGTTCAACAAAGAAAATGGGGTGTTCCCCGCGACTGCTTGTGAAACAAAAGGCCACCCATCGTCGATAACAACGTGCGAACGTCAACGAAATCGCAGTAATTAATCTAGACAACTTACTTGTTCAATTCCTTAATTATTACACACTATAATCTTGCACGACTACACAAAAAAAACTATATCTAATTCACGTATTGTCACACACACGATAAGGAAAAGCACGGACTTCTACTGTGCGTTGCCAAATTTCCAATAATTTCTCACACGTGATCACTTACATCCAGAAGCCTTGAAGATTTGCCTAACTTTTAATTATTAACGAGTGTTCCTCGTGGTTGTTTAATGACAGGCTAAGCAGAAGTATTTCGTTTCTCAATTACGAGCAGGTCCTCTAATTACCGTCGAGTGCAAAGTTCAAGTTTTTACTTGCTTGGTGGGATAAGAAAGTGCAACGGTGCAAACCCGATTATTTCGCCCCCAACGTGTTAAGAATAACAGGAGGGAGTCACGCTAGCAGTAGTTTCTTGTCCAAACTGGTCACTAAATATGGCCTGGCCGCTTTATGTTTAAAAGCATTTTTTCAAGATTAACCGTTCGTAAAGCACAAATTTGACAAAATTAATGTGATAATCAAAGTGGTGATGAACAAAGTGTAACCATAACCTATCTTTACTCTTCTTCTTGTTCTTGATTCCCTCCTTCCAAGAAGTTGGCAGTTGGCACAGTTTCCTTTTTTAGAAACTATTCTGCCCAGGGTTGCCAATGTGCGGGCAAATACCCGAATTACGGGTAATTTAAGTAACCTTGCGGGTAAAAGAAAGGCGTGGTTAAAAATGGGTATTTTCAAGAAAAAAAAAAACAGATTAATTTTTAAATTTTTGTCTGACGTCTTGTTGGTGATGTTGCAGCTTTACTATTGGCAACAAAGAAATCACTAAAGCCGGAAGCCGGCAAAAACGAAAGTAACTAACTAACCGCCAAATCCACATTGCCGATCAGTGCTGCCAACTCTACGCAATTGTCAAATCTTAATTCTAGAAAGTTTTCTTTATTTAACGAGAATTTTTCAATTTTTAAAAATTGCCCAATTGTTAATTCTGAATTTGAGAAAGTCGAACCAGTTTTGTTTATTTAATGAGCATTTTTTTATTTTTGCTTTTTTTTAGTTTTATGAATTTGTCGATTGTCTTTTGTTTTATTTTACAAGAATTACAGAACTGTCAATTCTGAATTTTAGAAAGTTTTGTTTATTTAAAGAGATTTTTTAAATTTTTGCTATTTTTTTAATTTTTGTGTCATTTTTATTAAATTTATAAATTTTCTTAATTTTTTTGTTGATCGTCTTTTGTTTTACTTTGCGTCAAAAATTGCACAATAACTGTCAAACGTTTAAAATAATTTGGACCCAGTTTTGTTTATTTCATGAGAATTTTTTAAAATTTTCGGTAATTTTTTTAAATTTTATAAATTTGTCGATCGTCTTTTGTTTTATTTTAATTGCTAATTCTGAATTTTAGTCGAACCAGTTTTGTTTATTTAATGAGATTTTTTTTTATTTTTGTTATTTTATTAAATTTTATAAATTTGTCGATCGTCTTTTGTTTTATTTTACAAGAATTATGCAACTGTCAATTCTGAATTTTAGAAAGTTTTGTTTATTTAAAGAGATTTTTTAAATTTTTGCTATATTTTTAATTTTTGTGTCATTTTTGTTAAATTTATAAATTTTCTTTATTTATTTATCGATCGTCTTTTGTTTTATTTTGCGTCAATAATTGCACAATAACTGTCAAACGTTTAAAATAATTTGGACCCAGTTTTGTTTATTTCATGAGAATTTTTTTAAATTTTCGTTAATTTTTTTAAATTTATAAATTTGTCGATCGTCTTTTGTTTTATTTTAATTGTTAATTCTGAATTTTAGTCGAACCAGTTTTGTTTATTTAATGAGATTTTTTTTTTTGTTATTTTGTTAAATTTTATAAATTTGTCGATAGTCTTTTGTTTTATTTTACAAGAATTACGCAACTGTCAATTCTGAATTTTAGAAAGTTTTGTTTATTTAAAGAGATTTTTTAAATTTTTGCTATATTTTTAATGTTTGTGTCATTTTTGTTAAATTTATAAATTTTCTTTATTTTTTTGTCGATCGTCTTTTGTTTTACTTTGCGTCAAAAATTGCACAATAACTGTCAAACGTTTTAAAATAATTTGGACCCAGTTTTGTTTATTTCATGAGAATTTTTTTAATTTCTTTTTTAATCATGATTTTCAAAAATAAAAATCGCTTGAATGAGATCATTGGTTTTAAACATAATTTTAATCAAGTGATTTAAATTAGCTTAACCCCGATTTAAACCATTTTAATAAATCTATCGAAATTCGGAGACATCTACCGAAATTGTTTACAACTATTGAAATGTACGCTTGTCGCTTGGTAGGTTGGCAGCACTGTTGCCGATTGCCGCCCACAGTCTGACATATGATTTTAACCTAAAAAAGTCTGTTGTGCAACGTCCAAGTGTGTAAGGTAAGTTATTAGGTATTTGAATAAAATAAATTTTATACCATTTATTTTCAGTTTTGGGGGTGCAGGTAATTAAGTGAGTAATTCCATTACTCCATGTGGGTAAGAGCGGGTTTTTTTTAATTTGAAAAGGATAATCGGCTTGGAGTGAATTGGCAACACTGATTTTGCCATCATTCTGTTATGTAACCTATCTTTAGATCCCCCTTGTAACTCTAGTCGAAATGACGTGTGAAATATTTCAGTGACCGCTTTTTGTGAACGGTAACATATTCCCCTCTAACGACTAACTGAAACGGATGAGTGAGACGCAAAATATGTTAAAAATCGTGAGTGAGAAAGACACGATTACACGCCCAAGACTTTTTCGGAGCTATGATTGTGAACGCAGCCCTGCATTTTCGCGTATATAGTACCAGTTATTTCTGAAATCGTCATTAATGACGTCAGGGTTATAACTACAGCTACTAGATTATACTAGCTGGCTCGTCGGCCATTTTCGGTCTCGGTGTATATGTCTATGTGGTTAACATATTTGTTAAAATATGACCGGATGTGCAGTTGCTAATTGTTCAAATCATTCACGAGATGGTTTCAAAAGTATCAGGCAAGTAATTTCTTCTCATCATAAAAATAATATAATTACATAACCTCACAATCGGGCTCGCTACATTCGCGGGATTACTGACAGAATTTTCTGACGTAACTGCAAAGATCGAGCCGAAGTACTCTACACTGGTTGAAAGTTGTATAATTAGTGCTATCTCTTTCTAACGAAAAATAATTCTAACCTCGGCGATAATTCGCGACATCTGGCAACCCTGCATGTACGTAAGTACCATCGCCGGCACTAAAGACGAAACGAGAAGCAATAAACTCGTTGGAAAATGAACCTTAAACAGTGTCACTTACGGGTACAAACTACTTACGGCTATGGCTATGGCTTTGGCACAGCGTTTCGTTTTAAATGCTAGCGAGTATATGTATACCTACATACCAATTACGTGTATGTGTTTTGTATAAAGTAATAATTAAAGACTCCAACTAGTAGTACGAAATGCAAAGGCGTGTCCACGCAGACATGCAGGAGTCGGACACTGTTAGCCTACACGTTACTTCTTCGTACTTTAACCAATTTTTATTAATTTTGTTTTGTTATTCACTGTTTTCTTCGATTTTGGATTTGATCGATCAAATCAATATTCATCAATATTGTGATTTGACTTTTTTTTGTAATTGAATATCATTATTAATTCAGATAAGTAGGATGTAAATAATATTAAAAGGGATGTAAGTGAGTATAAACAATTATAATTGTATTTTGAAAGCGTTCGAGCAGGGCGATCTTTTTCAAATATTTTTTCTCCATAGAAGGAACATTTATTACAGAAACAAATTGAATAAATATTTCAACGGGAACACACAGAATTATAAAAACCTGTGCCAAGAAGTACTTAACATTAAAAAAGCGACAAATTATGTTTATTTTTATCCAGTTTGTTGCGATGTTGATGATTTAATGATTCAAGGTACAGTCGCGGACAAAAAATGTGTCAGCTCATAATTACAACCACACAGCAAAAGTTTTAGTATTGTCCGTTTCATAATTAAAAAAACCACTACCTGTTGAATTATGTTGCCAAAAAGCAAAATTCCCAGATACATACAGTGTCTTTCAAAAAGTGTGTTACAAATGGGAATTTTGTTTATTATCGGTTTTTATAAAAATTTATTGACGCAGAACGCTTCTGCATCCCTTAAAGTTAAAACTTCGCTTAAATGTATTATATTTTTTAATGTATGATTGATGAATGCTGCAAGAAAGCACAAAGTTTCCGAACGCATTGAAATAATCACTAAAAACCGAATAAAATAATTGAGAAATAAGAACCAATTTAATGTTTTCCTATTCATATTATTTTGGCGGACACTTTAATCCAACCAGTATTTCCTAATGTAGTGCGTAGATATAAAGAGAGGTTCACAATAAATTGAGATTTTTTTTATTTTTGAGATAGAAGGCTGTAGTTTCATATTTAGCTATAACTTTTAATTCTGGACAACTTATTCTTATGACATTTTGCTGTATCTTGTAAAGTAAGGGTACATTACTCTTAAGCCGTCTTCATTTCTCGGTGTCCACGCTGTATACCGCTCAAGATAAATTTCATCTCACATTTTCCAATTTCACTTTAAGGGATGCAGAAGCGTTCTGCATCAATAAATTTTTATAAAAACCGATAATGAAAGAAATTCCCATTTGTAGCACACTTTTTGAAAGTCACTGTATATTTTAGTTGGTACTTAACATTGTCACTGTAATTCTTGCGCGTCAGTACTTTAGCGTCAAAATTTAAAATGTCATGTAACACTTAGGCTACATTTACATTGGCCAATGTAATTGGTATCATAAGAAAGCACACGTCAAACTTTCGTGTTACGAATTCGTGCTGGCACGAAATTGTAGGAGCGGCTAAATATCACAAGAAATACCAGCGTTGCCAGGTTGTAATATATATATGCAACCTACGACACAGATATCTTCTTCTTTATAAAATTTAATTGTAATTCTATTTTCTAGTCGAAACTAATTTTAAGTTTCGTTTTATTCTTGTGGAAACAATTTTCTTCACAATTACTTCTGTTGGATTAAAAAAAAAAAACGCTGAAATTCATATTGTTTATTGAAATTGTAATAACAAATTAGATTACAAAATAAACATATAATTATATTTATCAGATGTATTTAATTTTTAATGAGATGTTAGAACGAATGTTGAACTTTAATAAAATGTACATATGCGATCAAAATAGTAGCAGTAGAACGCCAAGATAGTTAAAAAAATATCTTTCCCTTCGATTATTAAGACTATTACCTTTATATGAGATAACGAAATTAATTTAATTGAAGCTGGTGTTAATTTTACAAATAATTTAATTATTTAAAGAGTTCTACAATATTTTTTGAGAATATAGTGCCACTGCTATTATTTTGACCAGACCACCTTGGTACCTACATACAGTATGTCCCTCTGACAATGAGACATAGGATTTAACATGGGAAAACAGAAGTTGCTTTATATTATCTCCTGAGTAGATATACATGAAATTTTGGGTTATAATCGGAAAGAGTATTGCATCTTTCCGATTATAACCCAGAATTTCATATATATCTACTCAGGTAGATAATATAAAGCAATTTCTGTTTTCCCATGTTAAATCCCTATGTCTCATTGGCAGATGGACAAACGGTATAAACAATTCAAAGTACAAGAAATATGTTTTTATATAATTATATTTTTATATTTAAAGTTTCTTTAATTGAATAGTAACATAAGATTAACCTTTACAACAAATGGCTTTAGACAATAATATTCATTAAAAGTGACAATATTAATTAGAAGTGAAAAATATTTTACACTTCTAACAAGGGCTGTCGAACGACGGCGAAACGTTAAGTTTTGTGCGCTATTTGGTGTTCGTTTAAAAGATTTTGTGATTTTATTTATTATGTATATACATATACACCGTGTCCACGGATCGGGTTCACTATAGGAAAAACTTTTTTATTTTTCATTTTTCGAAAAAAAATCATTGTTTATAAAAGTTTTTGCTTGTCCCAAAGATTCTAAAATTATAAAATATTAAATTTCCATTAATAACAATAAAATAAAATAAAATCATGTTTACACTTTCACAAAATACGGCAATGTTCAAAAATTCCGCTAGTATAATCAAGTAAACTGGTTAACTCAAGCAATATCAATTACTGTAAATGTAATTTGGGGGATAGTTATGTAGAAATAAGAACATAATATAAAATAAACTCTCTTCAAAAATCAAGTTTTAAATTTTTTTATTTCATTTTTTGAATTTTAAGAACCTGCCAGGTAATAAAAAAATGACTTTTGTGAATTAAAACGTGATAAGAAATCAAATTCATAATATTGCCCGATTTTAGTTAACGTGATTTTTAACAGAATTTTAATCTTTGCCACGTTTTGTAGAAGTTAAAAGATAAATTTCCCAACTTTTTCAATTGTTAATGGGAATTTATTATTTTCTGTAATATTTCTTGGGTTTTTAGGTAAAGCAAAAACTTTTGTAAAGAATGATTTTTTTTCGAAAAGTGAAAAATAAAAAAGTTTATCCTATAGTGAACCCTATCCGTGGACACGGTGTATATATTATATATATATACAGTGCTCGCCAAAAAGTCGGCATTAAATGGGAGAAATTTTTATTTCTGATTTTTCGAAAAAACTTTTTACGGCAATAATTTGTGCTTGTCTGAAAACCTATTTAGCCCCTATTAGATATACCGAGTGATTTTTACTTAGTTAGAAAATAGCATTTTCGAAATTGCCAAAATGCTCAAATTGTTATTTCTTGGAAACTAATCAAGATTTCAACGAGATTTTTTTTTATTGTGTATTAGTTTTAGCTTACTGAACAATCTCAAGGCCAGAAAATAACGTTCTTCTTTAACTTCCGCGAAAATTGAATTTTTCAATTTTTGAACTTTTCACAAAATTTCACATATCAAAACTTAGTTGTAAATTTCAAATAATTTTGGACGTAAACTTCAAAGATTTGTAATTGGAAAAAAAAGTACAGAAAGGCATTTATTGCTTTAGATATTTTATTATTTATCGAAAAGTAATACTTGTACATAATCGCAACGTTTTTGATACAATATGCTTTTGAGGAGAAATATTTTTTAATGATAATTAACAGGTGTTGGAATGTCTTCTAAAAACTTTAATCTATTCCTATTCATGAATTCCTGTCACAAAAAACCCCTAAATATTCTTTTACAATGACCTAAATGAGGAGAGTTTTTTCTGAATTAAGCCACCATTAAACTAACAACACTTACAATAAATGAAAAGTATGAGTGTTACGGAAAAACATAACATCTCGTAACACATAGACTTTGATATGACTTTCATCTTACTTAATCAGTAAATTTGGCAATGTTGGTATTTTTTAGGATTTTTAGCCGCTCCTCGAAATTGTATGTAAATGTACCCTTATAGCGTTTTCGATTCACCTGCACCGTTTGCACTCCAGTGTATTTGCATCTTTTTTTAACCTCATGCAATAACATGAGATGAACATACTCCGAGTGAGCACTAGTGCGATCAATCGAAAACGCTATTAATTTGCCCTAAATCTTGTCACGAAAACACTGAAATCTTTTAAATTGTGGAGTTGCAATTTTCTTCCCCCTAAATTTGTCACTAACAGGTACATGCAGCAGCGTTGCCGATTGTATCCAAGCGGTGAATTGCGAGGTTGGTGGTTTTTTTTAATTTTGAAACAGACAACATATAAAATTGACGTAAAAAGTGTCCACTTTTTTTGGCCGCCTCTGTAGTTGATTCCTTCATAATAATTACTTTAAATTGTAATGTGTTCCGTACCGCAGTGTAAAATTCGTAAAAAACTATTAGCGTTTTCGATTCACTTGCACCAGTTGCACTCAGTATATTTGCATCTTCTTTTAACCTCATGCAATAACACGAGATGAAGATATTCTGAATGCGCACTAGTGCGGTCAATCGAGAACGCTATATGTATCCCTACCTTTTTAACATAAAAATGGCGAAGAAGTGGTCATGTATAGCGGCACCTAGCGTAGATAAAAAAACGCCAATAAATAAGCTAAATCAGGGTTGCCATGTCTAGGGATTTTCCCCGAATCTAGGGATTTTTGATATTGCGAAGGGACAAAAAGACTTTTTTAGCATTTCCCGTAAATCTAGGGATATTTTTGAAAAGTTTATAAATAAATTTATTTTTACGATTGCTGCAATTTTTAGTCAAAATAAATGTGCTATATTTTAAACATAATAAGTGATATTTTAAATTGGAACTGTCGTTAACTGCCGACTAGTTACGTAAGTATGTACTTATTTTAATTTAATAATTAGAAAAGAAAATATTTTACAAAAGTAACTGCTATTATTTCATTTTTTTTTTTGGACTAAACATTAAAATGGCTTCAGTTTCTATATCAAACGAAGTTGATAAATCTACAGCTTTATCACCGTCTTCTTCCGAAGAAGTGCAACAATTTGTTTAATTCATTTATTCTTGTTTTCTTTACTTAATAAAACTTTTTCAAGAAAGATTTTATTTTTTTTATGTTCTAAACATATTTTATGTAGGATCTCGGCGTCATTTTCTTGGCACTTAGACCCTTTTGAATTTCCACTCTTCATTTATGTTAATATCATTACGTTACGTTTTAACATACGTATTAGATAAGGATAAAGGAATATGTTGATTTCGTTTCTCGAATTGGGAAAGTGTGACGTAACTGCAAAGATCGAGCGGAAGAACTGTACATGTTTAAATGCTTGGTCATTAGAAAAATTTTTTTTTCGATCGTATTGTATTAACTTTTGTTTTTGTTTTTGCATTATGTTGTTATATTTAAATACACATTATATTCTTTATAACGGATGTGTTAAGGATGAATGTTTCATTTTACAGATCTTACTAATCTGTTATCATTTATTTGTAATTAAATGATAATCAGGTGACGATAAACGTGACTTTTAGGGAAATCTAGGGATTTTCTGGGTTCAAGTCTGGGGACAAAGTAAAATTTTATCTGGCAACCCTGAGCTAAATTGAGGTTATGTTACATGTAGAGCATTTCAAATTATTTGAAACCGATCGTGAAGTTTTGAAATTATTGAGGATTACGAAAGTCAACTTAAGAGCCGGAACTCCGTCAGCCAGGGAAGCGATTTCACCCCCACTTCCCCCGGCAGCAATACACTTGGCGCTACTATCGCGCACTTATATTTTATTTGTCGAAATTGCATCCTGGACAACAACCACTCGATACGGATACTTTAATAATTACCTGGCAGATACGGATAAGGGATACATTTCTCCCAAAGGATCCGGATACAGCCTTCGGATACACAAACAGTATCCGGATACTACCCAGCTCTGGTTCAAAATCCTACTGAGCATGAGCAGTGCACAAAATTGGATATAAATTTCTTACTGCGCATGATTTGAACGATTCAGAACTTGAAATTCTACCAAATGGAACAGACCTATTATAAACGCTGGTTACATTTAAGTTCAGTTTAAGTGTTTGGTGCAACTGGCCATAAGCCTCAAATAGATCGGCTATCAGGTTTGGCGGGTACTGCGCAAAGCAAAGCAAAGCAAATGAGCCCATAGTTGCTCGGCCAATATTCTAAGAAAGAAGAAGAAGATAGACATTAGGCGTTTTCGGAAATTATGATCCGATTAGTAAGTTCAGTGATCTTGACGTTCGAAATAGAAATTTTACACATTTACTTGTATGAACCGTGAGTGATCCAATTGATCAAACTGATCCGAGATCATAGTTTCCGAAAATGCCTATAGTAGAAAAGAAACAAACTAAATACCACAGTTAAGAATCGTACAGTAGCGTCACTCGAGTATAACTGTCACAGTTGCCATTTTGTTTGATACCTACCGATTTGCAAATTACATTACATTTCCATAAGGGTATGGCAGCTTTTTTTTGACACTGACGTTTAAGAGACGCTACTGAGGCCCGTTCAAAGAGCGCGCTCTGGGTAATGTTCTTTCTCTCTCGTGTAAGTGGATTTTGCGCATTTTGTTTTTTTATTTTAAACGCCCAAAGTGCTCCCGCGATACAGTTCCTGAACGGGCTCCTGGATAATTCCTTATACTATGCTAAACATTCGCTTTTGTAATGAGTAATTAAAGTTACACGATCTAGTAACTTTTACCGTTGAAACCTGACTTCTTTTAGTTCCCGCATCTTGTAAATGGGACTTTTTATTTTTAGGTTATGTTGGTCTCAATTTTGTGCTGTTATTTTCAATCATCGGAGACGTTCAGCCGGTGACAGCAGCTGAGAAGTTGAGTCAGCGTTGTCGGCTGAACGATACGTTGAGTGTTCGCTGTATCTCAACTGTTGTGAAATTATCCCAGCGTAAATAAGTCCTCTTTGTTTCGGCTGCGGATTTAATTCCAGGTTATGTTCTTATTTGTAAATTGTGAACTCATCAAACTGTGTAGTTTGCTTCATTTGATTTTGCTTTACTCGTTGATTGAAGTAGTTACCATAAATACTTCAATCAACGCTTAATTGTTCGACTTCTTCAAAGAGAACATTAAAATTAAGGTCATCATCCAGAATTTCGCAAAACAATAAAATTTTGATGAAAATTGTCGACCATATTTTTGAGGTTAAATCGTTTCAACTCAGCAGATCGTTTAGCTGAGTCGATGTAACGCTAACATACAGCATCTCAACATGTTGAGTGTTGCAAGTCAGCTGGTAACACCGGCTACCTTCTCCATGCTTTTCCAAACATTTTTTTGAATGTTTTATACCTGAATGTGGTTTTTTGTTTATTTTTTAATGTTTTTCCGGGTAATTTCTGTAAATTACATTTTGCTATTGCCAACTAAATTGTGATAAACGATAATTTGTTTGACGAACCTTTAAATGCAGTACCAATCGCTTTTACAAGAAAACATAATAACAAGAAAATCACAATTAGTTACTCATTACAATACAAAAGCGAATGGACTGTGTGATTTACAAAAGTACAATAATGTGATAATAAAATAATTTAAACAAGTTTTTATAACTTTGTGTAACCAGAACTTTGATTTAAAAAGAAAACCCCGGATTCCTCTTATTACATCAACAGAACAGGTCAGGTTATTATTAACAGAGCCTCCTCCTGTAAATAAATAAGTTATTTGAACATTATAGTGCCTCAAAATCTACATTATGTTGGATTCGGCAGAAGAAGCTTTCAATTACTTCCAAACCATGCACATCACCGACAAAGACGTTAACATCCTCCTCATGGGGGAAACCGGCGTGGGAAAGTCCACCTTCATCAATGCCTTCGCTAACTACATGAAATACGACAAGTTCAGCGTGGCCGAAAGAAGCGAAGTCCTCTGCCTGATACCCGCCAAGTTCGAGGTGACCGACGAGAACTTCGATGTGAGAACCGTTCAAATCGGCAAGGACGCAAACGAAAGCGAAGAAGTAGGAGAGTCGGCCACCCAACAAACCGTGTCTTACGTCTTCACGATCGGCAGGAACAGGACGAGGGTTCGTCTGATCGATACGCCGGGAGTCGGGGACACGCGCGGCTTGAGCCAAGACGCTATAAATTTCGAAAACATACTGAAATACATCGGCAGGTTAGATCGACTGCACGCGGTTTGTTTCTTGTTAAAGCCGAATCACGCGAGGTTGACGGTCGTGTTTAAGTACTGCATCAAGCAGCTGCTGAGTATACTGGAGAAGAGTGCGAGCGAGAACGTGATTTTTTTGTTTACGAACACGAGGAACACGTTCTATCGGCCGGGGGATACCGTGCCCGCGCTGAAGAAAATACTTCAGGAAATTAACGCGTCGTCCAACGTGGACATTCAATTCAACAAGGATAACGTGTTTTGCTTGGATAACGAAGCGTTTCGGTTTATGGTTTCTTGTAAGAATCATATTACTTTCTGCAAGGAAGATCGTCAGAGTTTCTCCACAAGTTGGGACCACTCTGTGAGCGAGTGTTGGAGGTAGCCTTTCAATTTTATATTCTTATTTAAAATTCGATGTTTTACTTGTTTATAAATGCCAAGTTTAAATCTGAAATCCTTAAAAATTAAGAAAATTGCAGTTAACTAACTAAAAGGGTGAGTCTACAATGTACAGGGTGATTGACAATAGTTCCGGCAAAGAAAAGAAAGTTTGCAAGTTTGCAGTTATCCAAAATTTAAAAAAAAGGCGGGTGAGTCTCCAATGTACAGGGTGATTGACAATTGTTCCTTCACAGAAAAGAAAGTTTATAATTGCTGCAGTTATCAAAAATTAAAAGACGGGTGAGTCTCCTATGTACAGGGTGTCTGACAAAGTGAAATTGGGGTTATCAAAATTAAAAAGGGCGAGTTTCCAATATACAGGGTGACTGACAATTTTTCCGTCGAAGAAAAGAAAGTTTTTGCAATTGCTACAGTTATCAAAAATTAAAAAACGGGAGAGTCTCCAATGTACAACCGGGTGACTGTCAAACTTTGAAATTGCGGTTATCAAAAATAAAAAGGGGCAGGTTTTCAATATACAGGGTGACAGACAATTGTTTCGCCAAAGGGAAGAAAGTTCGCAATTGCTACAGTTATCAAAAATTAAAAAACGGACCAGTTTCCAATGTACAGGGTGACTGACAAAGTTTGAAATTGCAGGTGTCAAAAATGAAAAAGGACGAGTCTCCAATGTACAGGGTGACTGACAATAGCTCCTTCAAAGAGAAGAAAGTTTGTAATTGCTACAGTTATCAAAAATTAAAAAACGGACTAATTTCCAATGTACAGGGTGATTGACAAAGTTTGAAATTGCAGTTGTCAAAAATGAAAAGAGGGCGAGTTTCCAATGTACAGAGTGACTGACAATTATTCCGAGGAAGAAAAGAAAGTTTGCAATTGCTACAGTTATTAAAGATTAAAAAACGGGTGTGTCTCGAATATACAGGGTGACTGACAAAAGTTTGAAATTGCAGTTGTCAGAAATGAAAAAGGGCGGGTTTCTAATGTACAGGGTAACTGACAATTGTTCCGAACAGTTGTCCGAACAATTATTCTGCCGAAGATAAGAGAATTTGCAGTTGCTACAGTTATCAAAAATTAAAAAACGGGCGAGTCCTCAATGTACAGGGTGAATGACAAAGTTCGAAATTGCAATTATCAAAAATGAAAAAAAACGCGAGCAATGTACAGGGTGACTGACAATTGTTCCACCAAAGGAAAGAAAGTTTGCAATTGCTACAGTTATTAAAATTTAAAAAAACGGGTGAGTCTCTAATGTACAGGGTGACTGACAAAGTTTGAAATTGCAGTTGTCAGAAATGAAAAAGGGCGGGTTTCTAATGTAAAGGTGACTAACAATTGTTCCGAACAGTTGTTCGAACAATTATTCTGCCGAAGATAAGAAAATTTGCAGTTGCTACAGTTATCAAAAATTAAAAAACGGGTTAGTCCTCAATGTACAGGGTGAATGACAAGGTTCGAAATTGCAAGTATCAAAAATGAAAAAAACGCGAGCAATGTACAGGGTGACTGACAATTGTTCCGCCAAAGGAAAGAAAGTTTGCAATTGCTACAGTTATTAAAGATTTAAAAACGGACTAATTTCCAATGTACAAGGTGACTGACAAAGTTTGAAATTGCAGTTGTCAAAAATGAAAAGAGGGCGAGTTTCCAATCTACAGGGTGACTGACAATTATTCCGCCGAAGAAAAGAAAGTTTGCAATTACTACAGTTATCAAAAATTAGAAAACGGGTGAGTCTCCAATGTACAGGGTGACTGACAAAGTATGAAATTGCAATTGTCAAAAATGGAAAAAACGGCGAGTTTCTAATGTACAGGGTGACTGACAATTATTCCGCCGGAGAAAAGAAAATTTGCAGTTGCTACAGTTATCAAAAATTAAAAAGACGGGTGAGTCCTCAATGTACAGGGTGAATGACAAAGTTCGAAATTGCAGTTGTCATAAATGAAAAGACTGCAAGTTCCAATGTACAGGGTGACTGACAATTATTCCGCCGAAGAAAAGAAAGTTTGCAATTACTACAGTTATCGAAAATTAAAAAAAACGGGTGAGTCTCCAATGTACAGGGTGACTGACAAAGTATGAAATTGCAATTGCCAAAAATGAAAAAACGGCGAGTTTCTAATGTACAGGGTGACTGACAATTGTTCGAACAATTATTCCGCCGGAGAAAATAAAATTTGCAGTTGCTACAGTTATTAAAAATTAAAAAAACGGATGAGTCCTCAATGTACAAGGTGAATGACAAGGTTCGAAATTGCAAGTATCAAAAATGAAAAAAACGCGAGCAATGTACAGGGTGACTGACAATTGTTCCGCCAAAGGAAAGAAAGTTTGCAATTACTACAGTTATTAAAGATTTAAAAACGGACTAATTTCCAATGTACAGGGTGACTGACAAGTTTGAAATTGCAGTTGCCAAAAATGAAAAACGGTCAAGTTCCAATGTACAGGGTGACTGACAATTATTCCGCCGAAGAAAAGAAAGTTTGCAATTACTATAGTTATCAAAAATTAAAAAACGGGTGAGTCTCCAATGTACAGGGTGACTGACAAAGTATGAAATTGCAATTGTCAAAAATGAAAAAACGGCTAGTTTCTAATGTACAGGGTGACTGACAATTGTTCGAACAATTATTCCGCCGGAGAAAAAAAAATTTGCAGTTGCTACAGTTATCAAAAATTAAGAAAACGGATGAGTCCTCAATGTACAGGGTGAATGACAAAGTTCGAAATTGCAATTATTAAAAATGGAAAAAACGGGAGCAATGTACAGGGTGACTGACAATTGTTCCGCCAAAGGAAAGAAAGTTTGCAATTGCTACAGTTATTAAAGATTAAGAAACGGACTAATTTCCAATGTACAGGGTGACTGACAAAGTTTGAAATTGCAGTTGTCAAGAATGAAAAGAGGGCAAGTTCCAATGTACAGGGTGACTGACAATTGTTTTACTTTATAAATGTCCAACTTTAAATCTGAAATCCTTAAAAATTAAGAAAATTGCAGTTAACAAAACTAAAAGGGCGAGTCTACAATGTGCAGGGTGATTGACAATAGTTTCGCCAAACAGTGTTGCCAACCCATTGATAACGATTTCCCCCATCTGAGGCTTAAAAACCCCCCAAATAAAAGACACGTTCAGATCAAACAGATCAATTTTAATTTCGAAACTCAAAAGAAATTAATTGACAGACGTTTCAAAAGTTGTGGTGCGTTCACAATAAACACCTTGTCACGTTGTCACCACCAACTTCGACGCCAGATTAAAGGAAAAAAAAACACCCGATGCTATTTATTTGTTTTCATTTCTTACGGAAGTTTGATACAAGAACTTACGGCGCCGTCTGTACGAATCTCTTCGAATTACAGTTTTCAGCGCCAAATTTAAAACAACACGAATAACAATTATGATCTTTTAAATCTCTTGAAGTACGTGACATTAAAAATATTGCGTTTAATATTTTTATTGATTACGCTATTTATTTGTTTTTATTTTTACGAGAGAATCCCAGCGCCATCTGTAAGAATCCCTTCGACTTACAAATTTCAACGCCAAATTCAAAAAAAGATCGTAAATCACAACTTTTTAAAATCTTTTATCTATTCTTATACAGATTGAAAGAAAATTTAAAGCTACGTTGATGAACTAGAACACGTTACCCCCTCCCCTCGGCTTCCTTCCCCGAAAGAAAAATGTCGTTATTATTATTTATTGTTCACATACAGGCGAAATTTCAAAGTAGAGATTTTCAAGATTAAACCGGATCACACATTTTGTGGACACCTTTATTTTTTAAACATTTGAAGTACATACGTGACAGTAAACGAATTATCATTGCGTTTACTGTTTTTACTGATCGTGTAGTTTATTTTATTTTTTCAGGCAAGTTTGTCCCAAGAAATCGCAGCGCCATCTGTACGAGTCTCTTTGACTTATGAATTTTCAGCGCCAAATATAAAAGATCACAAATCATAATTTTTTAAACAAATTTGGACGCACGCAGTTTTAATAATTGGATGTAAATATCAAGCTCGTGGAAAGCAGTAACTAAAAAAATTAGTTCTAAGCGTTAGTCTTTTCTTTAGTGTGAAAAATCCCCTAAATTTCCCCTTTAACACTTAAAATCCCCTAAATTTAGGGGGAAATCCCCTAGGTTGGCAACACTGTCGACAAAAAGGAAAGTTTGCAATTGCTGCAGTTATCAAAAATTAATAAACGGACGAGTCTCCAATGTACAAGGTGACTGACAGTTTGAAATTGCAGTTATCAAAAAATTAAAAAGGGCGAATTTCCGATGTACAGGGTGACTGACAATTGTTCCACCAAAGGAAAGTTCGTTATTTGTTTTTTTTTTTTTCGCGCGATCTTGTTTTGTTTGATGTTGATAAATACGACATTGCTCACCCTGTACATTCAGTTGATTATTTTTGTAGGTTGATCAAATATGTGACCGGGAAGGATGACAACGCGAAATTATCTCCGCACCTCGTCTCGAAGACAATCTCCACGAATCAAGCGCGCAACGTCATCATACAACTGTCCAAACCCCTCTCAGACATTGCCGATCTCATCACCAACAACATCGCCCTGTTGCAAAGGCACAAGGACCAATTAGACAAAGAACAGGCGTTCGTCAAGAACCTGAACGATCGCCTGTACATTCCCCAAGTCGACTTGGAACTCGTCCGACTGACGCACCCGATCACCGTGTGCACTAACTCCAAGTGCTGTGACGTCTACACCGTAAGTTCAACGACCTTTTGTTTTTCTTTACTTACAAGGATTTTAGGTGGAAGGACTCAAGAAGACCCACTACAAACAAGTGTGCCACGACCGTTGTTACCTGGACGGGGTTCCACAGGACTTAATCGGGCCACCTGCCTTAGTGAACTGCTACGCAATTGACCATCCTTCGAAGTTGTGTTGCGAGTGCAAGTGCGATTTCTCCTCGCACATGCACGTTTATTACTTGACGAAAACGTACGAGAATAAAATCAAGAACTCCGATGTACAGACACGAATTATTGACGGAGAAAGTGCGGTCGACACGCGGAAAGCGGCGATGAAAAAGGGCGAGGACCTCAAGCAAGAGTATGAAGCTGAGAGGGACGTCATCATGAAGTGCATGGCGAAATTCGCTGGGTTTTTGAAGCAGAACGCCATCGTTACTTACAACGACGCGTATCAGGATTACATCACTTACCTCATAGATAGGTTAGTGGTTTTATTCTATCCTCTTGTCTTGTAACTTATCTTTAGTACATTTTTCTGATAAAAATCCCCGAAGAAATAAAACCCGACTTGCTTCCTGCTTTAGGTTTGAACCCGGGGCCGCCAGCTTAATAGCCAACCGCATTGACCACTGCACCATCGACCGATTCTCAAATGCTACAGTATTATCTTGTATATAAAGTTTGCATTCTTAAACTGTTTTAATAATTGGGATATATCTTGAAAGGAAAACGAGATTATTCCAAAATAAAAATAATTTCTTTGATTAGAATTGAATTTTGTTACTGCTGACTTTATGTGAACGAATTGCAGGGAAAAATCTTTGGGCCCCGACACCGATCAGAAAACTATCTCGCACTATCAGACCTTAATGAGGCAGTACTTGGCCGAAAAGGCAATTCTAGACGAGGCTCTGACGGTAAATCCGGAAAACAGCGCGACCATCAGCATCTCCCCGAAGGACATACTCGCCTCCGTCGGGTCTTTGTTCTTCCTCGAGCACACGGGGCGAAAAATTCGTGAACTCCATTTAGAGGAGTACAAGCTTAGGAATAAGGAAGCGGAGCACAACAAGGAGTACGTCCTGGAAGGTTTCGTCTGTGAGAGGACGGAGGATTTTTCCGACGAGGTGAATGCAGAATCAAGTGGCGGACGGCGTGATCAGTCGTCAGACGATGCGAATGTCGGCGGCAATTCGGATTCGAAATTCGGACAGCTACTGAAGTGGTATTTCGACAATAAATTCAAGAACTGATTGGGGGGCGGGGACCCCCAAGTATTTCGACGAATGTTTTGTAAATTTGTAAATATAATCATTGGCCTTGGAAATAAAAGCTTTATTTTTGTGGATGCGAATTTCTTTTCCGACCTTATTATCCTGGAACGCATGGCCGGGCTTCGCTTCTGACGTCACAAGTTTAATTATGTGCACGTGTTTAATGATGCGCAGGTGTTTTCACCTCCCGGTATAGTGCCCGGCGACGGCGGCTTGATTTCCGTCGTGTTGGCTCCTTAGTAGAATCCGCTTCTGGAGAGACGACTGCCCTGGCCTTTCGGCAGCAGTGCTAGCTCAGAGATCGTCCAGTCTGACCTTTCGGCAACAACGTTGGACGAGCTCTAGTTGAGTGTCGCTTTATAAAGTCGCTTAATTATCTGGTGTTCCTGGAACGCATTGCCGGGCTTCGCTTCTGACGTCACGGGTTTAATGATGCGCAGGTGTTTTCACCTCCTGGTATAGTGCCCGGCGACGGCGGCTTGATTTTCGTCGTGTTGGATGCATGGTAGAATCCGTTTCTGGAGAGACGTCTAACCTGACCTTTCGGCAGCGGTGCTAGCTCAGAGTTCATCCAGTCTGACCTTTCGGCACCAGCGTTGGACGAGCTCTAGTTGAGTCGCTTAATTATCCGGTGTTCCTGGAACGCATGGCCGGGCTCCGCTTCTGACGTCAAAAGTTTAATTATGTGCACGTGTTTAATGATGCGCAGGTGTTTTCACTTCCCGATATAGTGCTCGGCGACGGCGGCTTGATTTCCGTCGTGTTAGCTCCTTGGTAGAATCCGCTTCTGGAGATATGACTACCCTGGCCTTTCAGCAGCAGTGCTAGCTCAGAGTTCGTCCAGTCTGACCTTTCGGCAACAACGTTGGACGAGCTCTAGTTGAGTGTCGCTTTATAAAGTCGCTTAATTATCTGGTGTTCCTGGAACGCATGGCTAGGCTTCGCTTCTGACGTCACGGGTTTAATGATGCGCAGGTGTTTTCATCTCCTGGTATAGTGCCAGACGACGGCGGCTTGATTTTTGTCGTGTTGGCTGCGTGGTAGGATCCGTTTCTGGAGAGACGTCTACCCTGACCTTTCGGCAGCGGTGCTAGCTCGGAGTTCGTCCAGTCTGACCTTTCGGCAACAGCGTTGGGCGAGCTTTGGTTGAGTGCCGCTTTATAAAGTCCTTAATTATCCGGTGTTCCTGGAACGCATGGCCGGGCTCCGCTTCTGACGTCACGGGTTTAATGATGCGCAGGCGTTTTCACGCGCTTCTCGCGTGGCCCCACCTGTTGGGTCCGAAAATTTAAATTCTAAATTATGAAATTAAAATAATAATCGCTTTAGGCGAGAGAAATTGCAGCTTTGATTATAACATGAACGTCTTCAAATGATAACGGGCGCTAGGAAATCGTTTAGCCAAAACGCCGCACCCTACTTGGCAAACCCAGAATAAACTTCCGCGCGATAAACTTTTCTTAACGCGTAAGAATCGGTCGAACGATTCGCCACTTTCCGGAGGGAATAACGGTAGAAGGAATATACTCTATCTTTCATTTTAGGTTTTTGCTATTATTACTTCGTCGGAGTCCTCCGACTATGAAAAACATACGTAAATAAATGAGGGGAGTCCCTTTCAGTAAATGTACTATCGTGGTCAGTTAACTTTCGTTTTTCTTCCGCACTAAATCTCTCATTGTTCTGCCAACTTCCGGGTTCCGGAAATGACTCATCCGCCGACTTGACAACATCATTGATCCTTGCCTCTTCGAAAGACACTCGTAACAAAGGCCCTTCATCTGTGCCTACGTTTCGGTACAGGCTCCGGGAATCGGATCGGTAGTACGGTAATGAGTGAAACACCCACTCAGGGTCGGGATACACGAAACACTCGTGTCGGGTAAGCAAGAGTGAGACGCCCACTCAGGGTCGAGATACACGAAACACCCGCGTCAGGTATGCAAGAGTGAAACTCCCACTCAGGGTCAGGATAAACGAAACACTCGTGTCAGGTAAGCAAGAGTGAGACGCTCACTTAGGGTCGGGATACACAAAACACCCGTATCTGGTAAGAAAGAGTGAAACTCCCACTCTGGAACAGGTAACAAGCAGGGGGAACGGTTGAAGGTAAATGAAAACGTAGCACGGGTCGCTTGGTGCGTTTGATTCAGAGCACCGACGGACGGTTGATTCGGCGTGCTCTTGGTGCGCTTATAATAATAATAAGTATATTTCCAACAGACAGCACAAGTCTATAATGAACAATTAATAAATTTAAATCTAAGAGTATAGCATAATCACAATATACAAAAAAAAAAGAAAAAATTAGACAATAAAACAAGATAACAATATAGAATAAAACTTATGAAACTTATGAAAGCTTGCGAGTGGAAGTGAGCCCCACTCTGCTGGAACTCCCACCCGAAATATAAATTTAATTCTGCGCAAAGACATCCTAAACTAAATGAAATATACAAAAACGGCGAACGAAAAGTGTACCTATTACAAAATAAATAAAAATATTCTTGATAACGGAAAGGTCACTTCGTTACATTTTTTTAAAACTTCATAAAGCATGACTTTAATCACTAACACTTTGTTTTTTCAATAATTTGCCGATCGTCTTTTGTTTTTCTTTCACAACGATATGTATTTTCGAAATTGGGAACGACCCCTCCTCCCTTCGGGACGGATTACTTCGGCGTTGAACCAACTGGTAAGGAGGAATTTCTCTCCTGTTGGGGGGATTCCTTTGGTTGCAAGGTGCTGCGATCGACAACAGGTGGCGCCTTTTTAGATCCACAGTTACCTGTGCGAAACTGTCTGCCCACGGCCTTCTCCACTGACTCGGGATTTGGGTCGGCAGACATTGCGCGATCCAGGTGGGTTCGTTTGCATCCATTTCGACGTTGCCATTTTTTTTTATTATTCGCTCACCTAACGTATACCCTCGACCTTGGCACTAGTTGACCGTTTAGTTCTATTTTTGCTTCGTGATTTGTATTGTTCTGTTTTGTTTCGTTTTCGGTTCGTTTGGTGAGAGTGTGCGCGACACTTTCAAAAAACGGGGTCGTTGTGCTCTTTTGTTCTAAAAACTTCCGCAATCTTTGTTTTTGTTTTGTAAAGCTTAACGATGGTCATTCGTTTCAATTTTTTGAACTTTTCTTACTTTTTTCAAAGCCATTCAGGCCGGCTTGGAAACGTTCACTAATTTCGGCGTATGTCTTGAGAATTCACCGATTTTTATTCTGTTTTTCCATCGATCGGCGATCAGTCTTTTGTTTTCGTCGTTTCGAATTTCGATTTCTCTATCGATCATTCTTCATATCCAAAAGCGTCAGTAATTTTTACCGTTTATTTTATTTTAGTATCGTTATTTCCTGAGTAGTAAATGCCGGAGACACAGCTAGCTGTTTACCTGACCTCGTGGATTGCATTGTGCGTCCCAAGAACGGTCATGACTTGGTGTTGACTGGGCTCGGGCCAGTGTGGCCTGATTTTTGCGACAGTTGTAACAGCTGTCAAAGTCTTAATGATGTTTTCTAATGGACTGTGGAGAGTAATCAAATTAACTGAAAACAATCTTTTATTTTAATAGTGTAATGATAAACTGACACTGACAGCTATTTTTGACAATTACGATAACTGTCAAAGTTGTTTTGTTAATTAATTTATGACGTGATTCTAATTAATTGCGTTATTTAAAAGAAATTGTTAAACTAAAAGTTCTACGTAGACTATAGTCTATATTATTCTAATTAATCGCGTTGTTTTAATTGTCACACTGACACTGCCAGCTGTTTTTGACAATTATGATAACTGTCAAAGTTTTTTGACGCTTGTTTTTTTCTTGACAATCATGACAACTGTCAAAGTTTCGATAAAGTATTCTGATAACCTATCAGTGATGTCGTTTTACTTAATCGCATTAAAATATATACATTTTTAACTGTCAAAATGACTATTTTCGTCAATAAAATTATTCAGCAAACTATTGATGACGTCATTGAACTGAGTGATCATTGATCAATCGCATTAAGAAAACTTTCATTGACAACAGCGTTTTTTTGCAATTGTAACAGACGTCAAGTTTTTATATGTTTTTGTAGTAGACCGTTAATGACGTCATTTTAATTTATAAAATTAATAAAATTTTTGTTGTTAAACAAGCCGATAGTTGATTTCTTACAGTTACGTCAGATGTCAAAGTTGACACTGACAGCTATGAGAACTGTCAAAGTTTTTTGTAAATTAATTTTTGACATGATTCTAATTAATCGTATTATTTAAAAAAAAAAACTTACATTTTAATTGTCAAACTGACTAACAATGTTTTCTTTACAATCATATGACAGTTGTCAAAGTTTTGATGAATTTTCTATTAGATTGCTGATAACGTTTAATTGTAATCAATAATTACATTAATGAGAAACAAAATTTTTGTTTTAATAGTCGCGCTGACTGACGGCTAGTTTTCACAATTATGACAACTGTCAAAGTTTTTTTTTTGGTACAACATTAATGACGTAATCCTAGATGACCACATTATTAAAAAAACTTTATCAAACTGTCTGACAGTTGATTTTCTTGACAATTATTACACCTGTCAAAGTTTTAATAAATTTTTCCGCATAGACTATTGATGACGAGATTCTAATGAATCGCGTTAATAAAAAAAATATTATATTTAATTGGCAAACTGATGGACGCCTGATTTTTTGACAATCATGACAACTGTCAAAGTTCTATATAGACTATTGATTATGTCATTCTAATTAATCGCGTGACTTCGTGCAGGGAAAATGAGACAAAGTCAAAATTTTTTTGACAATTATAGAAAAATATACATGTACATATTAGTATTATATTTAAATGTATCACGTCACACAATGTAAATTATTGCAAATCTGAACTCGCGAGTCAATTTTAGCCTGAAATGATGGGTCGCACCATGGGTCTAGGATGAGCGGTTTCCAAGTTGAGATTTATTAGTGACGTCATATAGTTTGAGTACCATTCATCCTAGACCCTCGATGCGACCCATCATTTCACGCTAAAATTCACTCGCGAATTCAAATATGCAGATATTTGGGGCGTTCCGTTAAAAAAAAAAATCTTAACTTTGAGGTAAATCTCGAAAGGGCGATGTTCAATTGTTTTCTTCTTAAATATTATTTAAATCGGTAAAAGAACGCCTTCAACTTTTGAGGTGTATATTTTTTCTTTTCAAAAATTTATTCTTTTATTTTTTAAATTTCATTTTTTTTAACATTTATTTAAATGTTTCACTTCACACCCTGCATATTACAGATCTGAACTCGCGAGTCAATTTTAGCCTGAAATGATGGGTCGCACCATGGGTCTAGGATGAGCGGTTTCCAAGTTGAAACTTTGTAGTGACGTCACACGGTTCGAGAACCGCTCATCCTAGACCCACGATGCGACCCATCATTTCACGCTGAAATTGACTCGCGAATTCAAATATGCTATAATATTTGGGGCATTCCACTAAAAAGAATCGTAACTTTGGGGTAAATCTCCAAAAGACGACGTTCATTTGTTTCTTCGTAATCAATATTTAAATCGGTAAAAGAATGCCTTCGATTTTCACCGTGTATACTATTGCAGATTTGAATGCGTCGGATAATTTTAGCGTGAATTGATGGGTACGAGTGGAAAATTATTAGTGACCTTAACTGTCACGGTGATTTTTTAAAAAAATATGTATACAGAGCCTGCGACGATGTGTGAAAGTTTAAAATAAAACATTTAAAATAAAACAATGCAAAAACTAATTCAATTACATACAAGAAAAACAATTGAATTAGGTACCAAAATGCCAACCGCGAAATATGCAGTTTTGTGGCGTTTTTGAAATCTACGCAAAATTTTATCCCATGTGCGGATAAACCTCGCGTCGCAGGCGTAACGTGAACGCCCTTCGATTTATCCGATCGGCGATAGTCTTTTGTTTTCGTCGTTTCGAATTTCGATTTCTCTATCAATCATTCTTCATATCCAAAAGCATCAGTAATTTTTATTTTATTATCGTTATTTCCTGAGTAGTAAATGCCGGAGACACAGCTAGCTGTATACCTGACCTCGTGGATTGATTGCATTGTGCGTCCCAAGAACGGTCATGACTTGGTGTTGACTGGGCTAGGGCCAGTGTGGCTAACACTGAAGGAGAATGATTCTGAGAAGACAAGGTATGCTAACATCCACCTGGGGCTCGTCTTTATGCATGCGAAGTACGAAGATGGACATTCGAGGACACCTTCTCCGCGAATTCGCATCCCAGCAGAGAGCTTCCGCATCTAGATTCACCGCTGGAGTGGGCGGGGCCGGGAGAGGGCCCCCGTTGAGTAATAACTTCTACATTCTTGAGTAGATACTCGTAAATTGTTATTTATAATTTTGCATGAGATCTTTACCGAATCGGAAGGGAAAGCGCAGATGTTAAGACGTTTACCCTCCGCTTCGCAATGGTCGAGAAAGAGGGTGACTGAAGTGTTTATTGTAACTCCGTCCTTCGACATTGTTATCATTATCAGTCGAGAATGTTAAAAAAAAACTATCCTACATTACAGTTCTGCATTATACATACTATATACATCTTTCATTATACATACTATCAGGTTATTTTAAGCGCGATTTCTTTGTTTTGGATCTCTCTATTTGCCTTGGTCCCGAAGTAAAGACTTTATATCCCACCGATTTCAGAACGAGTTGAAAAATTGTTACAACCTTTCAGTTTTCCGGGACGCACATTAACAAAGCCTGCCCTGCCCGGCGGTGGTAAGTAACCGCGCGCGCGCTCTTTTGTTTTATTATAATTTTAAGGTCTTTTTTCTTCGATCCAATTTTTTTTTTTTTTGCTCCAATCCAATCTCATCTAACTCTGCAGCCAACTAACGCCGTGCAACAACTTTCATCGCGTTCCACATACCGATCGCACGTAATTCGTCGTTTCGTAATTAGAACGCTTGTGGCGCTGTGTTTTTTGTGCGTCGTCGACGTTATTAGCGAGCCTTATCTGTAATAATCCGGCCGATGTTATTAATAAATGAGCGAGGCGGCCGTTTAAAAAAATGCGGTCCGAGGAGTGCTTGGTCATCGTCGGAGATGAGCCGGTGATGTCGGGGTGTTCTGAGAACACGCGGCCCTGAAACGGGTGATGAATGTTCGGCGCGAGTCTCTCTCTCTGTGCCTCCTCGGTCATCGCTAACCAGTCCCATAAACAAAGGACCTAAAAAGAAATAAAGCGCACTGTTTGGTTTACCGGGACCCCTCGCTGCGGTGGACGCCTTACATATGCTCCACGATCTATCTCCGATCGTAATCGATTAGTTTAAAGAAAAAAAAAACTTTCATTTTTCCGCGACAGATGGAGCTTCCTTAAAATTCAAAATCAATATACTTTCAATGTAGAATTCGACTTCACACTTGTTACAATGATCTATTACGTTTTTTACCTTCTTCTGTTATCACTTGCGTTACTTTAACTTCCTCAGGCATTTTCGATGTACTCTGGTTTCTTTGTAAATCTTACACGATGAACCTAAAAATTCCTTTGTCGTCCGATAGATGGGGGTAGGAATTGTTCCTTTATTAATGAGAAAGGCCGATGCGCTACAATAAAATTGTTTGTTTATCGTAATTAACCCAATTATCCATTAATCTCCAGAAGATGAAGCACTTATCCATCACTGGTTAACCAACCTAAAAATGTATGCACATTAGCTTTCATTATTACCTCATAGATGGAGCTCTGAATCTTTCCTTGTCAAAAGAATCAACGCGAAAGTCATCTTATGTTCTCAAAAATTTGACTCTTTGTTATTTCGATTTGATCAAATCTGTGACTCGAATTCAAGTCAACCAACAAGTTACTATCACTGCTCTCCTCTAGATGGAACTGTCAACTTAACTGCTGAAGAACTGTAGTTTTCGATCGACAATCTCTTGTTGAATAATCAACTTCAATACTTCCTGTTATCGAAGTATCGGGAAAAAATCGACACAAGAATGCTAAAAGAAAATTGACAAATAGAGAAAAGGAGGAAGGAGGAAGACAATCAATGATAATTCGAAACAAAGTAATTGAAGACTGGAGAGAAACTAGGCAATGAGGTCAAATGTTGAAAGAAAATTGACGAGTACAGAAAAAGAGGAAGAAGGAAGATGGTAATTGAGGATAATTAAGTAATTGAAGACGTTATCGAGAGAAAATGAACAACAATGGCACAAAGTTGCTAAAAGAAAATTAGACAAGTAGAGAAAAGGAGGAAGGAGGAAGACGATCAAAGATAATCCGGAACAAAGTAATTGAAGACGTGGAAAGAAAATAGACAATGACGTTAAATTTTTGAAAGAAAATTGATAAGTACAGAAAAAGAGGAAGGAAGAAGATATTTATTAAGGATAATTAAGTAATTGACGACGTGATCGAGACAAAATGGCACAAAGCTGCTAAAAGAATATTGACAAGCAGAGAAAAGGAGGGAGACAAACAACGATAATCCAGGACAAAGTAATTGAAGACGTGGAAAGAAAATAGACAATGACATCAAACTGTTGAAAGAAATTTGACAAATTCAGAAAAAGAGAAGGAGGAAGATCTAGTAATTGATGATAATTAAATAATTGAAGAGTGATCGAGAGAAAATGAACAACAATGCCACAAAGTTGCTAAAAGAAAACTGACAAGTAGAGAAAAGGAGGGAGGAAGAAAAAGATCAAAGATAATCCGACATAAAGTATTGAACACGTGGACAGAAAATAGACAGTGACGTCAAATAGTTGAAAGAAAATAGACAAGTAGTAAAAAAGAGGAAGAAGGAAGATCTGGTAATTGAGAATAATTAAGTAATTGAAGACGTGTTCTAGAGAAAATGAACAATAAAGGCACAAAGTAGAGAAAAGGAGGAAGGAGGAAGATCAAAGATAATGAAAAAGAAAGTAGATAATGATGACAAATTGTTGAAAGAAAATTTATAAGTAAAGAAAAAGAGGAAGGAGGAAGATCAAGGTGTTACAGTTCGAAACCGCGTGGTAAGATTTTAGTCAACTTAGAATTTATCGTGGCATCCCTGATACCCGAAGGAGCAGGCATGCGATTATATAGATCGCCACGTGACGTGTCCTTTTATGGGCATTTTCGATAATAATGATTTCTGATTGGTCAAAGCTGACGGTGGTACTTATATCGTTGTGTGCAAATTATCGAAGTTCTTGCTAAAGAAAGATTACGAAAACTAGTATATGACGTGATCGGAGTTTCCATTAAGTGCATCGCTAAACGAGATTTGGGAGACTTTCCATTTCTCTGCCAGGGCTTTTATTAGTCCAGGTATCTTGTTACTAACCGATGCCAAGCTTTTCTTTTCCGTTCGGATATTTTCGTTTGGGATACTTCTCTTGGTACTTATCGTTTTGGACATCATTTAGGCCCTTGGTTAATTAACCGATACTTTCTTCAACTTTACGGTCGCGATAATTAACGTTTATTTCAAGGTCAGCACACTAATGGCTTCAATCCGAAACGTAAGTCGCCTAAATATTAAAAAAAAAAAACTTCAGCTGCTTTCCGACAGTTGGCTCTCACAACTTCTTTGATCATATTTTTTTGTTTGGTCGTTAATGGTTGTCGTAAAATGTCTTCCATTCTTCTGCACTAAAAGGTGCTAACAACGTTTTCTGGTAAATCAGAAGAGCACCCTTTAACTCCAATTCTTGAGCTAAGTACTTGAGGTTGTTGGAAAGTCTGCTGAAAACGAAACATTTCTAAAGTCTTGAAGCCATCATCCATCTTCATCAGAGTTTCCAGATACACAGTCTCTACAAAGAATACCTAGCAAGAGTAGAAGAAGAAGAATAGCAATTGCAATTTTTCTGCAACGAAGCAACAGAAGACCCTACCCTGGTGAAGATTGAATGCAACAACCAGAGAGGTTGACAAAAGGAGATAGATTCAGAAGTAAAAATAGTCTCAAGGTCAGCGAACACCATAAGAATAACAATAAGATCAGTACCTAATATAATGTGCCACTTTTTGTCATCAGAACAAAAAAGCTTGATAAAGGGAAATCTAAAAGAACAAGAAGGTCTCAAGGAGAGATGAAAACAAAAGAGGAAATACGGTAGAAAGGAAACCTTCAAGTAGGTAAATCTAATCTATGAGTAGTTGACGAAATGGCATACGATGTCTGAAATCAAAACAAACACATAATCACTTCAGAAATTATTTTTTTTTACATCGAAATAATCGATATGCATATTGTAACAAGGACAAGGATAACGCCGCCAACACAGGGAATCTGCAGCTGCAAGAATCCGGGCGGAACATTATTATAAACATAAGAATGACTCATTTGCAATTATGTACCGTATGACTTACCCGCGTTGCACATCTGCACCTGCACATACTAAGACAAATGTCAAGGCGACAATTTACGTAATCCCCCGGGAACAAAACCCCTATAAAAAGGCGGCAAGCCGAACGTTAGAGGCAGAGTGTCATGTAGTCTGAATTGTCTGTAAGTGACCAAAATAAGAGATGTAAGTAATTGTAGTTGTAATTAATTGTTAATAAATGTTTCGTTATACTGAGCTACGACCCTTATTTCATGTTACATAAATTATTACCGTAACAATATAGGAAGCGTCTCATTATTGAAGTCCGAAGCTTCAGTCGCTTATAAAACAAAAACTCATTGTTTCCCGAGAGATGGAGTTCCTATAAAGTTGAATCAGTTTTTCCGTAGAAGACTTCTTCGATTATTTTTTGATTGGTTGATCTAAAATTCCTTTCGTTTTTCTGCACTGGCTGGCGCTGTCAACTTGTTCTGATATTTCAGAAGAACTCGGAAGCTAATGAATTTCCTAAGTTAACTGCACTGTCTCTTTCAGTTTTACGATTACGGCGATTAATGTCGTTTAAAGATTCAAGAGATGGAGCTTTCCTTCTGTTCCTGCGATAAAGAAAAGGTTTCTCCGTAGAGGACTTCCTTTGTCAATTTTTTGTTTGTTTGGATGGTGGCGGCTGATATAGAATTCGTTTCATTGTTCTTCGCAAGGTGTCCTCGATTTATGACGACTAATGCAATTCAACAAAAATTTATGTAAAGTAGTAAAAAAAAGCTTTTGTCGCCCCCCGATAGATGGAGCCTTCAGTATATCTCTGTAAAAAAGTCGACGATCTATCGACCGTCTTTTCTTTTTTCGCATTTCAGACACTAAACAATTGCTTGTCGACATAAAGACAACAAAACAAAACATTAATAAAGTACAGCGATTATTTTTTTTTTAAAGAAATTTCAGAAAACGGAATTTTAACTTTAATCATTCACTAATCGGCGTATCACATTCTTTCGTTTATTTCGAATAATTTGTCGATCGTCTTTTGTTTTTCTTCATCTCGACGACGTAACGTCAATCGTTTTTCGCAATCGGTTTCCTTTCCTGCGACTTTTGATTTCAATAAATCGGCGAGAATTCGAATTCCTTTGTTTTTCGTACACTTTGCCGATTTTATTTTCTTTTCCTGTCCCGACGGCCCATCGATCGTCTTTTGTTTCTTCGCATTCCAGGTTCTACTAAACAGTTGCTTGTCGACATCAAGACAAAAACTATTGTTATTTCTAATGAACTTCAGAAGACGGAGCTTTTGCGCTCTTTTTTTTTCTAAAAACTAAAAATTATGCTTTCCCATCGATCGGCCGATCGTCTTTTGTTTTTGTCATTTCAAATTTCGACTTCTGTAATTTAACTTGAAGGCTTCCGCGGCCGTCGCGTCGCGTCGTTTGAATTGGCTTCCGGTTGGAACCGCGTCACGTTGACTTCCTCTACTGCCGACGTTTCGATCTCTATTACAGAAGAACTTCCTCAGGGCTGCTACTGCTGGTGGTGGTGTTGTTGCTGCTGTTTCGCGTTAGTCGTCTCAACGATTTCTGTAAATGTAAATTAGAAAGAAAGCCTTTATTGTTCCCCGATAGATGGAGCCTTCGATGTATCTCTGTAACAAGGAAATCAGTTCATAATAGGTAAAAACTGAGCAAATAAAAATCAGATTAGAGCAGGCGGTGCAAAGAAAATGTGATTAACTGAATTAATTAATGTAATACATTCGTGTGCTCTCAAATTTATTGACTTTTCATTTAATCACAGACATACATTTTCTTTGCACCGCCTGCTCTAATCTGATTTTTAGTTGGTCACAGGTTATTATTGATTAACATTTTGTGAATGGTAATCGGTAATAGTTATTACATTTGAATTTTGCAACACGTTAACTGTCACGGTGAACTGAATACTAACGGTGGCAGCATTGAAGTGAGATAACGAATCGTTACGTCATCGGATACCCGCTTCTCCCTCTAACACATTAATTATCAACCAATCATTAACTGTCACGGTTGACAGTTAATCAAAGGTTAGTATTGCGTAAAAGGAGAAGCGGGTATGCGGTGGCGTAACGGTTCGCTATCTCACTTGCGTTAATGCTGCCACCATTGTTAACTGTAACATTAACATCAAGCAAGTAGTCGAACTAAACAACACAATAAAATGTTCAATTATTCTCCAGTAGATGGAGCTTTCTTTTCGTATTTCTACTGATTTCTCGATCGACTTCCTCTTGTTGTCTTCCTCTCAGGTGATTCTTGACAGTTTCGCTTCTTTTTTTGAATCGGCGTTTACTCCACCTTCCGCCCTCCCTACTCCAACTTTTGATGACTATAGCATCCACACTTGCTTTCTTAACATTAGTGAAATCACTAAAGCCGACATTCTCAGTGCCTTGTCCAAAATAAAAAACTCTATGACTGCTGGACATGATCAAGTTCCTGGTTTTCTTTTAAAAGACTGTAGATATGCTTTTGTGAAACCATTATACATTATTTTTAACGCAGCTCTCAAGAGTGGTACTTTTCCTTCTCTCTGGAAACTTTCTAAAGTTACTCCTGTGTTTAAAAGTGGTGATGCTACAGACATATCAAATTACCGACCTATTTCGCTGCTATGTAACTTCTCTAAAGTTTTTGAAATCGTACTATATTCTTATATTTATCCTCATTGTAAGCAATATTTATGTACTGAGCAGCACGGCTTCATTGATAAACGCTCAACTGTGACTAACCTTGCGTGTTTCTCCCAATATCTGTGTGAATCCCTTGACAATGGCTTTCATGTTGATCTCATCTATACGGGTTTCGCCAAAGCTTTTGATCGTATTGATCACAAACTACTAACTTCAAAGTTAAATACTTATGTAATTCATTAGTACTCCTACTGGAATCGTATCTTGCAAATAGGCGTCAACGGGTCTGTTATAATGGTTTCTCTTCTCACATCTATACTGCTTCTTCCGGTGTTCCACAAGGTTCCAATTTAGGACCACTTCTCTTTATACTATTCATAAACGACCTTCCTGTCTCTCTCACTAAACATAGCAAGATCTTATTGTATGCCGATGACGCAAAGCTATTTCGAGTCGTGAGTGGCCTCGATGACGCTTCGCTTCTTCAAATTGACCTAAATTGTCTTTCTGACTGGTGCGTCTCAAACGGACTTACTTTAAATATTGATAAATGCAAAGTTGTTTCATTCTCTCGTAAGAAATCCAAATTTTTGTTTCAGTACCAACTAGATGGTCATTATTTAGAATATTTTACGATGGTTAAAGATCTAGGTGTTATTTTTGATGATCGGTTGTTGTTTACTCACCATGTCAATGACATTGCTGCAAAGTCCATGTCGCTATTAGGTTTTATTGTTCGAAATGCTCGTGACTTTACAGATTCTACTGTCTTAAATGCCCTTTTCAATTCTTTCATCCTGTCACGCCTTCAATATGCTTCATTAATATGGTACCCCATTTATAACTGCCACGTTGATGTCCTAGAACAAATACAACGCAGATTTCTTAAGTATAGATGGCTTAAGGAATATGGCGTTTATCCTCCTAGAAGTTTTCCTCATGTAGTCTTGCTGATGGAATTTGACGCTTTACCCCTTGTTCACAGGAGATGTGTTTCAAGCTTACTTTTCTTACATAAGTTGATTCATAACAAGGTTGATGCTGCAGATCTGTTGGTAAAAATTTACTTTCATGTGCCACGTTTGACTGGCAGAAAGTCCCTTTCACTATACTTGCCTGTCCCAAGAACCAACGCTTTAGCGCGTTCCCCAATACATATTACTTCCACACTCTATAACCAACTTTGTAGCAGTCTTTCATTTAAACTATTCCAGTTTCAAAAAAATTCTAATGAACTTCTACACGTCCAGTCTTACTTAACTTTCTTCTAAAACTTCATTGCTGATTACACTTCCCGCTCTCACTGTGTTATCTTTCACTAAGTTATCTTTCACTGTTATCTTTCATCAGTTTTCTTTTGTTTGCATTTCGATTTAGTTTTAGTTTAATAATAATAATAATAATAATAATAATAATAATAATAATAACGTATATTTTCTTTATACATAAAAAATTATAAAGAATCGTCAGACCATTGTTATTGAAGAGCAATCAATTGACATTTAGTACAAATATATGTATAAATCAGACATATTAAAAGAAGGACATTTACAAATGAATGTTACAATCTAAATATTCTTGGACATTATAGAAACAATCACATTTTAGGAAGTTTTTAGTCCATTTTACCACTTTAGAAGTCTTTTCATTTCTTATATTAGACGGTAGTTTATTGAATATTTTAATTACTAGATAATTGGAACTTATTTGCGCACGTTTAACTCGGTGATGCGGAATGCTGAAGTCGTCGCCATATCTGGTGCTGTACGTATGAAAGTCTTTATTCCGACGGTGATCTTCTTCATATACTTTATGCAGGTAAGTATGTAGACGCTAGGGATGGTGAGTATACCACTTTTTATGAAAAGTTCTTTGCAGCTATGTTGTTGATCCCAAATTCCGAAGATGGCCCGTACAGCTTTCTTTTGTAATTGGAAAATAGCTTGCGCTTCTGGAGAGCCTCCCCACATAATGATACCATACGTGGCCACGGCGTGAAAATTTGAATAGTAAGTAGACTTGGCTATTTCATAATTAGTTAAATTGCACATTTTTCTGATACAAAATATTGCACTTGCCAGTTTTGCTGCTGTTGCCTCGGTATGTGTCTTCCACGAGAGTGTGCTTTCGAAGTAGATTCCCAGGAATTTAGTTGGCATGTCTGTAGTGCTTTTGGTAGAGAATTTCAAGGTCTGCGTTTTCTCCATGTTCATCTTTAGTTTGTTACTTCTGAACCATGTATCAGCTTCTTTGAGTGTAGCTTCCGACTTCTTCTGCAGATTTGATGGCGTATTCGACTTGACCAAAAGCGCTGTATCGTCTGCGTAGAGACATATCTCGGATGTGTTTATGTTCGCTGGTAGATCGTTTGTATAAATTATGAAAAGTAGTGGTCCTAGAATCGATCCTTGGGGCACCCCATGCGTGATCTTGGTTTCGTAGGAAGTTTCGCCATTAAAAAACACCCTCTGTGTTCTGTTTTCCAAATATGAGTCTAGAATGTTATATACAATTCCTCTTACACCATAATACTTTAACTTATATAACAAAATTTTGTGATCCACGCTATCAAACGCTTTACTAAGGTCACAGTAAAGGGCTTCTGCATTCTGTTTTTCGTCAAAAGCCTTCGCGATACTCTCTGTGAAAGCAATCATTGCAGTGTTTGTAGATTTACTGAGCTGATATGCATGTTGTTTATTGTTTATTAAGTCATTTTTATCTAAAAACTTCGTTATCCGGATATTTAAAACACTTTCTAATATTTTAGAGAACGCAGGTAATATTGAGATAGGACGATAGTTTTCACAATAGTTTAGGTCTCCTTTCTTTAGCACAGGTATTATGATTGACTTTTTTAAACTATCAGGAAATAGTCCCGTTTCAATTGATTTATTGATAATAAAAGTAAGTGGAGTCAGAATATCGAGGATAATATTTTTTAGTAATTTGGTGGTTATATTATATATATCAGGCGTTGTCTTGCTTTTCATTTGCATTACGATTTTAAGAATTTCTTCTTCATTTGTAACCTCCAGGAACATACTTTTCACGTTTTTTATTACATGATTCGCCAAAAGAGTTTTGAAATTCACATTACTTTTAATGTTATCCGCTATTTCTTTTCCGACGGATGCGAAATGATGGTTTATTTTGTTACACTCTAACAGACTTTTTTCTTCCTTTCGGCTATGTTTTGTTTCTTGTTTAATTAAAGTCCACACAGCTTTTTGTCTGTTTTCCGAATTTTCAATAAAGTTATTGTATTTATTTTGTTTTGCCTTTTTCAATTCGTTTTTATAAATTTTTCGTAGGTTTTTGTAGTTTTCTTCGTCATTCTCCGACTTAGTAACTAGCCAAATTGTGTACAGCGCCTCTACTTTATTTTTTATTTCTTTGAGTTCTGCATTATACCAGGTAATTTTTTTCTTTGTACTTCTATTTTTAAATTCTTTTACAGGGAACGCTTCGTTATAACAATTTTTTATATGTTCCAGAAACGTACTCCAAGCCGCGTCGAGGTCTGTGCATCCATATACATCGGTCCAATTTGCTTGCTGAAGAAGTGTTCGAAAGTAGTAAGTATTTACTTCATTTTGTGGTCTAATCGTAACTGTCTCAAATTTTTCAGCTTTGTGAAAACGTTCACATGAGGAATCTGTTAGAATTTGTGCCAGGTGATCGGAGATATGAGGATTTTCTGTACGAGTACTCAGATTGGAATAATTTACGTTTGTGAAGATATTATCTATACATTTTGATGTATTTTTTGTAATTCTAGAAGGTTCATTTATTGTCATGTGTAAACCATAGCTGTTCAATAAATTTATTAAATCTCTTACATTCGAAGTTTCATCTAAGAAATCGAAGTTAAAGTCACCCGCAATAAATAATTTCGTTATATGTTCCGTTTTCGTTATATATTCTAAAGTTTCCATTAATTTACTTGTAAAAATATTTATTTGCTCACTGGTTGTATTCGGAACTCTATACACAGCAACAACTATTGTCCGTAAGGCCGGTATTTTTATTCCAACTATTTCTATTACTTTTTCTATGGAGTTATTTTTAATTTCCATAATTTCCTCAGTTATCAGATTGTTTCTTATTAATATTGCAACTCCTCCATGTAAAAATTTTTTTCTGGAAAAGTTGGTCCCTATATAGTAGTTATCTATGGTTATTTTGTTTATAATATCATTGGGTAACCAATGTTCAGTAATACACGCTACATCGATTTTTTCTTCCTCCATGAAGGTCTCCAAACCATGACATTTATTATTAATGGACTGGACATTTAAATTCAACAGTTTAAAATGTTTATTGCTCTTAGAACATGTTGTTATGTTGGGTTGTTTTGTACATTTTTCTCTAAGATTCGAGTTTCTGTTCTCGAGGCCCTTTTCTGAAAATTTTAGTTTTAGATTTAGTTTCTGATTTAGTTTTAGGTTTTGTTAAACTTAATCGTTTTCATATATTTTCATATTTCCTGTTTGCTCTATTATTGGTTTTTGTAAACTGTTGGGCAAAATAAACACATATTATTATTAATATTATTGTTTATTGACAGCAATCGTCGATCGTCATTTCACCAATTCATAATTGTGTATTAACAAAGCTTTCGCTGATTACCAATAGATGATGCTTAGGACTTTTTCGTTTTCGCTAGGTGGAGTTTCCTATTGCAGTGAAATTCCTATAATACAGAAACGACTAGTAATTTCTTGAAGTGATGTAATTGCACTTATTACATTAATTACCTGATTTATCGATGTGACATGCCTTTCAAGACGTGAACGGGTTCACGTTAGAATTCAACCGCACCGTGGTGGAATCGACCGGGGACCTTCCCGAGTCTCAGGCGGTCGGAGAAAAAACCAGCAGATAACCTTAATTACTCCCCGACTTAATTACCGATGAACAAACAGGACGAGCGCCGATCTCTTCTTCGACGTGGGCCCGCAGAATCGCGACCTTGATTTACGGCGCCGCCGCCGCGAATTCGCCGGCCGAAGAACGAGAAAAAAGCGTAACATACCCGTTTCGGAGGAGTTATAAATAACGGCGATTAGCCGAGGAACGCAACCGGTAATCAATTTTGGGCCGTCGTGAGATTCATCGAAATTAGAGGGGCCGAGAGTTAAGAGGTTACGCTGCAGAAAAAACACGACCACTCTTAAGGAAAAATAAAATCCCGGTCTTAGAAGTTGCTTTAATTTTTTGGGGCGACTTATTCACAGGTACCTATTCTCTCGAGGGCCACTCGAGTGGACGTCAAATTAATGGTAATGTGGAATACCTGTAACTGTCCGAGGCTTAGATAAAAGTGAGTAATGAAGTACAGACGTCGATGACGAGCCCCAGACATGAATTTGGTGTTTCAAATCTCAACAGATAAGAAACGCGATTAGCGGTAATTGTCCGAGCCACGAGGGCCGTTTGAAAGGGTTATATCTCACACGAACAACTTCTCTGTTATTTTCTGAAATTCTTAATAGGCTAACACGTGCTTTTATGTTTTAATAACAACACAAATGTAGAAAGTTTCGTTTACTTACGTGAATGAAACACAAATTCGAAATGTGAGGTTAACTGAAAATCCGTCGGGCGTCATTTCGTGACAGATAGCCTCGAACCCAAAACGCGTTAATCTCGACCTCCTTTAAATTCGCGACAAAAATTTTAATTTCTGGTGAATACTCTCGAACCGAAATTAAAAATAATTATAATTAAGTAAATACGAGCAAGAATAAGTTTGTAAATGTAATTTTTTTCTGAAATTATCCTGAATTCAATCGTAATTAATCTCGAACCCAAAACGCGCCAGCTCGGCGTTAGCCTCGAACCCAAAACGCGTTTGTGACTTATTTGTTGCGTTTGAATTTTTATTTGCAATCAATTCGGAAATTTATTCGCGCAAAAAGACAAAACTATTACTAACTGAGAGAAGGACATACAAAAATATCCATAAGCAAATGGAAAAGTATTAATTTTTCGCAAAGTCGCCGGTGATTGGCAGGGTGGCCAATGTGCGAGCAATTACCTACTCGAAACTTTTAATGATATTTGGATATTGTTGCACGTTTGTTAAACTTCTATTATTAGTAATAATTTCACAAAGTACACATCTGCTACACACTTTTTCAAATAATGACTTACGTGTGATTAATGATTATTTTACGGGTTTTACGTGACCGAAGTGACCGAGTTGCACCAACTCTTAAGCACCACTAAAAACCATCGTTCAAAGGTGGGTAATTTAAAAATAATAATTACATTTAAAGAATTTCATATATTAAAAAAAAACTTGATTTTACTTCACTTTCCACAATCAACATATTTTAATAACCGCTCTTTTTTTTTAATTAAGCTAAAAAATCCGCTAACCGCTAAATTGTTTTCTAGTCCGCTAAGTAGAATTTGATTCCGCTAAATCTAGAGGCAAAACCGCTAAGTTGGCAACACTGTTTACTATTGGCAACAAAGAAATCACTAAAGCCGGAAGCCGACGAAAACCAAAGTAACTAACTAACAGCTAAATGCACATTGCACATTTTGAGCATAACTTTTTTTTTTAATTTTTATTTTTTTGTAATTTTATCAATTTTCCTTAATTTTTAGATCGTATTTTATTTTATTTTTCGTCAAAAATTACACAATTACACAATTGTCAAATCTTAATTTTAGAAAGTTTTGTTTATTTAAAGAACATTTTTTAATTTTTATTTTTCTGTAATTTTATTTAATGGGATTTTTTTATTTTTGTTAATTTTTTAGTAATGTTATTAAATGAGATTTTTTATATATATTTTTTTTTAATTTTATAAATTTGTCGATCGTCTTTTGTTTTATTTTTCGTAAAAAATTGCACAAATATTAAATTTTAATTTTAGAAAGTTTTGTTTATTAAAGAGAATTTTTTAATTTTTACAATTTTTTGTAATCTTATTTCATGAGTTTTTTTATTTTTGTAATTTTTTTCTAATTTAATTTAATGAGACTTTTTTAATTTTTTAAATTTGTCGCCCGTGTTTTATTTTATTTTACGCCGAGAACTGCCTAAAGTTCAAATCATAATTTTAGAAAGTTTGTTTATTTAATGAGAATTTTTTAATTTTTGTAATTTTTCGTAACTTTTATATTTTTTGTAATTTTTATAATTTTTTGTAATTTTACAGAAAGTAGAAAGTATTGTTTATTTAATGAGAATTTTTTTAAATTTTCGTTATTTTTCGTAATTTTATAAATTTTCTTTATTTCTCGATCGTCTCTTGTTTTGTTTTTCATAAAAAAATACACAATTGTCAAATCTTAATTTTAGAAAGTTTTGTTTATTTAATGAACATTTTTTAATTTTTATTTTTTTGTAATTTTATTTAATGTTTTTTCTTGTAATTTTATTTAATGGGATTTTTTTATTTTTGTTAATTTTTTAGTAATGTTATTCAATGAGATTTTTTATATATAAATATTTCTAATTTTATAAATTTGTCGATCGTCTTTTGTTTTATTTTTCGTAAAAAATTGCACAAATATTAAATTTTAATTTTAGAAAGTTTTGCTTATTTAATGAGAATTGTTTAATTTTTATAATTTTTTGTAATTTTATTTAATGAGTTTTATTTTTGTAATTTTTTTCTAATTTAATTCAATGAGACTTTTTTAATTTTTTAAATTTGTCGCTCGTGTTTTATTTTATTTTACGCCGAGAACTGCCTAAAGTTCAAATCATAATTTTAGAAAGTTTGTTTATTTAATGAGAATTTTTTAATTTTTGTAATGTTTGTAATTTTTCGTAACTTTTATATTTTTTGTAATTTTATAGAAAGTAGAAAGTATTGTTTATTTAATGAGAATTTTTTAAATTTTCGTTATTTTTCGTAATTTTATAAATTTTCTTTATTTCTCGATCGTCTCTTGTTTTGTTTTTCATAAAAAAATACACAATTGTCAAATCTTAATTTTAGAAAGTTTTGTTTATTTAATGAAAATTTTTTTATTTTTATTTTTTTTTGTAATTTTGTCTAATGAGATTTTTTTTTATTTTTGTTAATTTTATTCAATGAGATTTTTTTATATACATATATTTTTTTCAATTTTATAAATTTGTCGATCTTTTGTTTTATTTTTCGTAAAAAATTGCACAAATATCAAATTTTAATAAGTTTTGTTTATTTAATGAGAATTTTTTTAACTTTTATAATTTTTTGTAATTTTATTTAACGAGTTTTTTTTTGTTTTTGTAATTTTTTTAAAGTTTATTCAATGAGATTTTTAAAAAAATTTAAATTTGTCAATCGTGTTTTATTTTATTTTACGCCAAAAATTGCCTAAATTTCAAATCTTAGTTTTAGAAAGTTTTGTTTATTTAATGAGAATTTTTTAGTTTTGATTTGTATATTATTTTATTTAATCATTTTTATTTTTATTTATTTTTTCTAATTTTGTTTATTTAATAAAAAAAATTTCTAAAATTAAGATTTGACATTTGTGCAATCTTTTATGTAAAATAAAACAAAAGACTATCGACAAATTTCTAAAATTAAAAAAATATATATATATAAAAAAATCTCATTGAATAAAATTTAAAAAAAATAAAAATTAAAAAATTTCATTAAATAAAATTACAAAAAAATTAAAATTAGAAAATTCTCATTAAATAAACAATACTTTCTACTTTCTATAAAATTACAAGTTATTGTGCAATTTTTGACGCTAAAACAAAAGACGATCGAGAAATAAAGAATATTTATAAAATAACTGTCATTATAAAATTTTAAAAATAAAAATAAAAAAAATCTCATTGAATAAAATTAGAAAAAAATAATAAAAATAAAAGAAATTTCATTAAATAAAATTACAAAAAAATAAAAATTAAAAAATTCTCATTAAATAAACAGTACTTTCTAAAATTAAGATTTGAACTTTAGGCAATTTTTGGCGTGAAATAAAACAAAAGACGATCGACAAATTTATAAAATAGAAAAAATGACAAAAATTAAAAAACTCAAGTCGAATTACAAAAAAATAAAAATAAAAAATCTCATTAAATAAACAAAGCTTTCTAAAATTAAGGTTTGACATTTGTGCAATTTTTGACGTAAAATGAAACAAAAGACTATAGACAAATTTATAAACTTAAAAAAGATAAATATAAAAAAAAATCTCTGAATAAAATTAGAAAAAAATAACAAAAAATAAGAAATCTCATTAAATAAAATTACATGCAAAGAAATTAAAATTAAAAAATTCTCATTAATAAACAGTACTTTCTACTTTCTATAAAATTACAAAAATTGTAAAAATTACAAAAAATTATAAAAATTAAAAAATTCTCATTAAATAAACAAACTCTCTAAAATTAAGATTTGCACTTTAGGCAATTTTTGGCGTGAAATAAAACAAACGACGATCGACAAATTTATAAAATAGAAAAAATAACAAAAATAAAAAAACTCGTTGTCAAATTACAAAAAAATTAAAATAAAAAAATTCTCATTAAGTAAACAAAACTTTCTAAAATAAGATTAGACATTTGTGCATTTTTTGACGTAAAATAAAACAAAAGACTGTCGAGAAACAAGGAAAATTTATAGAATTACGAAAAAATAACGAAAATTAAAAAATTCTCATTAAATAAACAAAACATTCTAAAATTAAGATTTGAAATTCGTGCAACTTTTGACGTAATATAAAACAAAAGACGATCTAGAAATAAAGAATATCGATAAAATTAAAGAAGAAAATAAAAATTAAGTTCAAAATCGGTAGATCTACCGAATCATCGGTAGAGTTGGCGGTACTGATCGACAATGTGGATTTGGCTGATTTCTTTGTTGCCAATAGTAAAGCTGAAACATCACTAGCTAGTCGTCAATCAAAAATGTAAAAATTAATGTTTTTTTTTTCTTCCTTGAAAATACCCATTTTTACCCACGTATTTTTTTTACCCGCAAGGTTGCTTATATTACCCGTAATTCGGGTAATTGCCCGAACATTCGCAACCCTGCCAGAGAGTAATCTAATCTTTCCACCGGGGGCGCGGCGACGGTACCGACTCCGGTTTTGCCAGGGTGTGTGTGTGTGTGTGTGTAAACGCCCTTACCGGTACTTACACATATCGATACCGCCAATGCCGAAGTGTGTGAAAGGTGTCATTGGCTGGCACCGGCACCTGTTTTAATTAATAATATATATAATAATATTAATAACGGCATCGTCAATACAAAAGCGGTTTCGGTTTTGCCGGTGCGGTGTGAAAACGCCCTTATGATCGGTCGTACGTCTACTGTTTTTAAATCGCTGATTTAAACGCGCGTTATTCACAATCAGGCGCTTCCCACAAAACGATCTCGTCCATTAAGACACGATAAAGTAATTGAGCCGGCGTCGCTTATCTGTCCCACCTAATCGCAGCGGCGGCGGCGCGCGTCAAGAGTGGACGTCTCCCGTTCGGAAAACGGTTCAAAAGTCGCAATAATTACGGGCACGTCGATCCAGGGGGGCACCGAGACGGGAGCGAGGCAAAAACAACAGCCGGCATACCACGGCTTAAGTGTCTGTTTGCCTCTCTTCATCAAACACAAACAAGAAGGCCAGGAACGGCATAAACAGACGCGCTGCGCCGATGCGAGCCAGTTCGAATCGAGCAGGCGGCGAGTGAGTTTCGCTCCGCGTCGTCACGCATTATCACGCGCGGCTGAATGTGAATGGTGAGAGTGCGTTTTGGTTTTTCGGCGGATTTAACTTTAAAGTAGTAAATAGCATGAATCTGGGTCGTTTCGCACGATTCTACCGGAAGCAGACTTTGTAGTGGTTGTTTTTTTGAAACAAGGGAGTACGTTCACGTCCGAAAGTAATTACTGAGTTCGTTTAATTTCGGAGGCGCCACCGCTATGCTTTCGGAGAAAGTGTTCCTATTTAGAAACTGGCGAAAAACTTTCAAAGTCCTTTGGTGAATTGACTTGGCGTAATAATAACGAGTCGCGACAAGTTCGAGTATGTCGTTGATAACGCGGTTTATCATCGTTTTGGTGGTGGTGTGGTGCGGATCGCTTGTGGTGGTGTCCGCGATCGAACAAGGGACGTTTTCGATCAACAGTCCCGTCGTGAGGCAACAACCACCTGACGGTCTTGAATGGACGTCGACCACGTCGATGACAACAGGTGAGAGAGAGCGACGTTCTCCGGGCTAATTAATTATTAATTATCGCTTCGCGTTCGCCGGCCATCGCATGCATGCGATGTTGTTGATGATGGTGATGAGCTCGGTTCGATGACCTCCTGCATTTGTTTTATGCCGTTGTTGCGCGCATGCATGCTCGGAATATTCTGCTGCGGCCGTCGATAAATTATTTATGCTTTTTAATTGACGCGCCGAAGCGCTCTTCTTTTTTTCCCTTCTTCTTCTTCTTCTTCGTCGACAGCACGAATGAAATTATGCGACTTGTTTTATGACTCTATTTATTTTTGGTAAAAACAAACATATATTATTGAAAATCTTTTCTTTTTCTTATTCTTCGTCGGTCGCGACTATAATTTAACGATTTATGCGAATTTGACTTCGCTTGTTTTAATGGCTCTGCGAAAACTAATTTATTTAACGATCATTTCTTTTTATTGTCTTCCGTAGAAGCACACTACTGTGAGGCTTTCCTTGAGAAATTATTAATGCCTTTTCAAGTGACGTGCAGAAGCACCCTTCTTCTTCTTCTTCTTCTTCTTCGTCGTCGTCGTACGTACATAAATAATTAAGTGACTATGCGTGTTTCATTTAACTTTTTTTTTTAAACGTTTGCATATTTCCACGAATTTACATTTTCGACCTGTTGAAGAAAGAAAGAAGAAAACTGTTGAAAGTTAGCAAATAATTAATTGATTAATTAAAATTGTAAAAAAAAAACAGGAAAATGCACCTGTTGCTAAAAAAAATTACGTCTACGTCAAAAGATGTTTCACAAGGAAATTAAAAATCGAAGATACAGAAAACAAAGAGCGATCTTATAATTTATTATTTATTAGAATAAAACCGTTTATTGCAGCACTTTAAATAATTAATTTTCGCAAATTAATTATTATTCCGCAAGAGAAAGTTCGGATAATTTAATGTTTAGGTCAGGTTTTTCACAAAACCTTTCCAAAATTCACTCACTGGTTTATACGATGCTCCGGTAAAGGTTCCATTGCATGAATCGGATGTCACGCATTGATTTCATAGCGTGTCGGGTTGTAGGTTCTAATTTTTTATTATTTTACTTTCTTACTTTTTTTTCCTCTTCTTCTTTGATGAATTTTGCAGTGTATCTCGTAGACCAATCTCTTTCATGTAGAGTGTATTTACGCGTGATAAATTTTGGATGTAGATGGCACTCGCGAGCCTTCACATTCAAAATTCTATCTAATGTCAGTGTGTGTATGTGCGAATAAAAAAATGTCGTAGAATAAAACCGTTTATTGCAGCACTTTAAATAATCAATTTTCGCAAATTAATTATTATTCCGCAAGAGAAAGTTCGGATAATTTAATGTTTAGGTCAGGTTTTTCACAAAACCTTTCCAAAATTTACTCACTGGTTTATACGATGCTCCGGTAAAGGTTCCATTGCATGAATCGGATATCGCGCGTTGATTTCATAGCGTGTCGGGTTGTAGGTTCTAATTTTTTATTACTTTACTTTCTTACTTTTTTTTCCTCTTCTTCTTTGATGAATTTTGCAGTGTATCTCGTAGACCAATCTTTTTCATGTAGAGTGTATTTACGCGTGATAAATTTTGGATGTAGATGGCACTCGCGAGCCTTCACATTCAAAATTCTATCTAATGTCAGTGTGTGTATGCGCGAATAAGAAAATGTCGTAGAATAAAACCGTTTATTGCAGCACTTTAAATAATCAATTTTCGCAAATTAATTATTATTCCGCAAGAGAAAGTTCGGATAATTTAATGTTTAGGTCAGGTTTTTCACAAAACCTTTCCAAAATGTACTCACTGGTCTATACGATGCTCCGGTAAAGGTTCCATTGCATGAATCGGATGTCACGCATTGATTTCATAGCGTGTCGGGTTGTAGGTTCTAATTTTTTATTATTTTACTTTCTTACTTTTTTTCCTCTTCTTCTTTGATGAATTTTGCAGTGTATCTCGTTGACCAATCTCTTTCTTGTAGAGTGTATTTACGCGTGATAAATTTTGGATGTGGATGGCACTCGCGAGCCTTCACATTCAAAATTCTATCTAATGTCAGTGTGTGTATGTGCGAATAAAAAAATGTCGTAGAATAAAACCGTTTATTGCAGCACTTTAAATAATCAATTTTCGCAAATTAATTATTATTCCGCAAGAGAAAGTTCGGATAATTTAATGTTTAGGTCAGGTTTTTCACAAAACCTTTCCAAAATTCACTCACTGGTTTATACGATGCTCCGGTAAAGGTTCCATTGCATGAATCGGATATCGCGCGTTGATTCCATATCATGTCGGGTCGTAGGTTCTAACTTTTTATTATTTTACTTTCTTACTTTGTTGTTTTCCTTCTCTCGGAGGCTCTTCTTCGATAATGTTAGTTAAACAACTAGTTTTAAAATAAAGTATATTATTATTATTAATGAATTTTGCAGTGTATCTCATAGACCAATTTCCAATTTGTTATAGAGCAGGGGTGGCGAACCTTTTTTTTACCAATGGGTCAAATATGTACAAGTTAAAAATTCTGTTGTAATGAACCGCGGGTCAGATATTTTAAGTCATTAAAAAGTACATAATTTTTCTTCTTTCTTATACTTATACGCAAGACGCGACGGTTACATTTACAAGGAATCGCTCAAACACATCAATTTCTTCCGAAAGTGTAAAACGCTTCATTTTATCTGCAATCCATCGCTGAAATTTATTTACTTTACTTAATGGATTCATACGTATTCATTTAACGTACCGTGAATCAGTTCGTTGCATTTTTCAACGCGAAATTGTTTTCTGTTGATAATGTTTGTACATCAGGATCTTCACGACATCAAAGGTTTTGTGAAATGCAAAGAATAAGATGGACAAAAAAAAATAAATGAAAAATCAACGATCTTCGGCGAAAAAAAGTGGAAGCTCAAAGTCTGGTGGAGAACAAAAGAAACTGCAAAAAGTCAACGAAATACAAAGCACTTGATAAAAAGAAACAAATGACAAATGAAATAAACTACAAATAAGAAAAATGAAATAATAAAAAAAAATAAGAGACGAAGTACATACAGTTCGGGCTTTAACGAATAATTTAATATTTAGGTCAGGTTTTTCACAAAACCTTCCCAACGTTTACTCTATAGTATAGACCAGTGAGTAAACGTTGAGAAGGTTTTGTGAAAAACCTGACCTAAATATTAAATTATTCGTTAAAACACGTATAGGCTCTATACGATGCTCCGGTAAAGGTTCGTGACTTCGTGCCTTTCGCCTTTTATCGTTACAGTAATTTTGCTTCGTTATGCGATCGACCTTTGTTTTTTTTATGTTGTGTTTTATTTGTCACGAACCGTTAGTAATTTTTTTCATCTCGAATCGATTAAAAATGTATTTATTTAACTCACTTTTATGTTTTCGCTTTTATCATCAGGAGTTTTCTCCTTTGCCTCCGGTATGGTCGCCTTTTTTCTCCTTCACTTGTTTTTGTGTGGTTTTTGTTTTTCTCGAATCGTTTATCTCTTGCCTTTCACTTCAATTGTTTCAATCAGTTTTGTTTTTTATTCCATGCGACTGATATCATGTGATTCCTGTACGCGTTTCTAAGCCTTCTGACGACTTTCTATAATAACAATAAAGAGTGCAGTTACGTCAACCTAAGCTCGACCTTATTGGACTAAAAATCGTGCTATTGTTTTTCATTTTAAGAAACATGTGATATACAGAAAATTGGTAACTCAGGCTTTTATTGAGGTTATATTTCTGTCCAAATTTATATTAAACGTCAGAATGACTAGTGACATTTTGTATTAAACGTCGAAAATATTAATATAAAAAATATAATAAAATTTCACCGTTTACATTATAATTGTATGTATACACATAACCTCACTTTCAATTCAAAATTTACAGAAAATAAAATGAAATTGCTAAATTATAACAAAATTTGACAATTTGTTATTATTGTATACACATAACCTCACTTTCCATTCTAAATTGTCTAAAATAAAAGGAAATTGCTATTATAAAAAAAATATTTTCATAAAAATTGCTGGAAATTCAAACTGAATATTTTTCAAGAAAGTGTAGGGCGCCCTCTTCTAACTGTAACTTCATTTACCACGCAGGACGTCTTTTGAGATTATCAAATGTAGATGGCACCGTCCAAGTTGTCTTTAAGAACAAATTTATTTTGCCTCCCTCTAATACTTGTCACCTGTCAAAACTCTCTAACTCTCTCCTAACTGTCATCAAAATTAAATTTCTAATAATTTGTTTCACCTGTATATAAATAAATGTTCATCAACTGACAAAAATAGGCGGAGCTCTCTAAAGTTTCTTTCGCTCTTAAGTTGTTGATTATAGATGGCGCTGTACAAATCGGCTTCAGAAGTAATATTTTAAAATTTTTTCTTGCTTCTAAATGTTTGTTAATTGTACAAAATCGAGTTCTTTTGTTTCTAAATGCTTGGTCATCGGTCAAACGAAGGGATACTTTCCAAATTGAATTTCTAAAAATTTCTGTCACTATCAAACACAGGTGGCGCTCTCTAAGTGAGGTTCTTTTTTTTTTATTTCTTTTATCTGTAAATGTTTTTCAGCTGTCAATCATAGATGGCGCTACTTCGAATTGGCTTAAAGTAATTTTTTAAAATTTAATTTGCTTTTGAATGCTTGTCAGATGTCAAAAAAACAGATGGCGCTGTCCAAACTGGCTTCAGAATCAATATTTTAAATTTATTATATTATTATTATTTATTATATTAAATATATTAAATTTCTCTTGCTCCTAAATGCCTAATTGTATTTGTCAAACGCAGATTTCGCTGCTGTACGAAATGGCGTCAAAACCAATTTCCTAAAAGATTATTTCGTTTCTGAATGTTGTCACCTGTCAAACATAGGTGGCGCTTTCCAAACTAGCGTCAAAATTAAATTACTGAAAATTTCTTTTGCCGTCAAACACAGATGGCGCTCTCTCTTTTTATTTTCTTTTACCTCTAAGTCTTTTTCAGCGATTAATCATAGATGCCACTGTTCAAATTGACTTCAACGTGTTTTTTTTTGTTTGTTTCTTTTGCTTTTAAATGCTTGTCAGATGTTAAACATAGATGGCGTTGTTCAAACTGGCTTCAGAATCAATGTTTTTTTTTATTTCTCTCGCCTCCAAAGTTTGTTAGTTGTCAAACATAAAAGACGCGATAAAAACCGATTTTAAAATCAATTTCAAAAAGAATTATTTTACTTCTAGTCGCTTGTCAGCTGTCAAACGTAGATGGCACTTTTCAAATCGGCATCAAGAAATCTTTCACCTCTAAATATTCGCCAGGTGGCGCTCTCTAAACGAAGTTGTTTTTTTTTTTTCATTTCTTTTACCTGTGAATGTTTGTCAGCTGTCAATCATAGATGGAGCTGTACAAATTGGGTTCTTTTTAAATTTCTTTTGCTTTTAAATGCTTCTGTCAAGTATCAAACATAGATGGTACTGTGCAAACAAGTTCACTTTGTAGAAATCATTTGCTGTCCTGACAATAAAATCCGGGCAAAAATTTGACGTGTCATGCGTATTTCGACAAATGTGGTAAATCAGGCTTTTATTGAGGTTATGTTCCCGTCAAAATAAATAAATAAAATTTTAATTAAACGTCAGAATTACTAGTGACATGCGTTAAACGTCAACAATATTAAAGTGAAGTTTACATTGTGCAAATAACGTGCCCGGATTTTATTGTCCGCTACTGTACAATTTACAAACGATAAAATATTGTCACTGGCACCATCTACAATTCAAAAATATAATGTAGCAACCTCGGGGAAAAAAAAAGGAAAATTGACATTTTACGAAGAATTTCCAACAGTCGTTTAAAATTTTTTCGAGCACAGGGGAAAATGTAATTAGAGTGGTGTCATCTATTTAATTAACTATAGCAAATTATGTAATTAAAAAAAAACGTGATCTGTGAAAGTGTTTGATGAAAAAAAATCCACGGTGGCGCCATCTCTGTGTCAACATTCGAAAATGAACGACGTTTCGTGAGGACTGCGCATTTTCCTCTTACTTTCTTCAATTTAATTATTTTCAAGAAATATGGTCGTTTTATTTTTTTAAACATCACAAGTGAAAATGTAACAGTTTTTCTGCGCAAGAAATTTTTAGTGGCGCCCTCTAGGTTTTATCAGTTATACTCAAAATTACATGTAGAGGTGTCCCATTTTCGAGTCTTTTTAAAAACATATTAAGGTTATATTTCTGTCAAAATTTGTATTAAACGTCAAAATTGTTGGCGACATTTTGTATAGGTACACGTATTAAACGTCAAAAATATTAAAGTGAGGTTTACAATGGACAAATCGTTTATACTGTCCGTTACTGTTCAATTTACAAACGACAAAATATTGTCAGTGGCGCCACGCCATCTACAGTTCAAAAGTTGAAATTGACTGACGTTTCACGAGGCGTTTGAAACTTGTTTTATTTCTTTATTTATTTTAGAGGTAATGACAAATTTTTTTTAGTTAATAACATTTCGAAAAAGCGGAACAAAAGCAATATAATATAACCATCTCGAAAAAAAAAAATTACATTTTTGGAGGAATTTCGAACAATCGTTTAAAATTGCCTTTCGAGCAAAGGGGGAAATGCAGTTAGAGTGGTTTCTTTTTAATTTAAAAAAAAATCGTGAACTGTCAAAGTATATTTGTGGAAAAACATCCGCGGTGGCGCCATCTATGTTTCGACAGTCGTAAATGAATGACATTTCACGAGGACTACGCATTTTCAAGAAATATGGTTGTTTAATTAAAAAAAAAATCACAAATGAAAACGTTAACAATTTTTTCTACGCAAGAAATTTTCAGTGGCGCCCATAATAAAATCCTAAGCCTTTGACGTGGTTCTAAGCTGGGCATTGTCTCGATTTGAAAAATTGAAATTCGGCTTAATTTTCGACCAGTTATTAGTGGCGCCATCTAATGGATGTTTCGATACTTAACATATAGGTCTGGCAACTTTTCTTAAGTTTGTTTAATCTGTCTATATTGGTCAATGTCCATGATTCCAATTGTATTATTATTTGTATTCCGGACGTTAATTTAATTTATCAACGTTTATCGAGTCTAGGTATCAAAAAAGAAAAGAAAACCAACTGTCACACTTTTCCCAATTTGTCCAATTTCATGAGCTCTTGAATCAGCAAAAGCATTTTTAGTTTCCACTAGCGCCATCTGGGGCTAGCTTGAATTTAATTTATCACATTTCAACGAGGCGTTCAAAGTTCTTTTAATTCCGAGGAGGAATCAACGCATTGTTCATTTGGCGCCATCTAGTGGAAATTAAATGAACTATTTTTATACTCATTCTAACTCCGATGCGTTTCAAAAATCAATCATTTGTGATTTATGCGAGAAATCAAAAGCTGTTTTGTGCCGTGACGAAAATGTATTATTTACGTTATTGTTGCTGTATTTATATTGTTTGTTGCGTTCTTTCTTTGTTTTACATTATTATAATTACACCGTGTATTTTGAGGTTATGTAGCGCTAATTTCGTAATAAATATTAAAACGGGATTTTTCATTTTGCTTGGAAAAGTCACAAGATGAAATTAATTTTGAAACGGATTTCAGAAATTGAAGCTCGGCTTAATTTTCAATTTGTTATCAGTGGCGCCATCTACCGGACGTTTGGATGCTTAACAGATAGGTCCAGACAAAATCTTTGCAATTTTTCTTGAGTTTCTTTTAATCTGTCTGTACTAGTCGATGCCCGTCACTCCAATCGTATTACAATTAAAATTCTTGATAAGTTAAAAAAAAAAACTTTTTCCAATTCGCCCAATCTCACGAATTCTTAATTCAGCACAAATATTTTTAGTTTCTGCTAGCGCCATCTTCTTTTAATTCTGAGGAGTTAGCACATTGTTCAATAAGATTCCAATTATGAAGTACGTCTATCGCTGTTGCCGCCACCTAGTGGAAATTAAATGAACATAGTTCTGGTTTATTTTGTATTTTGACAAAGTACTTGCATTCAAAAAGAAAAAATACTGACTTTGCCAGATGAAGTTTGGACAGAAGGAAGAGTTGCTGCGAAACTACAGTCTATTGAGTTTGACATTTCAAATCTCTTTTTACATTTTAGCAGAAACATAAACTCAATAAAAACCTGATTTACCAAATTTGGCTAAATATGCATGATATGTCAAATAGTTGCCCGCATTTTATTGTCCGCTACTGTACCTTCGCTTCTGAATTAATTTTCTGAACGTAACTCAATGGAAAAGTTCTATTTTCCTGAACGCGACCTCAATTAATTGATCGTCATTTGTTTGATTTTATCAACTGAATATCGTGTTTCTTGTTTCTTCATGTAGATATTATTCGTTTTTTTTTTTCTAAAATATTACAGAAAGTACAATTTGTTTTTCGTTCAAGAATTCTACGTATGGGATGCGTTCGAAAACTCTGGTCCAAAGTAAGACATAACACATAAGATGTGTCTTTGGCATGCTTATATTGATAGGTTATAACGATTTCCTGAGATTTTCTAAAATGTTTTACAACAGTTTCTAATTAAAAAAAATCTTATTCATTTTCGTTCCTTCGTGTTTTTTTCGTCAAACGATCGTCATTTGCTTTGCTTCATTAATTCATCATTATTTGCTTTGCTTTGACTTTATCAATTGAATTTCATTACTTTCATTATTCAGTTTTTTTTTTCTAAAATATTACAGTTTTTTCTTAAATTATTATTATTGCATTTTTCTGGCAAGTTGATCATTTTATTTTCTTTTATTGTTTTTTATCATAAATTAGTTCATAAAAAGACGCGTTCAGAATATTCAGGGGAGCATTAACCGTGGAGTGCGTTTGGAAACTCCAAGGTGAGATGTAAAACCTAAGACGTATTTTTTAACGTGTTATAATAATTGATTGTTTCGTCGCTGTAGGACTAATATATAAGGATGGTTCATAGCTCATTTATTTCATCCTTTTAAACATTGGATTTGTCAGTAAATATAATGTACGAACTATGAACTATAAGGATGCGTTCAGAAAAATTAGCGGATTTGTTAAAAAAATAATTCGATTTCATGATGGGGTTCGTTCAGGAAATTGCCTGGGCGTTCGGAAGTATTGAGTGGATTTTTGAAATAGAACGTTCAAAGTTTTGCACAAGCTTTCCGAACGTTCCCTAAGATTTCAACAAGATTTCTAAATGTATCTTCGCTTTTGAACTTTGAATTTTCTAGAATTTGCTCTAATTTTTCTGAGCGTTACTCAACGGAATGGTTCAATTTATGATAGAAGAACAGAAAATTGAAAACGATCTCATGAGAAGAAAAAAGGGCGCTGCTTGAATGACGGATTCTTTCACTTGTTTGATGAACCCAGAAAACCCCAACGATTAAATTAAGGGGCGATTAATTCTCCGGAAGAATCCTTCACCGATTATAAAAAAAACTCGACTTTTCAATTAAAATCATCGACTGTTTAGAATTGAATCTTCCGAAGTTTCTAAAAATAAACAATTTATTTAAAAAAAAAATCGATGCACAGTTTAAATGAAAAGTGACATTGAGAAAATAATTTCAAAAAGAAAGAAAACACAAAAACTTCGGCTTTCGATAAATTGACTTTAAAACTCAAACTTAGATGAAGGGGGCGGGGGGTTAAACAAAAGACGATCGATTTGTCGATAGATTTCGACCAATTTGAACGAATTACCAAAATTCGTTTAAAATTAAAATGTTCCGCTGTTTAAAAAAGAAAAAAGAAAAAAGTGTAAGTGATTAAAAAAATAAATGATGAGCTACATGAAACAACTGAAATTAAAAAAAAAAAATTAGAAAAATATCAAATACAAGCGAAGTTGTGAAACAAAAGACGATCGATCATTTAATTAATTAAATTGAATTAACCGATCTGGACGACTTTCAGTTGCTTCAAGAATTAAAGGGATAAAAAATTAAAAATTATTTCACAAGAAATTGATAAATGAATAGAGAAAGCGACTTAAAAAATGGGTCAAGTGGATGAACAAAAGATTATTTAAAAAAATATTTTAAAAAAGTGAATTTCAGGAAACAATTCAAGGAAACGAAAAGAACAAAATAGGAAAAATAATATAAACTATATAAAATAAGCCAAATTATAGAAAAATTTGATAATTATATCAAATACACGTTCGACCGATTTGGTCGACTGATTTGGACGAGTTGTTTCAAAAAGTAAAAGTGTAATTACAAAAATTTTTAAAATAATAAAAAAAATGAATTTCGGAAGACAATTTAAAAACGAAAGGAGAAAGCAAAACCACTTAAACAAAAGAAATTCCCAAATTGCATAAGGAATAGGTTGGCAATACAACTTAGAATTTATTGTGGCAACTCTGTTAACGAATAATAATCGACGTGCGACACTCGATCGCCACGTGACACATCCTAATATGGGCATTTCGATAATAACGGTTGAGATCACTCGCGTCATCCGATTTAGCTTATTTTAACACTATAGTTCTCGTTCCAACTTTGATGATACTTGTATCGCTGTGATGAAAGTTATCGGAGTTTTTGCCAAGAAAGATTAGGAAAACTCGAATTCGACGTGGTCGGAAATTCTTAGTGCATCGCCGAACGAGTTTGGTGTGATTTTCAGAACCCTACCAGGACCTGTTTTTTTTTTTTAAACCTAAACGAATGTTAGGGCTTGACGGCATGACGCCATCTTGTTATTAATTACACTGTTTCTTCTTGTAACTCAGGCTTTTTCTTTAGGATACATTAGGATATATTTGTTTATTTAACCGCTATTTTGCGACCGCTTCGTACATCGTGCAGAATACACGCAGGGATGTGTAGACAACCTTGACCTACAGGACACATTCTTGATTGAGTGAGTTTGTTCAGTGTAACTTAATTTACTGCTTCGTGACGCTGCGTTGCTAAAGAGCGAATTTTCGACAGATCTTGCGCCGTAAATTATTTGATGTAAATTGTTGTAATAGAAATAAGGCGGATGAGATCTCTGAAGTATCGAGTTGACCTACAGCAATCCTTGATTGCGTGAGTTTGGTCAGGATTACTTAATTAACTGCTTCGTGACGCTGCGTTGCTAAAGAGCGAATTTTCGACAGATCTTGCGCCGTAAATTATTTGATGTAAATTGTTGTAATAGAAATAAGGCGGATGAGATCTCTGAAGTATCGAGTTGACCTACAGCAATCCTTGATTGCGTGAGTTTGTTCAGGATTACTTAATTAACTGCTTCGTGACGCTGCGTTGCTAAAAAGCGAATATTCGCCAGATCTTGCGCCGTTCATTATTTGGTGTAAATTGTTGTAATAGAAATAAGGCGGATGAGATATGAAGTATCGAGTTAAGTAAAAAAATAAGCTGTACACTCAGGTACAACATTCTTAAGTCACTTTAGACGTAGAGGCGTAGTGTTTCGGCAACTTTCTGTCGCATACCTGTTTTTGACATTGTAATCATTCTGTGCATCTGTGTATTTGCGCCACTACCCTAAATGTACAAGCGAGTGATTGTTGTTGAACGATTAATTGCAAAGCCGAGGCCCAGTATAATATAATATAATTAGAGCAAATTTTTTTTTCAAATTATTATAACTTCTGTAAATTTTCTGAATAACCCCTAAAATTCTACATAGAAGTATTTTTTTGTGTAGAAGAAAGACATGCTCTTAGGCGCAAGCATGTCTTTCCGTCTGTGACAATTTTCCATGTCTTTCAGTTGAGATAATGAAGGGCGAAGACTTTCTCTACGTAATTATTTGGAAACTGTTCGTGATCATTTTTTTAACAAAACAAATACATACTTCGAGCGATTTTTGTCTAAATTTTTAGGACCTTGTTTTCTTTGAAGCATACGGGGGGGGGGGACATGGAGTGGAAGAGACTTTCCGGCTTCATTTACGCGACAAAAATATTACCGACTTATTTTTAGTTTAATCATTCTGTGTCGCAGAGAAGACAGACGGCCTCGGCGGTAGACGAAGCGCCGAAAACGAGAAAGTCGAATGCATGTCGGCGTGGGCCAGACAAAGACACCTAGCGGCGCCACCGGCCCAACGCAGCGTCTGGCCCCCAAGTACTTCTGCATGTTCGTCTAAGTGGCCTCTGCCTTTATCAGGCGACTTAAAATATCCGGTGACTAACGCGCTTATAATTGGTGTCTTGGATCTTAACTTTATTATGCACTTTACTTATCGCCGCCGTTCGATTCTCATTCTCATTCTCATTCTCCCATAAATTATTCGGGCGTACTTGTTGTCTCTTGTTAATCTCAGCGGCCGGCGCGGCGTAGATTACGCCGGTTACTTTGTCGTTTCTTTCCCTTCCTTCTCCGTCAGGGTTACACGCCTTTGTTTTCTTCAAGCATCGATTTTAATATTCATACGCCGTTGTCGTACAAGGATTTATATGTCGATGTTGCTGCACGTACACAAACGGCGAGTTTTTCAAGTCGAGACTTGACACGCTGCCAAGCCGGCCGTGGGGAACTTTCGTTTAGTCATTGCATTTTTAATAATCGCATAAAGTTCGTTTTATTGCTCGGTGGTATCGCGAGAGAGCGAATAAATTACACGTCTCGTAATTATTAATGCGGTAATTGGCCGGGAAACGCAGCGTGCGAGATTCTAATTTCATGCAGAAAATCGAAGGAAACGCAGCGGAATTACCACCACACGTAATAATAATAAGCGATGCGCGTACAACGCCGTCCATAAATCCGTTTATAAATTATTAATGCTCCGTGTATTTATTAAAAAGGCCTGCGGGCATTTGCGGACTTGAAACAGTAAATCAGGGCCGGCACTGTGGCCTTCCACATAAAATAAACAAAGAATCCCAGCCGCTTACTACCTATTAACGACTAAGTTAAATTCTGGTTTATAATTAACGTAAATTAAACGCCTTCTTGATTTAGGCTAATTTAATTTTCCAAACACTGCACGTTCTTCATTTAAAAATGCTTAGTTCGGAAAAATAATCATAGATGGCGCCACCCCATTTTTTTTTCAACAGTACCTTTCATAGCACATTTTTATTTTATTTTATAATTTTTAGTTTTAGTTATGATTTTGCTTTAAAAATAAAACGATCGCGATCGTTCAAATCCCAGGGAGCGTTTTTAAAATAGCAAATTGTTTTCATAACGAAAACAATCCGTTCGAAAAATTAATAACTCAGTATTGGGACGCGTTCAGAAAGTTTGAGTACGTCCAGATTCTTCACAAATCAAAAAGATTTAATAAAATATCGACGAGTTCGACATTCCCAAAACAATCCAAAGTATACTATAATTTATTCGAAAATGCATTCGACGGAGGGGCGGTGGGGGGGGTCAAAGAAGGTTGGGTTTTCACGAATTCAGAAACTTTTTAATCCGCGCGGCGTGAGAACGTTCTACAAAAAAGGGGAATACGTTCAGGAAATTTACTCACAATCGGTATTGGGATGCGTTCAGAAAGTTTGAGTACGTCCAGATTCTTCACAAATCAAAAAAAAAAATTGAAAAATCAACCATAGTTCGACGGCGCTATTTGTTTTTTATTCATTTGTTAATTGTTGATGATTGTAACGAGTTTCGAGTTTGCGTTGCGTCGGTTGAAACGAATAGAATTCAAAATTAGCGCGCCTTTGAAACAATTTAAAAGCGACTGGGAAATTCAAAATTCGCGCGCTTTTGAAATTCGAATTTCGCGCCAATTTGTTGTACACGGCCGGGAAATTCAAAAAGTTCGGAACGTTCGGTTGTTTAAACAAAATAATAATAATAATTTTTTTTCCTCAACAACGATGACGGCGCTTTGCGTTATTCACTTGTTTCGCTAATGCGATGTTTACTACTACAAAAAAATTCATGTTCATTCCATTGCGTCGGTCGAGACGAAGAGGATTCAAAATTCGTCCGCCTTTAAAATTCGAATTTCGCGCCGATTTAAGAGCGAGCGGGAAATTCAAAATTCGCGCGCTTTGAAATTCGGAAACGAGCGGGAAATTCAAATTTGTAGTGATTGACCATTAGCGATGTTTTTTTTTTTTATAATTTATAACGATGACAATAACGACGACGGTACGTTCCGTTATTCACTTGTTTATTAACGCGATGTTTGGTAAAGTGCGCCTTAAAAATTCGAATTTCGCGCCTATTTAAAAACGACCGGGAAATTCAAAATTCGCGCGCTTTTAAGACTCGAATTTCGCGCCAATTTTTAAAGCCAGGAAATTCAAATTCATAGTGACTGAACAATTGGCGATGGTGCTTTTTTTTTTAATTTATGAGGATGACAATAACGACGACGGTACTTTCCGTTATACACTTGTTTATTAACGCGATTTTGGTAAAGCGCGCCTTAAAAATTCGAATTTCGCGCCGATTTAAAAACGACCGGGAAATTCAAAATTCGCGCGCTTTTAAGATTCGAATTTCGCGCCAACTTGGAAACGACCGGAAAATTTAAGTTCGTAGTGATTGAACAATTGGCGATCGTGTTTTGTTTTTGTTTTTCAAATTTACAACGATGACAATAGCGATGACGGTACTTTCCGTTAGTCACTTGTTTATTAACGCGATTTTGGTAAAGCGCGCCTTAAAAATTCGAATTTCGCGCCGATTTAAAAGCGACCGGGAAATTCAAAATTCGCGCGCTTTTAAGACTCGAATTTCGCGCCAATTTTTAAAGCCGGGAAATTCAAATTCATAGTGACTGAACAATTGGCGATGGTGCTTTTTTTTTTAATTTATGAGAATGACAATAACGACGACGGTACTTTCCGTTATTCACTTGTTTATTAACGCGATGTTTGGTAAAGCGCGCCTTAAAAATTCGAATTTCGCGCCGATTTAAAAACGACCGGGAAATTCAAAATTCGCGCGCTTTTAAGATTCGGATTTCGCGCCAACTTGGAAACGACCGGGAAATTTAAATTCGTAGTGATTGAACAATTGGCGATCGTGTTTTGTTTTTGTTTTTCAAATTTACAACGATGACAATAGCGATGACGGTACTTTCCGTTAGTCACTTGTTTATTAACGCGATTTTGGTAAAGCGCGCCTTAAAAATTCGAATTTCGCGCCGATTTAAAAGCGACCGGGAAATTCAAAATTCGCGCGCTTTTAAGACTCGAATTTCGCGCCAATTTTTAAAGCCGGGAAATTCAAATTCATAGTGACTGAACAATTGGCGATGGTGCTTTTTTTTTTAATTTATGAGGATGACAATAACGACGACGGTACTTTCCGTTATTCACTTGTTTATTAACGCGAGGTTTGGTAAAGCGCGCCTTAAAAATTCGAATTTCGCGGCGATTTAAAAACGACCGGGAAATTTAAATTCGTAGTGATTGAACAATTATTGGCGATCGTGTTTTGTTTTTGTTTTTTAAATTTACAACGATGACAATAGCGATGACGATACTTTCCGTTACTCAGTTGTTTATTAATGTGATATTTGGTAGAGCGCGCTTTAAAAATTCGAATTTCGCGCTAATTTAAAAATGACCGGGAAATTCGAAATTCGCGCGCTTTTCAAATTCGAATTTCGCGCCGATTCGGAAGCGACCGGGAAATTCAAACTGGTACGAAACTGGTTCGGTCATTTAAACGAGTTTTTCTCCTCAGTAACGATGGCGGCGCTTTCCGTTATTCACTTGTTTATTAATGCGATGTCTGGCGAAACGCGCTTTTCAAATTCGAATTTCGCGCCAAATTAAAGACGGCCGGGGAAATTCAAACTGACTTGAAGTATTCGGTCACAAATCAGAGAATTTTTTTTCCGTAGTGATTGAACTATTGGCGATCGTGTACGATGACGGTACTTTTCGTTATTCACTTGTTTATTAATGCGATTTTAGCGAGACGCGCTTTTAAAGTTCGAATTTCGCGCCAAATTAAAAACGGCCGGGGAAATTCAAACTGACTTGAAGTATTCGGTCACAAATCAGAGAATTTTTTTTCCGTAGTGATTGAACTATTGGCGATCGTGTACGATGACGGTACTTTTCGTTATTCACTTGTTTATTAATGCGATTTTAGCGAGACGCGCTTTTAAAGTTCGAATTTCGCGCCAAATTAAAAACGGCCGGGAAATTCAAACAGACTTGAAGTATACAGTCACAAATCAGAGAATTTTTTTTCCGTAGTGATCGAACTATTGGCGATCGTGTACGATGACGGTACTTTTCGTTATTCACTTGTTTATTAATGCGATTTTAGCGAGACGCGCTTTTAAAGTTCGAATTTCGCGCCAAATTAAAAACGGCCGGGAAATTCAAACTGACTTGAAGTATTCAGTCACAAATCAGAGAATTTTTTTTCCGTAGTGATTGAACTATTGGCGATCGTGTACGATGACGGTACTTTTCGTTATTCACTTGTTTATTAATGCGATTTTAGCGAGACGCGCTTTTAAAGTTCGAATTTCGCGCCAAATTAAAAACGACCGGGAAATTCAAACCGACTTGAAGTTCTCGGTCACGAACCGGTGAATTCCTTTTTCGCCGTGATCGAACAATTGGCGATCGTGTTTTGTTTTTTTTTTTTTGTTAGTTTACGCCCGAATTTTACAAATCCTCTCAACGCGCAAGCGCAATTAAAATTTCGCGCCAAGTCAGCGACGCCCGGGAAATTCAAATTAGTTTAACTTTTAACGAAAACGAATTTCAAGGATTTTTCGTTATTTTTTTTTTGCTTTTAATTAAGAAAACGATTTTCTAAACTTGCGTTGTCCTTCCGTCAAGGACAAGCATACTTAATCTTGCAAAAAAGAAATTTTGCAAAAGAAAAGCCCGAGCTTTTCACATTCGAATTGCATGTCGAAATGCATTCGACGGAGGGGCGGGGGGGGGGGGGGTCAAAGAAGGTTGGGTTTTCACGAATTCAGAAACTTTTTAATCATCCGCGCGGCGTGAGAACGTTCTACAAAAAAAGGGAATGCGTTCAGAAAATTTACTCACAATCGGTATTGGGATGCGTTCAGAAAGTTTGAGTACGTCCAGATTCTTCACAAATCAAAAAAAAAAAAATTGAAAAATCAACCAGAGTTCAACATTCCCAAAACAATCCAAAGTATACTATAATTTATTCAACAATGCATCCGACGGAGGGGAGGAGGGGGTTCAAAGGTTAGGTTTCCCACAAATTCAGAAATTTTTAAAGCCGCGCGGCGTGGGAGCGTTCTACAAAACAAAAAAAAAGGAAATGCGTTCAGAAAATTTACTCACAATCAGTATTGGGATGCGTTCAGAAAGTTTGAAAACGTCCAGATTCTTCACGAATCATAAATTTTGAAAACGAGTCAACGAGTTCAATATTAAATTAATCAATAAGAAAAAAGTTGTCCGACCTGAGAAGAATACGTTCAGAAACTTTACGTAACACATTAATGCGTTTAGACATACGACACAGAAATACGTTCAGAACATTTCTGATTTTAAATTTGACTGAAATTTCACACATTTCCGTAAACAACAACAACAAAATGCATTTAGGGAATTTATTCAATGTATTAATGTATCTTAGAAATTCATTTGTGTTTAGAATACATTCAGAATATGTGGGTGCGTTCAGATTCTCCACATATAAAAAACCCAGATAGCTTTAAAATGTCAAAATGTTCTATCCATTAAAAAGTAGGTTCAGAAATATTATTGCTCGTACTTTTATGGGTGTGTATGTTCAGACGGCTTATCCGACATAGGAGGGATTTCACGCGAAAATTTGAGTACGTTCAAAAACTGAAAATGTCAAAAACGATGCTTCAGTAAATTGATTCAATGTAGCAATGAGAGTTTAATCATTGACACTTCGATTCAACGATGGAACACGTTCAGAAAATCTGAGTGCGTTCAAATTCTTCACAAATTACAAACGTCAAAAACTATTTTGCTATATTACTGCGTTCAATAAATTAGCCAATTCGCAGCTGTATAAAAAAATACCGAGTGATCTTTTCTTAATATTTTATCAACTCTTACAATGGAATTTGGACGGCATGTCGTAGCTTTACTATAAAACAGCATAAAGGAGTGCAGTGACGTACTTTTCACTTAAGCTAAGACATGCCGACCAGATTTCACGGACAAAGTTGGTAAAAAAATCACTCGGTACAATCCAGTGTCAGGTTGCGTTCGGAAAAGATGATTTTCTTTTTATTGAGGTGCATTCAGAAAATTAGTTTGGCTGTGAGAATACATTCAGAAAATTTATTCAAATTTCAGAGAACGCTCACAAATCTTGCACACGTTTATTTTTTCAAAAACAATTCCGTACAATTAGTCAAGTATCTTCCGTGTTTTACTAAAACTGATTCAATGAAAGGGTGCGTTCAGAAAAAGAGTTTCTTCACTGAACTGCACTTATTAGAAAAATTAAGTTTTTTTTTTAGTGAAAAATTAGTCCTAAATGAGTGGATTCAAGCGATTAATACAGAGTGTTTACGGTCTTCCCTGTATCCTTTTAGGATGCGATGGTACACTTCAGAAGTAGTCGATAAACCTTAAAACGGCTTAGTAAAAGTCGCCTCATAAGCGAGATAATGGGTAATTCATTTTTACATTAAACGATTAATTTATCTTAAACACTGGTAATCTACTACTTAATCAGTAATCAATCTTGGGCGGTTGCAAAAAATATTGTTCAATTGTTATTACGTTTGTTTTTTGACACGCAAAGTTGTTTTTTACTATCACCTTTGTTTGACTGAAAATTTTATTATTTTTGGGGTACGTTCAGGAAATTAGCGAGATTTTTAAAATACAAGGGTGCGTTCGGAAACTCTCGCTCGAAGCAAGATGTAACCACGACGTTTCCTTGACACGCTAATTATTTTCTTCATTCGCGATCTGCCTTCACCTTATAAAGCAAAGTCGACGTGGCCAGAGTCTAATGGTATTTACGATTGTAATCGTCGCGCCGTAGTTGAAACGGCGTGCCCGTTATTAGCTCGAATAATAATAAAGCGAAGCGAGGAATTTTACAATTGAAAACCCACGGTTCACATACGTACGGTTTTACGAGCGTAAAGAGCGGCATAATTTACACAATTTCCGAACGGGTAAGCGGCGATAATTGTGATGTAAGCGGCGCCGGTGAGCTGCGTGCGCTAAAAGAAAAGGCGAAACATGATTCACGACGACGAACGCGTATATTTAGACGCTTCTGACTCAGTTTTCAAGCATCTTACGTTTGTCGTATCTGTTTCATCGGCGCGATTTCGTTTCGCGGCCCCTTTGTTTCATCGCAAGTTCAATATTTGTTTACGTTTCGTACATGACTTTTACTGATACCATAAAACGAAGTTTGTTTACGTGCGCGCGCGCGATAAACAAACAAAGAATAACTACTAGTATATAGGCTACCACCTATCTGTTGTGTATTAACCGGAGATTAGGTTTCCTCCTTTGTGGCGCAGCAAATTCGTCACTAATTGTATGCGATAAAACTGCGAAATTCGCCGTTTATCTTTTATCCACTCGTACTTTGAGCGTCAAGGCAATTTTCTGAACGCACCCCAATTCGAAATCTAATTATACGTATTGATGACCTGACCTAGTGACCTGCGTAGCCAAAGACAAACGTAATGTTACATGACTTACACTAACAAAATATTATTATTATTTACTCATTATTGGGATTGGGATGCGTTCAGAAACTTTGAGTACGTTCAGATTCTTCTTCTTAAAGCTCAACGAGTTCAATATTCCCAAAAAAAAAACATCCAAACTATTCTGAAAGTTTATTCAAAAGTGCATTTGAAAGGGGAAACTGAGGAGTGTCTTCATGCGCACACGCATCGTCAAACATCTCTACGAGCAAGCGTGTCCGTCTGTGGATTTTTTTTTTTTGTAATTTACATCATGCATGTCACCGTTACAAAATGAGACTTGGCCTTGCATCCTCTAGATACTAAAAAAAAAAAGATAGCCTACGGTTGCAAAACCTTTCGAAACACGTGCGGCAATTTTTATTTGGCTCTTCGAGGAATCGTTTAACTTGTAAAGTGGTGGTAGATGGTGGTCGAAATAGTTGAGATTTTGTTTACCCAAGAACAATTCCACCTCGAGTACCTGTTCTGTGGCGACGGGCGACGCGGGGCCCACCTCCTTAACGATAAGAAACTCTCCGTTACAAGTGAAAGCACTCAGGCACAGGTAAGTCGCAAAGAGGATCACGGCCGATTTCGAAAACGGGCACGATTTACGGCCGCACTAAACGAGATTAGAATGGCATCTCTGTGATTTCGGAACGCCGCGCCGGCGAGGACCTCTTAAGCTAATGGCTGATTAATAGGTGTCGTCGAGCGCGTTTTAATTCACTTTAGAAAACGATGTTTCTTTTGAGAATCAATGATCTCTGCAATATAAATATTTTATTGATGATGTTACACCTTTTTATAAGTCATCAATTCAAGACGGTTTCTAATGACTTGATGGACTGATGGTCTGGAATGTTGCAGGTAGAGACCAATCACAATTTTAAGAATTGTCACGATTTTATCCGGAATGTGGCGAAGTCATTTGAAAAATGTTTTTGCAAGAGATGGTCCAAAAATACTTCTGTGCTATTAAATGCAATCGAAAAAAAAACTTATTCAAAATCGGTGGCAGTTACATCAGAAATTCGGTGGCAGAACAAAAACTAGGTTATGTTACGGAACGATTTGACATTGACAACACAGCATGAAAGGCATAAAAACCTTTAACTTTTAACTATGATCCATCAATAAGCTGCTGTTAAAACAAGCTAGTCATCAACAACATCAAACGTCAGTGTAAACTGCCTACCATTTCTTAAGTTGATTTTTCTTTCAATCGCACGTGATTAAGTTAAATTCTGGTTTATAATTAACGTAAATTAAACGCCTTCTTGATTTAGGCTAATTTAATTTTCCAAACACTGCACGTTCTTCATTTAAAAATTCTTAGTTCGGCAAAATAATCATAGATGGCGCCACTCCATTTTTTTTTTCAACAGTACCTTTCATAGCACATTTTTATTTTATAATTTTTAGTTTTAGTTATGATTTTGCTTTAAAAATAAAACGATCATTCAAATCCTAGGGAGCATTTTTAAAATATCAAATTGTTTTCATAACGAAAACAAGCCGTTCGAAAAATTAACTCAGTATTGGGATGCGTTCAGAAAGTTTGAGTACGTCCAGATTCTTCACAAATCAATGATTTAGGCTAATTTTGTCTTCAAAACACTGCACGTTCTTAATTTTAAAATGCTTAGTTTCGAAATAGATGGCGCCACTCGATGTTTTTTTTAGATTTTTTTTATGATAGCTTTCAAAGTACATTTTTATTTTACTTTACAATTTTCAGTCTTAGTTATCGTCTTGTATTAAAAATAAAACAATCGTCAATCTTTCAGTTTTCTTCCTTAACAAAAAATCGAACCTTTTCGAACGCGAATTGGTCGCAAATGATTTCCGAAAAGTAGCGTTTAATCTCAAGAAGGAAGAAGAAGAAATAAATTTTGTTTTCTAAGCACTTCACGTCCTTAATGCAAACGTTCTTGGTTCCGAAAAATAAATAATCGGAGTTAGAATGAGTATAAAAATTGTTTCTTCTACACATAAAAAATACTTCTATGTAGAATTTTAGGGGTTATTCAGAAAATTTACAGAAGTTATAATAATTTGAAAAAAAAAAATGCTCTAATTATATTATATTATAACAAACAAGTGAAAGAATCCGTCATTCAAGCAGCGCTTTTTTTTTCTTCTCATGAGATCGTTTTCAATTTTCTGTTCTTTTACCATAAATTGAACCATTCCGTTGAGTAACGCTCAGAAAAATTAGAGCAAATTCTAGAAAATTAGTTCAAAAGCGAAGATACATTTAGAAATCTTGTTGAAATCTTAGGGAACGTTCGGAAAGCTTGTGCAAAACTTTGAACATTCTATTTCAAAAATCCACTCAATACTTCGAACGTCCAGGCAATTTTCTGAACGTACCCCATCATGAAAACGAATTATTTTTTTAACAAATCCGCTAATTTTTCTGAACGCATCCTTATAGTAGTTCATAGTTCATAGTATTTACTGACAAATCCAATGTTTAAAAGGATGAAATAAATGAGCTATGAACCATCCTTATATATTAGTCCTACAGCGACGAAACAATCAATTATTAACACGTTAAAAAATACGTCTTAGGTTTTACATCTAACCTTGGAGTTTCCAAACGCACTCCACGGTTAATGCTCGCCTGAATATTCTGAACGCGTCTTTTTATGAACTAATTTATGATAAAAAACTAAAAGAAAATAAATTGATCAACTTGCCAGAAAAATGCAATAATAATAATAATTTAAAAAAAAACTAATTGTACATCCTGTAATATTTTAGAGAAAAAAAAAACTGAATAATGAAAGTGATGAAATTGAATTGATAAAGTCAAAGGAAAGCAAATAATGATGAATTAATGAAGCAAAGCAAATGACGATCGTTTGACGAAAAAAACACGAAAGAACGAAAATGAATAAGATTTTTTTAAATTAGAAACTGTTGTAAAACATTTTAGAAAATCTCAGGAAATCGTTATAACCTATCAATATAAGCATGCCAGAGACACATCTTATGTGTTATGTCTTACTTTGGACCAGAGTTTTCGAACGCACCCCATACGTAGAATTCTTGAACGAAAAACAAATTGTACTTTCTGTAATATTTTAGAAAAAAAAACGAATAATATCTACATGAAGAAACAAGAAACACGATATTCAGTTGATAAAATCAAATGACGATCAATTAATTGAGGTCGCGTTCAGGAAAATAGAACTTTTCCATTGAGTTACGTTCAGAAAATTAATTCAGAAGCGAAAGGTACAGTAGCGGACAATAAAATGCGGGCAAGTATTTGACATATCATGCATATTCAGCCAAATTTGGTAAATCAGGTTTTTATTGAGGTTATGTCTCTGCTAATATGTAAAAAGAGATTTGAAATGTCAAACTTGATAGACTGTAATTTCGCAGCAACTCTTCCTTCTGTCCAAACTTCATCCGGCAAAGTCAGTATTTTTTCTTTTTGAATGGAAGTACTTTGTCAAAATACAAAATAAACCAGAACTATTAACAACAGTAAAATTTATCTTAAATGTCAGAATTGCAAGAGATATTTTGCTTATACAGGGTGTCCCAATAGTGTGTTCTCGGGCCATATCTCCATAACTACTGAAGATACAAAAAAATATTCAACATAGTTTCTTTTTTAATTTAAGAGATCTACAACACATAATTATTTTCATATATACAGAGTGAATCAAAACAGTGGTGCCGGACACAACTTTTTTATTTCAAATGGCATGCCCTATATATGAAAGTTAAGTAAGTTTTGATTAAACTAAATTAAAAAAGAAATTGTGTTGAAAATTTTTTTTGTATCTTCAGTAGTTATGGAGATATGGCCCGAGAACACACTGTTGGGTCACTCTGTATATCGAACGTCAAAAAAATATGAAAGTAAGGTTTACATTGTAGAAATGAGTACCCGGATTTTATTGTCCGCTACTGTACATACCTTCAGAGAAGTTATCAATTCTCTCGTATTTTTTTTTTTAACAAATCGAACCTTTTTCGAAAAAAAACCTAAAAAAAGAAATCGTTTTCTACATACTGCACGTTCTTAATTAAAAGGTTCTTAGTTCCGAAAAATTATCATAGATGACGGCACTCGACTTTTTTTTTTGCAGCTCCGCTTTTACTTTACAACTTTTACTTCTAGCTTTTAGTTATCGTTCTGTATGAAAAATAAAACGACGTTTCTTTACAAATCGAACCTTTTTCGAAAGCAAATCGATTTTAATTTCGAATTATTTCTAAATGGCGTTTTACCTCAAAAAGAAATTGTTTCCTGAACACTACACAGGAACTTGAAAGTATTTAGTCCCGAAGAATAATCACAGATGACGCCACTCCACTTTTTATTAGTATCTACCTTTCGGAGCACTTTTTTTTGTATCACCTTCAAAGCACCTTTTTTTTTACTTTACAACTTTTAGTTTTAATTAAGTCGTTTCGTATTAAAAACAAAACGACGTCAGTTTTTTTTTGTTTTTTTTTACAAATCGGGCCTTTTTCGAAAGCGAATCGATTTTAATTTCGAATTAATTGTGAATAGCGTTTTACCTAAAAAAAAAAATTGTTTTGGAAACACTCACACGCTGCATACGAACTTAATTTTAAAATTTTTAGTTTCGGGAAATAATCATAGATGGCGTTCCTCATTTTAGTATTAGTACCCTCTTATTTACAACTTTTAGTTTTAGCTATGATTTTGCATTAAAATTAAAACGATTGTTAATTTTTGTTTTGGTATTTTTTTTAATAAATCGCACTGTTTTTGAAAACGAATTGATTTCCGTTTCAAATTACATAATTCTAAAAAGTTGTGTTTAACCTCAAAAAAGAAAAGTAAATAAATCTTGTTTTCTAAACACTGCACCTTCTCGATTAAAAAATTCTTAGTTTCGAAAAGACGCTAGTAGATGACGCTACTCGATTTTTTTCTTAATGGTTTTGTATTAAAAAAAAAAAACTACGTCGGTTTTTTAATTTTCTTTTTTAAAACAAATCACACCTTTTTTCGAAACCGAATTGGGCGTTTTCGAAATTTGGAGCGGTATTTACCTCGATCCATGTACCGCCCCAATTTTCGAAAATAAGGATTGATTTTAATTGCAAACTAAAATAAATAAATTTTAACATTGGATTGCGTTCAGAAAATTTCTTTGTTTTTACGTTTTGATACGTTCAGGAAACTCCTCCTATTTTAGGAGGCATTCACAAATTTGATACATATTGCTTTGTTCTCAGGTTATTTTGCAAATTTTCTAATTTTTTGTTGTTTTTTTCTCTCGGTGGCTCTTCTTCGATGATGAATTTTGCGGTGTATCTCGTAGATCAATTTCTTTGTTGTAGAGTGTATTTATGTGCGATACATTTTGGATGTAAAAGGCACTCGTGAGTCTTCACATTCAAAATTATCTAATGTCAGTGTGTGTGTATAATAAAACATATCGTACCTGGAATAAAAACGTAAAACAGAGTTTCTTGCACCAGTTTAAGTAATTAATTTTCATTGTTGAATGAAGTCCATAATTAGGTGAATTTAATGTATGAATAAAAAGGCACTTCCTAATTTCTTAATCTTATTTATTCTAGCGACCGGTTTCGGTGTATGGTTGTGGATTCTAGGATGTTTATAAGTTCTATTGAGTTATTTAAAGTATGTTCAGTTTTGAAATTAGTGGTGTTATTAAATATGTCGATAAGTGTTTTTATTTAAAAGATGGGTAGGTGAATTTATAGAGTTAACTATGGGTCGGATTGGTATGTTTGGTTTGTGCAGTTTTGGTTTACCGTATAAACGTGGTAAAGTTGGGTTCATTGGTATAAGTTTCTTGTAAGTATATCGATCAATATATTTTAAAAGTGTATTTTGAGTATTTTGAATTGTGACAAAATTTGTTACTAACATTAACTCTCTAATTATGTATTTTACAAAATCTAACCTAATTTTAAGAACACGTTTTCCAGTCTATTCATTTTTCAAATTTATTTCTAATTATTATATTTTCACACATTGTCGCTAACAATTTTCGATCTAATTACTCTTTTGCAAAATTCTAACTTTATATTATGAACACGATTTTCAATCAATTCAATTTTTATTTCAATTTATTGTATTTATACACAATTTTTCTACAAAAAATATGTATCACCACTCAAACTTCTTCTCTTTCCAAATTTGCAGGCCTGATGAAGGTGATTTTCACCGAAACCGGTCGCTAGAATAAATAAGATTAAGAAATTAGGAAGTGCCTTTTTCTTCATAAATTAATTTTCACAAACTACATAATTGTTATTCCGCAAGAAGAAGTTCGGATTTAACGGACAATTAGGTCAGGTTTTTCACAAAACCTTCCCAATGTTTACTCACTGGTCTATTCGATGCTCCCGTATAGGTTCCATTGCATCAATCGGAAATCGCGCCATAGCGTCACGTGTCGTAGTTTCACGAGATCACTAACACAGCGTCCTCATTTGTTTATTCTCTGAACTTTTTACTATAACTTACACATGATTACCTTTACCCGCAATTCTTTTGTCGCGTCGAAGAAATGGCTTAGGGCCATTTCGTTTGAGTTTGATGGATGATAATGATGATACGGCCCTGATTTAAATGAAATACTAGCAACGATCTGCTTCCGCACCAATAGAAATCAATGACAACTACAGAACGATGCAAAACGTAAATAACAAATAAAATGCACGACTGAATTGCTTTTGTATCATGAATAATGATGCAATGAAAATAAATCAAAACGGCATCTGTCCCTGAAATATAGTATATCGCGTCGGGCAAACATCGATGTTTGTGCAAATAACAAACAAAGTAAAGCAAGTAACAAACACGGCAAACAGTTTCCCGGAAAAATAACAGCAAAACGCGCGGCGCTCATTTGATGCCGGAGACTTTGTTGGTTGGTGTTAGAAAGTCAAACAAACCGCAAATTATCGCGTATTTATTTATTTAGAGCTGAAACCTTGAATGCGTTTGTTGAAAAAAAGTAATACATAGTAATCAAAAACGTCAGGAGTTTTTTTTTAAATAATTTTCTAATTAGAACATTCTTTTAATAAGAGGAATATCCAATATGTTTTATGTCTCGTAAGCTGAAAAAGTATGAGCTGAAGTAAACTATATCTGAGAAAGAAATGCTGGCAATTGTTTCTTGTATTACCAAGCTTAAATTTTACCTTCTTGGAAAAAAGTTTCTTGTTGAAACTGATCACTCAGCTTTACAATCACTTTTCTGTACACGTTTTGGCAACAGTAGAGTATATCGATGGTTTTTATAATTACAACATTTTGATTTTGATATCCATTATGTAAAGGGACAAAACAATGTAACTGCTGATGTGCTGTCAAGAATGCATGGTTCCACAAAGAGTGTTGTAAATGACATTGAAATAAATCTTTATGATTTTCAAAACGCTACAGGAATTTATTCTACAAGGAAGTTCAACGTACTCAAGAACTAATGCACATTAAAGCAAAATTGCAAGAAAAGCAAAGGTATAAGGGATTTAATGTGAGCAATAACATTTTGTATAAAAAAATAGGGGACGAAAATCTTATAACAATAAATGAAGAACTAGCAAGAGAAATAGTAAATGGTCACATTGGTATAAGAAAGACGTGGATGGTTTTTCGTGAAAAATTCTACTGCAAGTATGATTACAATTTAGTGAAAGAAATTTTGAGACTTGTATTTTAGGAAAATGTAAAAATGTTACTTCACAGAATGCTGTATAAAGTGTCACGGTGCAGAATCGTTTAGAATTTGTCGCTGTAGATTTTCTTGGAAATCTAATTGAAAGTACTCACGGGTACAGGAATATTTTTATAATTGTAGATGTGTTCACTAAATATGTTAAGCTCTATCCTACCAGAGATTATCGGACTGGGACTGAAACAGCTTTGAATTGCATTCAACTATACATAAACGAAGTAGGAAAACCTGAAAAATTATTAGCTGATAATGCTTCTTATTTTACCAATGACAGACTTATTAACACATTACAAGATTTGGACATCAAAACTTATTTTTGTAGTGTACGTCACCCTCAAGCAAATGCTGGTAAATGTTACATTCAAGAGGTAACAAAATACTTACCTATTCAAGGCATACTGAATGGGCTCAAGTAGAGAATTTTCTAAATTACACTCCCCATACAGTTACTGGTTTTTCACCCATGTTTCACCCTGATGTTTGAGCAATGCCCCCCAAGACCATGGCCTGAAACACAGGAAGATTTGGATATAGAAACTATTTTCAATAAGTGTAGAGAGAGAATAATGAAGTCATCAGAGAAGTACCTGCAAAAAGTTAATAATAAAATTAAAAATAAAATAAAGTTAAATATAGGTGATTTAGTAATTCTTAGGAGCTATCGTTTAGGCCGATAAATGTGCAAAACTACACTTACCATATCAAGGACCTTACCGTATAAGTGGCGTGTTTGGAGAGAACACTTTCACTCTCGAAAATTTAAACGGGACCAGAAAAAATAAGTTTAAGTTTATTTGTTTTATAATATTTTTTTTTTGTTGTTGTTTATTTTAGAATGAAATTTCTATATTATTTATAATAAAATAATGAAACAAATTTCATTCGGGGAACTTGTCATTAATTCGTTTGAACATTGCAATGAATAATGTCGAAAACAAAAAATGAAGGCCACGTGATCTTTCATGTATTCTATTTTACCATCATCATTATTGTCGGCGTGTTATTTCACTATGACGACCGCATAAGTCATTTCGTACATACCGTATGTTTCATTTTGAGTTGAAAACGGAAAAAGAAGCAAAGTAGGCAGGCGGTGCTTAGCGAACGTTGCCTTAATTAGGCAAAGCATGTCAAAGTGACCTTTCTGTATGTTTTTAAAACTTATTTATTGTGTTATTGTAAGACATTTAACAACGCCATCTGTTGTAACTTGCCTTTTCATTTGTTTTTACGAAGGTGGTTTACTATTGACATACCATCATCCATTGAGTAAACTTTCAACTGAGAGGACAGTCATTTCTGTACGGTAACAATAAATGACTTGCGTTGTTTTAAGACATCGAACAACGCCATCTGTTAATGCACGCCGTAAGCTTCTTCTTTTCGTTTGTATTTACGGGGGTGGTTCGCTAGCTATTCCCCACGATGGGGAATATTAATAAGAAATTGTCGCAGTAAAGAAAGAAACGAATTGTATTTGTGTGAGATACTGAACAGTGCCATCTACTGCAATTCCTTTTTTTTAATAATCTGTTGACCATGTGGAAGGCACACAATTCTTTGTTTTGTCACTGTTTGTTTTTCTCATTAAGAAAGTATTGGTTCTAATAATCTTAATAAACATTTTGTAGGAACTGCAACAAAATCTACTGATTCGATTCGGTTTAAGAATTCTGCACGAAATACACTTTTCTTAAAACCGTTTACTTCAAACGATATTCCTACTATCGTTAATACATTGAAGTCGAATACATTGCAGTGTTTTGGAATATTTGCAGATTTTAGCACAAACGTTTCCACGTTTTGGGAGTCAATTTTATTGCTGTGTTGGGGCCCCACGTTGGTGAAGCAAATTTTGTGCAATGTTATTTGGTAATCTCAGGGTTTTTCAAATTATTCTTTTCTTTAATCTTATTTTTGTTTTTCGTTTAAATCTTATTTGTTTACTGCTATTCTTATTTTGTTGATGTCGGTGACGGCTCCTGCTCCTCTCCTGATGTACTTTGCAGTGTATCTCGTAGGCTGGATTCTTCCTCATGCATGTGTGATGCATTTTGGATGTAGATGGCACTCGCGAGCCTTCACATTCAAAATTATCTGCGTCAGTGTACGTGTCGTGTATGCATGTCGTAGAAGGTAATAGAAACAACGGTTTATTAAATCAAATTTTCAGGAGGAGTCGTACAAGCAAATATCTATCATAAAAGAGTTCAGAGGGTCGAAGTTTTACTTGTTCTTTACATTCTTTTAATTAGAATAGCGTAGCGTAGCTTATGCGTAAGCACTGCGGAACACAAACACAAAATAATTAATCGCACTTAAGGCGATCCCACTATTTTAGTTAATTTAAACGCTTTAGCCACCCAGTATAAGTAAGTGCTTAAAAAGTGAAATACATATTGTCATGTTAATTCGTTTGAATTTTTAATTTTTGATTATAATGTAGATGGCAGTGTTTCTTGGGAATTTTTGTGGGAGGAGGTTGGCAAGAAGGAGAGTTTAGTTATTAAAAGTTTGGTGAAAGAAAATGTGAATTTCTTTTTTTGATTTTACTGGGAATTTCCTTATTTAAACGATTTAAAAAAGATTTAAAAAGCCATTCCAGTACTATACATAACAAATATGTATATCAATCTCAGTGGCCTTCTTGTGTTTTTACATTTACATAATATGTTGCGCAATCACAATCAGTCAGACTGCCACAGCCACACTGAATTAGTAATAATAATAATAATAATATCCTACTGTAAAACTGTCAGTTCTTACATAGTACCGCAGCGAGTGACTAACGTATGTAAATTTTTTTAGCATAAAAAAGCATTGTTTTTTTTGCATCTATCGCAATTAAGTAGCCTTGTGCAGCAACAATGTATGCACGCACATATTTAATTAATGGCAGGCCAGACGGCTTTAATATTCATACATGAGCGTAAAAGTCGCGTTGAATATGCAATTAATTCGTCGCAGCGGCGATTACTTCCTCCTTGCCTTCGCTCGCTCGCTTCGCTTCTTCGGCCGGAGCAGCAGTTTCTCACAAACCCATTCGGCGTCGCTTCTGGAGCAACAGCAATTATCACCACGGTGCGACGTTTGCAGAGGTTTCAGGCTTGATAATTAATTTCCTTTCTCGTCCGGCGACCAGGCACTTAAAGGGATCTTAAAAGTCTGCGGTTGCATTGTTTGCTTCCTGTCTGTTGTCGGTTGCTTCGGTCGGTTGGTCGGGCGGGCGGGCGGTGTGTTGTGGGCTTACTTACCACCGGGGTTCGTCTTGAGCAAACAGCCGCTTTTATTTCGGAATAAAGTAGGCAAGTAATCGGGTGATTACAGCGCTTTTGTTTGTGGCCGTCGCGTCGTTAAAACGGTGAGCGCTTTCTTAATTCAAACGTTGTTTATGGCGTCCGAGTGTTTGTGTTTCCTAATTGCCCAAAATCAAAACGATACACAGAATTTAAATTTCCGACAGTAGACCCTCCAAACTAAAGCAACGTTGAAAAGTTAGAAGTCGCTTCGGAAAGTTTCACTTTTGCAAACACAATATAGGGTGTCGTGATGCTTCAGTCGTTTTTTTAACATAGGCACTAGGTTTTCCATTTCAAGAAGGAATTAGCACCGAAAGATTTCTAAGTTACTCTTCAAGCCTAAAACCATCAGCTTTTACGATCTGAATACAGGGTGTTGCGAAGCTTCAGTCTTCACGTTCATCTGGGGTGAAGTTGGCACTCGCAACGCGACGCCACCTGTGGGTTGTTCCTAGCGTCGGTGATCCGATTCAAAGCGGATTCGCAAGATACGTCGCCGGAATTGATTTCTTCACAGGGGAGACGAGTTGGCCCGATACGATAAATCGAAATGGTACTTCGAATTGTTCGTGAACTGATAAATAATTGAGAGCCTGTGCTAAATAAAAGCCTGAAGAGAAATGCGTCCTAAAATGGCGTGCAGACAATGCGCTGGGTTTTTGGAGTTTTCCGGGCTTGGTACGGGGCTTGAAATACCCCAAACTCGTTCGGTGGTGTACAGAGATTACACTAAGACACGTCAACACCTTACGATAGCCGAACGTAGAATGATACGGGAACGCGAATCTAATGCCCGACTTCTTCATCGCCTTATCTTGAGGTTACATTTATCTGTCGGTTAGAATGTGACACACAGTAGGTGTACGGCCAACTGTATGTCACAATCCAACTGTTAGATACATTAACCTTAGGTTAAAAGGTGAAGAAATTGGCCATAAGATGGTGGGAAAGTCGCAAGAACCATGATATTGTAACAAAGGAAGCTTCCAGTGCAGAACTTTCGAGATTGAACTTGCATAAAACGATTCATCAGGGTTCCGCGAAAAACAGAAATAAATATAGAAAGGCAACGGTGACGCTACCATATAAGCGCAATGCATCAACAATCTGTCAATGAATCATATATCGCGACCCGCACTAACCAAAAATAGTTCTTCCCCTATATATAATGGTAACTCATATTGCAAAGAGTAATATTAGATTGACTTTGTGTTTAGAGTGAACAGCTCTTGTCGTGTATATTAATAATGTAAGTAGTTAATAGATTTGTTGTTTTATAAAGCTACGTCCCTCATTTACCTTAATTCAATTATTATCGTAACAATATAGTCACGTGGTGTCCTATATCGAATGAGCTTCGTGGTAGCGGGGAAGAAGTACAAGGTTGCCAAACGTACCGAAACGCGGCTTAGGCGTCGCTTTGTTGTCGCCACGTTTTCTTAGCGGCAAAATCGAACGTAACAATTCCTTTTTGTCATTTTTGTTTACCTGTCAGGGCAGGTGTTGAAAGTGGGGCTGTTGTGATCCTTTGCATGTATTAATCCGCTTCAGGTGATTTGCATGCGTTCGTCAAGTCGGACGTTGACCTAAAAACGGAGTTGGCGTGAAATTCCACTTAAAGATTAAGCTCGCGATCTATACTACGCTACCGCGCCTGTCATAAAACTTTTATGAGGGCATTTATTTGGTTCATCAGCTCTTGTACTTTTAACCAGGGGCGCTTCGTCGTCGGACGTTGACCTAAAAACGAAGTTGACGTAAAATTCCACCGCGCCTATCATAAAACTTTTATGAGGGCATTTATTTCGTTCATCGGTTCTTGTATTTTTAACCAGGGGCGCTTCGTCGTTTTGGGGCTAATTTTTGATTTATTATTTCTCGAAAACTAAAGTGGAAAGAATTTTTTTAACATTTGTAACGAAGTGACCATTCCGTTACCAAAAGCGCTTTCGATTTTGCCGTATTTGTACATATTTAATTAGGTGCTGTATATATTAATTAGCCTGTATATTTAGGATGTGTTTGCGCAGAGTTATAAAGCATAATTTAGGAGGGAGTTCCCCACCACGCGCAAGTCTTTATTAAGCGTGCTGAAAGCACGCTTAAAGCTAAGTTCACATGCATTGCGGATACGCATAATTTTTATTGCGGATCGTTTCTAATTGGTTCATTTTGAATTTTGAATCAATTAGAAACGATCCGCAATAAAAATTTTGCGTATCCGCAATGCATGTGAACTTAGCTTTAGGCTCAATGATCCTAGAGTGGGAGTTTCATTCTTTCTTACCTGGTGCGGGCGTTTCGCACAGCCTGATCCTGGAGTGGGAGTTTCACTCTTTCCTACCTGGTGCGGGGCGTTTCGCACATTCTGATCCTAGAATGAGAGTTTCACTCTTTCTTACCTGGTGCGGGCGTTTCGCACATCCCGATCCGATCCCCGGAGCCTGTACCGGAACGTGTGCGCGGTGCGTTATCAATTGTTTAACATTAGTGTCCATGCCACACACCGTATATTATCTATTTTTAATAATTATTTTCGTTTTTTTTTTTTAATTTCAATCCAATATTACTGTTTTTAAGTTATCATTTAGTTCTTAAAAGTTTTTGTGCTGAACATTTCTATTTTTTTTTTGCATTTGTACGTGCGCATTCGGGCGAGAATAAGTACAGTACAATTCAATAAAAAGGAATTATAACCGATTGTCATTTGTTTTATCTTATCCTCTAGAATTTTCTAATATTTTTTTGCCTTTAATGTTCGAGTGCAATTTTCTTGATTTTGTAATTCTAAAATTCAAACTGTCATTTGTCATAATTTTACGGTTTTTAAACATTTTCGAAAACGTAGTCATTTATTTTATATGTATTTTTTTTAATGTATGTATATTAAAATTTATAAAAAGAAAGATTTTAGACATTATGTACAGAGATAGTACACAGGGAGGAAGCAGATATTTATTTTTTAGGTAAAAAAATTTGGCATAAAAAAAAGGCTAAGGTAAAATTCTCAAATATACAGAAAACATTGATACATGATTAACTTAAATAATGTTTATTAATCAATTCAATTTACTGGAAAACTAGTTTAAGCGCTTCGCAGTTAGGAGCGTTAGGAGGACACATTTTTCACTGAAGCGCCATCTATCGTACAATAATCGAATCAAAATTTGGAAATGCAACTCGTTTGCATGCGTAAAAAGACCAGTAAAATGAAATTAACGTCTTGTTTTAATCGTTTATCATATTTTCAAAATTTATTGGCCAACAATTTTAACGCTTCGAGTTAAAGAAAGAATTTTTTTCAGAAACTTTGAAGTACCATCTATCGAGCAATCATTGAATTAAAATTTAGAAATATGTACGTATTGCATCTCGTTTAATAAAATAAAGACTTAAGTAGACTATAAAATGAAGTCAATAGCTTTTTTTTATGTCTTTAATTTATTTAAAAAAAAAAACAATTTTAAAAGCCTAGTAATTAGTAATAATTGAATTAAAATTATGAAATGCATAATATTGCATCTTGTATCGTAAGTCATAAAGTAAATATGTAGGTAAACTGTGAAATAAAATAAATATCTCAAGTTCAAGTAATATTCATTTAAAACATTTTTTTTTGATTAATTATTTATTAACCGATTTTATTATTTAAGCGCCATCTGTTGAGTAATAACTGAACTAAATTGTGAAATTGTATTTTCGTCCGGAAATCTGAATACATTTTTTTATTAAGAATGAAATTCTTTCATAAACGCAGTTCCATCTATTGAAGGGCAGATGAATTATGTATTTTTTTTTTAACTTAAAAAATTGAACTGCGTTATAATACCTTATGTATTTTCTAAAATTTTCGCTTTTTGTTTTTATGCTGAACATTTCCGTAAGAATTTTTTGATTTTTTTTTTTTGACATTTATACATGCGAATTCGAGCACGAACAAGTACAGTACATTTCAATACAGACAAAATGAAACCGATTGTCATTTGTTTTGCCCCCTGGAATTTTATAATTTTTTCTACCTTCACCTTTTTTTACATTTATGTTGCCTTTTAGAATTGTAAGACTTTTTGTTTTAAATTTTCAATCCACAATTTACGGTTTTCGAAAGTGTCATCATTTATATATTTTATTTTTTTTAATTTTTGTTTTTTTTTTTGTTTTTATGCTGAAGTTTTCTTTTTCTTCTTGTGAAATTTACACATGTGAATTCGAGAATTCCGGAATAAGTATAGTACGATGATGTATATTAAAAAAAAAAATTGAAACCGACTGTCATTTGTTTTGTTCCCTCGAATTTTCTAATTTTTTTGCCTTTAACGTTTGAGTGTTCAATTTTTTCGACTTGAAACGTATGAGTGCCATTTGTTTTGTCCCCTTGAGTTTTATATATTGTTTTTTGCTTTCACTCTCAATTTTTTTTATACTTAATAATTCAACATAAAAAATTGAGACCGATTGTCATTTGTTTTATCCCCTGGAATTTTCTTCTTTTTTTTTACTTGAACGTTTGAGTGTCATTTGTTTGTGTGTCCCCTGGAATTTTATATTTTTTTTTGCTTTGGACGTTTTTTCAATAGTTCAAAATTCTAGGGGACAAAACAAATGACAATCGGTCTCAATTTTTTTAAATTTTAATTATTAAACATTGACAAAAGACCGACTGTCATTTGTTTTATTTCTTAGAATTTTCTACGCCTTGAACGTTTGCGTGTCATTTGTTTTGTCCCCTTGAATTTTATATTTTTTTTTGGTTTTACTCTCAATTTTTTTATGTTTATGTATGTACTTATTAAACATGAAAAAATTGGAACCGATTGTCATTTGTTTTATCCCCTAGAATTTTCTTCTTTTTTTTTACTTGAACGTTTGAGTGCCATTTGTTTTGTCCCCTTGAGTTTTATATATTTTTTTGCTTTCACTCTCAATTTATATTTAATAATTAAACATAAAAAAATTGAGACCGATTGTCGTTTGTTTTATCCCCTGGAATTTTCTTCTTTTTTTTTTACTTGAACGTTTGAGTGCCATTTGTTTTGTCCCCTTCAGTTTTATATATTTTTTTGCTTTCACTCTCAATTTATATTTAATAATTAAACATAAAAAATTGAGACCGATTGTCATTTGTTTTATCTCCTGGAATTTTATAATTTTTTTTTTTGCTTTGAACGTTTTTTCAATAGTTCAAAATTCTAGGGGACAAAACAAATGACAATCGGCCTCAATTTTTTTAAATTTTAATTATTAAACATTGACTGTCATTTGTTTTATTTCTTAGAATTTCCTGCGCCTTGTTAATTGAACGTTTGCGTGTCATTTGTTTTGTCCCCTTGAATTTTATATATTTTTTTGCTTTTACTCTCAATTTTTTTAATGTTTATGTATGTCTTATTAAACATGAAAAAATTGGAACCGATTGTCATTTGTTTTACCCCCTAGAATTTTCTTCTTTTTTTTTACTTGAACGTTTGAGTGTCATTTGTTTTGTCACCCGGAATTTGATAATATTTTTTTTTGCTTTGAACGTTTTTTCAATAGTTCAAAATTCTAGGGGACAAAACAAACGACAATCGGTCTCCATTTTTTAAAAATTTTAATTATTAAACATTGACAAATGACCGACTGTCATTTGTTTTATTTCTTAGAATTTTCTACGCCTTGTTAATTAAACGTCTGCGTGTCATTTGTTTTGTCCCCTTGAATTTTAAATTTTTTTGCTTTTACTCTCAATTTGTTTATGTATGTACTTATTAAACATGAAAAAATTGGAACCGATTGTCATTTGTTTTATTCCCTAGAATTTTCTTCTTTTTTTTTTACTTGAACGTTTGAGTGTCATTTGTTTTGTCCTCCGGAATTTGATAATATTTTTTTTTTGCTTTGAACGTTTTTCAGTAGAATTTTTTTGATTTTTTTAAGACTTGAAATCAATCGTCATTTCTTATGTCGCCTATAATTTTCCTGTCCTAAAATTTTCAATTTAGAATTTTCTATATTTTTTTTTTTAATTTTTTGTTCCCCAGAATTATTGAGCTTTCACGTTTTTTTTTTTTTAAATTTAAAATTACTTTGACTTCGTGAAGTTTTGTGTTGAATTTTCCAATTTAAAATTTTTTAATTTTTTTAAAGTTTTTTTTCTTTTACTTTCTCATGGAAATGTTACACAGGGTGTTTGTAATATAAGTGCAAAAATTTTAACCACATTGCCGTGAGAGCACAGGTTTAAATATTTGCATACAGTAAAAAGAACTTGCAGTCCCAGCGCCATCTGGTGAGGTGATTGGGAGTAAACTTTGAGTCAGTTGCGCGGAAAACTTAAAGAATAAAGTTGCTTTTATTATGGCTAAAATGTGAATTGATTTGCAGCCAAAAAAATGATCGCAAGTAAACGACTGCTCTCCAGCGCCATCTATCGAGTGTATCAGTTTGTCTAATTAAACTACAAGAAATCAGAAAATCAAAGAAAGCAAGAAGAAAAAAATCTCATCAAGACGAAAGCAAAACGTCATCTATTGAGGAAACCCCGAAGGCCAACTTTAGCGCCATCTATTGACGAAACCTTGGAACTAGTCTATATGATTTCGCACGAATCAATCAATCAATCAATCACTTTATTGCTTTACCATCATATTAAATGACATTAGCTTAGTCAAATAAACTTACAATTAAAAGTACACTTAAAGACAAATGAATTCGCACACTTGCGTTTCCTAAATATGTAAAAAGAAAAGACAAAGTGAGCGAAGAGAAAACAACAAACAAACAAAAACAATGACGGAAACTTTTTGTTTACGGGACGGAAATAAATTAATTGCTGTTCCAGCGCCATCTGGTGAGGTGACTGGGAGTATAAACCTTGCGTCAGTTGCGCGGAAAACGAAAAAAATAAAGTTACTTTTGTTATGGTTAAAACGTGAATTGATTTGCAACATAATTTAAAAAAAAAGACGGCAAGTAAGTTTTTTTCTTTTACTTTCGCATGGAAATGTTATACACAGGGTGTTTGTAAAATAAGTGCAAAAATTTTAATCACATTACCGTGAGAGCACAGGTTTAAATATTTGCACACGGTAAGAGAACACTCTGTATTATCTTTTCTTTTTGTTTATTGGAAATTTTAATTTTGCATTCCGTCGGTGTTTGTTTCTTGTTGTCAAATTAATTCCAGTTCGACAAAAAATAAGAATAAAAAGAAATTATAGTTCTTTTATCATATTGCCTCTAATCTCATTTTCTTTTTCTATTGAGGATGTTTTTTTTCCTTGGTATAAACTATTGCTTTTTGTTTTTTTTTTTTTTTAATCCCCTTTAAATGAATTTCGCATGAGTTTGAAATCAACGTGGAAATATTTAAAAAAGATAATAACATTAATGACAAATGCGATTGTTAATTCTCGCTCGACTTATCTCCGTTATCGCCGAATTTCTACCGCAGCATCGCCGATTAATCGCGCAAGCATTCGCCCAATTAATTATCAATAAATCGATGAATTGGTTGAGCACCGGGGGGGGGGGACCCTCACGCTCACGTAAAACTTATCTCAAACACAGTCAGAAACGAAAGTAAATAATACTTGAGCCAGATTGCGAAAGCGGATTATTCGGCGAAGTCATCATCATCTCGAGAGTAGCCCGTCAGATAACGAGGAGATAAACCCCGTTTGAATTCCTCAAAAATTAATAATCGACGTCCATTATCATTTGACCTTCGAATATATTTATAGTTCGGGTTTTTTTTTAGAACTTTGTTTTGTGCTTACGTCTCAATTTACGATTTATATGCATGCACGTTGAATTCAGCGAACAATGTCTTGGTGTGTACTCGGCCTAATTTTTTGCGTTTTTAAGTTTCCGATGTGTGCACGGCCTTACCCGCGTGCATCAACTTGTTGCTGTTGTAGCGTTGCCATTGTAAATCATCGCTCCAGTGGGTTTGCGTGCGGAGTAATTGTAAAACTGGGTAGGTTTAATTGCGGATAATGGCGTTGTGGCGCCGGGCCCGTCTAGGGCCGGACCTTCTCTCCACAGACGCAACTTCGTGTAGAGGGAGGCACGCAACATGCCATCCGATCCTAACGAGCAGACGATGACCGGGCTCAATTATTATGTAGAGCGAGCGAAAACAAAGCTGTAAACGGTGCGGCGGCGGTGATCGTTCCGAGAAAATTAATTTCGACCCGATCAAGTAGGCTTGCGTAATGGCGTTCGATTAAAATGCCAGAGCGCCGTGAATTAGTTACGAGGAAGATTAAACGGCATGCATAAATAAACCACGTGGATTATAGTTAGGTGAAATAATGAGCGAATCTGAAGTTTCCCGTCGAGAATGCGAGGTCGAATTAATTACAAAAAAGAAGGGGGGGAGGGAATAAAACAAGAAAGAAAAGTCACATCGCGTCGTAACGGAAACGTAACAATATAAATGAAAGCAATCCAGCGCCATCTAGCGAGGGGTTTGCGTGTAAAGTTCGGGCTATTTGAATTGCCAATTGAGAAAATAAACGGGCAACTTTCTGTTGTGGTAAATGCGGCGAAAGCAATTCAAATTCGTAAGAGAAACTAAAAGGTTTCATCATTTCAAGTATAGAGAGAATATTCTGCAACGCCATCTGTTGACAAACTCTCAAACCTTTAATGGAGTGCAAGAAAATAAAGTAGGAGTCATATTGTAACAGAAAAGAGGATAATAATAACAACAACACAAACGAATGAATGCAGTCCGGCGCCATCTGTTGAGTACATTTCAAAGCCAATTCGTATACTTGCGCTTCCTTAAAAAAAGAAAATGCGAAGAGAAAACATAACAAACTGTTTTGTTTACAGGACAAAATAAACGAATTGCAGTCCCAGCGCCATCTGGTGAGGTGATTGGGAGTAAACTTTGAATCAGTTGCGCGGAAAACTTAAAAAATAAAGGACATTAAAGTAGCGACATCTTTCGATCGCTTGTTGACCTGAATCCGCTGCAATCAAAACCGATTTGCACAAAAAAAATTTAAAAAATAAAGTTGCTTTTATTATGGCTAAAATGTGAATTGATTTGCAGCCAAAAAAATGATCGCAAGTAAACGACTGCTCTCCAGCGCCATCTATCGAGTGTACGAGTTTGTGTAATTAAATTCCAAGAAATTAGAAAATCAAAGAAAGCAAGAAGAAAAAAATCTCATCAAGACGAAAGCAAAACGTCATCTATTGAGGAAACCTCGAAGGCCAACTTTGGCGCCATCTATTGACGAAACCTTGGAACTAGTCTATATGATTTCGCATGAATTCGCATACTTGCGTTTCCTAAATACGTAAAAAGAAAAGACAAAGTGAGCGAAGAGAAAACATAACAAACAAAAAACAATGACTGAAACTTTTTGTTTACGGGACGGAAATAAATTAATTGCAGTCCCAGCGCCATCTGGTGAGGTGACTGGGAGCATAAACCTTGCGTCAGTTGCGCGGAAAACTAAAAAAATAAAGTTACTTTTGTTATGGTTAAAACGTGAATTGATTTGCAAGAATTTAAAAAAAAAACCGCAGGTAAGCGGCTGCTCTCCAACGCCATCTATCGAGTGTACGAGTTTGTGTAATTAAATTCCAAGAAATTAGAAAATCAAAGCAAGCAAGAAGAAAAAAGTCACATCAAGACGAAAGCAAATTCGCAGTTTTCTTCAACGTCATGTATTGAGGAAACCCTGAAGACCAAACTTCAGCGCCATCTATTGACGAAACCTTAGAGCTAGTCTGTATGATTCCGTTTCACGAACTGGACGTAAATTAAACAAAAGAAGCTAACAAAAGAAAAGTGCCACGTTCCGACAGAAAACTCATCGTCAACGTAAACCAGCGCCGTCTGTTGACAGAAGCTCGAAGTCAGTTGGCGCAATTGAACTTCATGAATAAATTAAATCGAGGAGGAGGATAAACAATAGAGAAGTCACTTGACAACGATGTTGAAAATCGCATCGAGCGCCATCTATCTTTCAAACTTCTAAGTTGTTTTGCTCAGTTGTTGTACACCATGAACTTCTGTAAACAAAGAGAAGAATAAAATAAAAGAAAAAAATCACATCATGACAGAGAAAAGTCGAGTCAACGTGATGTTTACGGAAAAATGTTTTCCGGCGCCATCTATTGAGGAAGTGTCGAAATCAAGTGGAGAAATTTCATGATAAAAAAAGCAGAACAATGAAACGAGGTTTACGTCATAACGGAAATTATGATCACAAATCACATGGCAACGCCACCTACTGAGAAAAAAGGAAATAAACAGAAGAATTAAACAAAAAAGAAAGAAAGATGTCAACGTGACAGGAATGACGGGAGACATTTTCTCAAAAATGCGGAACTCGCAGCAATAGCCGCTCTCTGTCGAGGAAACTAGACACGAATGCAAAAGAGCGCCATCTAGTGATGAAATTCCGAATTTCTGATTTACTGCTCTCAATAAATCAGATGCAAGCGTTCACCGGCGCCATCTATCGATGACTTCTTCTGAAGTCTTCCGAGTGCAGGGGATGGTTACGAGTGTAGAATGTGATGTGGAAATAAAAACATGCAATAAAATACAGGGGGTTCCATTAAAAAAAGGACGCGACCTACGTGTCTTTCTCGGAAACCTAAATATTTCTCACGAACAGAATATTAAAAATAAATAAGTTGTAATTATGTTGTTATTGTTGTTGTAATGTAACGAGTTTTTAGACGTGAAATATTTAGAGTGACATTCCATTTTCGTGTCACACTCGAGTTGGCCAATAAAAATGAAAGTAAACTTAGGAATTGCAATTCAAGTCGTGTTTGCCTATCCGTTACGTAACTGGCATTCCGAGCGTTACGCAAAAAAAGCGATCGAGTGTCCCGCTTTAAGCACAGCTACAATAATGATAAATAAATTTTATTTATTTATCAGCTACAAGGTGAATGACAATTGTTCCGACAGAAAAAAAAAAACGCATAAGTGAATCGATGTCACAGATTACGGCAGAAACGTTTAAAAATTGTTTTCAACAGATTATAATCGATTAAGAAATCACCCCAAAATCAAGCGGTGGTGGCGCCATCTATAGATTATCCCAGAACTCTTTTCAGTTTCGCGCAAACAGATGGCAGCACGTGTTTGACGCCGTTTTTACGCGAATCACGCCGCATTTACTTTGCGGGGAGCACAACGCAATTTAATTACTTTTTGTTCACGTCACGTCAATTCAAATGCAACTCACTGGCGCCGTCTATCGATAACCTGCAGAATTAATTTTACATCATTTTGAGCATTTGCTGCTTCGACGAAACTTTTAGGTGTAGAATTATCCTGTAAATTAAAAACTGTCGGCGAGTTTAAACGCGCCATCTACCGGTAATAAATGGAATTAGTTTTGTATTATTTTAAACTAAGACTTTTCAAGGTTTCTTTCTCGATTAAGTCGTGATATTTGTGGAACTGTCCTCAAGTAAATCAGTCCATCCAGTTTTTATTTTTCAAAACGTAAAGTAAACGTTTCTTGTGGAAATAAACGTTGTTTACAATACGGTTTAAATTAAAATGAAAAAAAAAGTACCGGGAATTCTTAACGCGGAGATTTCAATTGTTTTTCGTTTTAGTGATTTATACTTTTCTTCTGCTTTCGTTTTTTCGTACATTCGGTATGAAAGGTTCTTTCTGTGCACATCAAACTTCTAACCCCACGCCCCTATTTGCTCACGTTAATTCAAATGCAACTGTTCACTGGCGCCATCTATCGATAACCTTCGGAATTAATTTTATATCATTTGGAGCAGAAAAGTTCCAGCATTTGCTGTTTCGACGAAACTTTTAGATGTAGATTTGTTCTGTAAATTAGTAAAAACTGTCGGCACAAAACACGATCGACGACGAAATGAAAATCGAAGGCGCAATTCATTTTATACGTCATTGATCTCCTTGCTCCGAGAATTAAAAAAAAAAAAACACTCATTTTATCTTGCCATTCAAGAATTATTTGGTTCGAAGGACCAAATCGGGAAAGGTAACAAGAGCTTCTTGTGATTTCGAAGAGCTGCGTCGATTAGTAACTTCCTGTTTGTACTGCATTCATTAAATCCCGAGTCATTTGTGCCGAGTTAATTATTCACTGCGTCAAAGGATCGACGTTGAATCGTTCATTGAACGCGTGTAGAACCGTTTCCGAAACTATCGTCCTGCGATTAGTGTCCGTAAGACACACCGTTTCCGAAACTACCGTCCTGTGATTAGTGTCCGTAAGACACAATTTGTAAACACCTGTAAATATAAACTAAGTTTGTAAATAAAGTTGTTGCTAAGTGATCGACGCAAACCCGAACCGCTGAACCGACGCACAGTGGATGAAATGTAACAACTAGCTGGACAAAACTTTTTTTTTGACAAATTGGTTTCCTGATACTACAATTAAATAAGAAAATAATTTTTTTTTAACAATTAACAACGGTTATACTTAATTTATGTTAAAGTAGCTCATAATTACTTCATATCCTTGTATTCTTTTCACAGATTAACATGAAATTTTTCCTTCATTGCAAATGGTGCTTTATGGTGCTACATTTCAAATTTCAAACGAAAAGAACATTTTTAAATGTTCATTTCAATTTGGACGAATATACAGTGTCTTTCAAAAAGTGTGCTACAAATGGGAATTTTTTTTATTATCGGTTTTTATAAGAATCTATTGACGCAGAACGCTTCTGCATCCCTTAAAGTCAAATTGGAAAATGTCAGATGAAATTTATCTTGAACGGTATACAGCGTGGACACCGAAAAATGAAGACGGCTTAAGAGTAAAGTACCCTTTTTTTACAAGACACAGCAAAATATCATAAAAATAAGTTGTTCAGAATTAATAGTTATAGCAAAATATGAAATTACTGCTTTACAAAAATAAAAAAGTCACAGTTTATTGTGAACCACTCTTTATACGCACTACATTAGGAAATACTGGTTGGATTAAAGTGTCCGCCAAAATAATATGAATAGGAAAACGTTAAATTAGTTCTTATTTCTCAATTATTTTATTTGGTTTTTAGTGATTATTTCAATGCGTTCGGAAACTTTGTGCTTTCTTGTAGCATTTCATCATTCATACATTAAAAAAATTATGATACATTTAAACGAAGTTACATTTTCAATGATTTACTGTGAAGAATACTAAAAATTATAACCTTTATCATTTAAAATAGTAAATAGTACTTCATGATGTATAATTAACTCCATTCCATTAATAATACTTTTGTAGAAATAATATTATTTATTTGGGATCTCATGTAGTCAATTTCTTCTTCGGAATTAGATTTTGTTTCTTTTTTGAATTGAAATCGGATTGGTCTGCAATACTTTGTTGATGTTGGCCGCGGATTTTTCCAAACTATTAAATTTTCGGTACTATTTTCTTTATATGCGTTGAGTTGTAGAGACACTAATGAAGTAAGTAACATATCTGTATCAGAAATGCTATCATCTTGAAACTTTTGCTTATAAGATCTCTGGCCAGAGCTTCCATCAAAACCCCACTCGTGAATAAATTCTAATTTGTAAGAGGAAAATTTTTGTACATCTATGTAATCTTTTATGTCTAGCATTAATCTGTTAGTAGTAATGTTTAATAAAGGTTGCAGTTTTATTTCGGCTGAATTTTCTGAAATGGTAACGTCTTCTTTTGAGGGATAACAATTCTCCTTTTCTGTTTTTACACTATCATATGATGGCAATAGATTTACGCCTTTTTCAATAATTCTTTGTCTTAATGAATTATACTGATGTTTACTTAAGTTCAGATCTATTATTAGAGCTAATGCCTCAATAGCGGAGAATTTTGGATTTTTATCACCGGGGGAAGCCAGAATTTTTTTCATTTTGGTAGCCCTAAAGTTGGCGAAGTTTTTGTTGCTTGTTTTACTATTTGAGCTGCATCTCTCTTTCCACAGGATATTAAACTAAATCTAGCTGCCAAGGTAATTCTTCAGTTTTATGTGTCTCAATTAAATTTTGAAGTTTCCTCTTTTTTCTTTTCTTACTACTATTTTTGAATAATTTAGTAGCTCTACCCGTGGGCTGCTTTTCCTTGCAGGCAATTTTGAAATATTTAAGTTTTGCTTTAACCAATGTGAGTGTTTCTTAGACAAATGCGACCAAGCTCTCTTGCACTTCTTTCATTTTTTATCCAATTGAGAACAAAAATTAAAAACCGCCGTAGATATATCATAATGCATTTCGTTTGGATGTAGCTGGCTTTCTAAGTAATTATATAGGATTTTACGAGAATTTGCCTTCAAAGGATGTATAGGACCATTTTCTTTTAGGATTTGAAATAAATCTTCTCTAGTTATATCTGTAAAGCAAATAATAATTTTTTATTTTTATCAATACAATTTCACAAACTTAGAATAATGACCATAGAATAATGACATTGTAAAAAGAACGTAAATTGTTTGATAATTGTCAGTCAGCTTACTGGAATATTATAAAAATCAATAAAAGCTACATCTCACAGCCGAGCTATAGACTCAAATTATTCTGGAAACCTTGACTGAAAGACTGTTGTTTTGTTCAAAAAATGTAAATTAAGTACTAGCTAATTAAATATTAGATAAAATTTTTATTCAGATGTACTTAAAAATACGGATATTTGAAATTCGTAATTTAAATAGAGATTTCCAGTAAAAATAATTATAATGTAAATATGTATGTACAATAAGTGAACAATTCCAAAATACGACAATTTAAAGTTCTTAGTCGACGTGTTCAAGCGTTTTTGCAAAAAGAAAATATTTTAAGAAAGGTTTAAGATGTCCCATACTTTTTACCCACGCTGTATATTATCTGATGGGATAATATATTATATTTATTCACTATACATTTACGATTTTTTAGTATTAAACGTATTTAATTTTTTATGAAATGATTATTATCTCCTTTTCTCGAATAATTTGCGTTTTGATTGAAAATAGAATATCTGATGATACTGTTTTAAGAAAACGTTATTCAATAAAATATCAAACAAAAGATTAAGATAAATTACCAAACTTCAATTTGCATTCCTTTTCAACTGGCAGTCACCGACGTCTGCATAGACGTTAATATTTACCTATACATAATGTAAATGTAAATGTAAATGTAAATGTATTTTATTGCACTGCATAGCAATGAAGTCATAAATACAATCATGAGAACAATCATAAGTACAATCATTGTAATTTGCTGGTGTTAAAAGAGATTTGGTGGAACTCCTCCGTACTGTAGATTGGATTAAGTAACATTAGGCACTTCAGTCGCTTGGCAAACGCTGGGACAGTTGTTTTCCTCCAAGACAGAGGTAGTCTGTTGAATAGCCTCATACCGAGGTTTTGTTTCGCCCCTAGGCATAATCTGGACCGCTCAATGGATATATTTTCCTTTGTACGTATGTCGTAGTCGTGTGCATCGGATCTTGTCTCGAGATGGTTCAATTTCTTCCTGGTATGAACTAAGGCTTTTATAACGAAGTGTGCAGGTAGTGTTAGGATTTTGTGCTTGATGGCTGCTGATGTTGCGAAAAATTTGTTGACTTCCTCTGCGTTCAGGGTTGGTTTCTTTCTGTCAGGTCTTCTACCGGTTTCTTTATTAATAACTGCCCAGAGAGCTTTTTGTTTATTATCCGACTGGTTTATGTATTGGATATTTTGTTGCTTTTTCTCCTTATTAATAAGATTCAAATAAAAGCTCTTGTACCGGTTATATATGTCCAGTAATTTTCTATCCGGCGAGTTGTTGTGGGTATCACGAATTAGGCGTAGGGTTTCTCTGACTTGTTGAAGTTCGGTCGATGGACGAAAATGATTACTGTTGTCCTGTATTTTTCTTAGGGGTACATTCCTTTCAAAATGATTCAAAAATGAACTCAGGAATCGCTCAAACTTCGAGTTTGTACCTTGGACGTTGTAAACTGCTTCCCAGTTCTCTTGTTGTAGACTTAGGGTAAGGTTCTGAACGTTTTTTTTGGATAGAGGTCTGATGTATTTGTCCTCGGGGTCGATTAATTTATCAGGTTTGACTTCAAATTGCAGAACTTGGGCGTTGTGATCAGAGATACCTGGATCGAATGAATAGGCTTTGTACTTGGTGATGTTGGTGAAGATATTGTCTATGCACCTCTTGGTGCCGTTGTGGTGTATTCGGGTATACCCATGAATAGTTTTCTGGAGTCCAAAACTTAACAGGCAGTTAGTGATGTCGTCCCCTTCACGTGTGAGGAAGTCGTAGTTGAAGTCACCAGATACTATTATGTGTGATGTTTGTTTATAATTATTTAGTAGGTAAAGGAGAGTTTTTTCTAACAGAGCGATGTGAACTACCGCTGCTTGGTGCACTCTGTAATACACAACAAGAATTAGATCATATTTCTCTATATATATGGCGGTCATTTCGGCAATGCCCTCTACTGATAATTCTTTCACTGCTTCGATTACCTGGTAACCAAGTTGCTGCTTTATAAAAATACATACACCTCCGTGTAACTTAGTTTTCCGGTTGTAAATGCTCGCCAGTTTATAATTCGATAATTGATAAATATTGCAATTAATGTCATTAAGCCAATGTTCCGATATACAGAGTGCGTCCAGGTTAAGCTCGTTAGCTAATAGTTCAACGGCGTCTACCTTGTTGCTTAGGCTTTGTACATTAAGGTGCATCAGTTTTAATGACTGAGGGTTAAATGGAGGATCTTGCGGTATGTGATTTAAGGTTTTAATTGTGTTCCCCTTTACTGATTGAGGGGTTCCTTCGTTTTTGTTTTGTTTTTGGTCGCTAGTTGAACTAACTATAGATCCATTTAATTGCTATGCGGAATAATCAATTTTATTTTTAATAGATTCTTTGATTTTTATAAATACCGGACATTCAGGATTAAAAACTGAATGGTTAGTATTAAGATCCAGTTTTAATTTCTTATTATGTTCTAAACAATTGACGCAATTTGAAGACAAGTTGTCACAATCAATTGTTTTGTGACTTGTACTTGCACACTTAAAGCAAGTTTCATGATGAGTACAGTCAGCAGCTTTGTGATTGTATCGACCACATCTCCAACATCTTATTATATTAAAGTATTCAAATACCTGGCAGGAATCTCAACCGATATTAAGTTTTGCATTCCTTCGTTCCATGATATCCAGAAATAGCTCACCATTAATTTCGGCGATGGCCATGTACTTAGTTTTCATTTTTTTAATAACTTTAATGTCGAAAGTTTTTATGAAACTGTCAATATTCTCGTTCTGTTTTACTACATGTTCTTTCAACGCCTGCTCACTGTGCTCTTCAGACATGCCGATTATTTTGATCATAGGCTTAATAGGTTTAGAAATTCTTACGGAATACATATTACCAAGTTTGCACAGTGCATCTTGTTTGAATTTGATTGTGTCGCTTTTATTGGAACAAGCTATGGCAATGCTTCCTTTTTTCAAGTCCCTAATATTAGAGATTCCAACAGCTAAGTCCTTAGGATTTACTTTGTCCTTCAGTTCCATTTTCGTTGCTTTACATTCTTACATTCTTACATTACACTATAGGTTTTTTTTTGTCCTACCCCTTGTCCATTTGCTTTGCGCTCCATTCTGGAATTTTGTGGCAGCGATTTTAACTCTAATATTTCTTTATCTAGATTATTTAGTTTTTCTCTCAAAGTAATATTTTCTTCCTTTACTACCGAGTTTTCACGCTGCAATGATTTCCAAGACTCTTCTGAATCACCTTTAATAAGCATTTTTAACTCTTCATTTTCTTTAATAACCATATCCAATTTCTTAACTACTTCCAAGAGTTGCTTGTTTATCGTATTAATTATTTTCATCATGTTTTCAGCGTTGGCGTCCTTATCATCTGAAGCTGCTCCAGTAATGTTTTTGGTTTTTGTAGAACATTTAACGCATTTCCATTTTGGGGCCTTCATATGAAAACCTCTCATATTTACCACTCCACCACAGTCGTTATGGTACCAATATTTACAGGAATTGCACTGAATTGGGCTGCTATCATCAGTAAACTGTTGTTTACATAAAAGGCAGTAGTCACGATGATCATCATCATCCATTATATAAACTAATTAATATTCAAGCAATGCGTGGAAAATTCATAAATACAAGTGAGATTGTTGGCGGTAATGTGTTATTGTTTACGTTATTATTTATTTTATTTTATGTGTAGAGTAAAAAGTTGTACGGCACACACAATGTTTTGCCGCACCGCGCTCGTAAAATTACACCGAACTGGAAACAGTCACACAATTTTCAAGTTTTTCTGGCTCAGATATTCTTCTACCGTCCGGATAATTATACCACTGTTTAGCAACCACTATAGGATGCATTCACTAATACTTGTTATGTCTTTGAATTCCACTTCTAACCCACTTAAAAAACGGTTTTAATAGCTTCGCATGTAAAACGTGTTTTCGCTCGCAGACTCGCACTCGCATAATTAATTATTCATCTTAATAACAGATATTGTTTTTTGGTCGGCCATAATTTCAAAAATGGCGGAAAAAAGCCAATGGGATAACAAAAAATCAAAACTTCATTATGTCCCGAATAAATGGAAAAAGTTTCACGAATATTTTTTTTGTACATTCTTTTCAAGATAGATTCAAACAAAATCAGAAATCTGACGTTTAAAATTCAGAAAGAAAAAAATAATTTTTAGCAATTGAAATAAAATATTATTAATTATTTGCGTAAAAAGAACTTACCTGAATCCATAATTAGATAATAGGTACACTTATTTCTAAATTACAATTACAAAATTAATTAAAAACGTTTATTTAATAAAATGTCATAAGATTAGTTGTGTTTTGGTATTTTTGCTTTGACAAGTTAACTATGTTGTTTTCATGGCTCACTTCGAGTGAATTATGTAATTGGATATACTATGTATTTATCTTCATCGATATGAACCACAAAAAAAATGTTTGTGCTAAAGTGCTTTTTACACTTTTGTCCAGCTAATTCCAAAATTTCACCCACTGTGCGACGTCAAGCAGACTACCAGACTACCCCGAAAGATGACGAACCTTTCTCACGTGTTTTTTTTTGTCGGAAAATTATTGTCAGTCACCCTGTATTATTGACGAGTAGCGGTCGCGCTGAATTACGAAAAACGAAAACAAACAAGCAAGTATAGAAACATCCGAGGTTGTTATGAAGAGCTTTGTGTCGACCGCCTGACGTCGACATCGAGCGGACTCAATAGGCGCGCACGGTGGAAAAGCAAAGTAAATAAACCGCACGGCAATAAAAAGCGCGCCGCGCATAAAGGATTCCTAAATAGCGGAGCTGACATGATGACAAAAGGAATTTCCATTGTGCGCTCCGTCGGGTTATTTTTATTTGGGCCCGGACGGGACGAGCCCGCCGCACAGGTCCGAACGGGCCCCTCCTCCTCTTCCTCCTTGTTGTTTCTCGGAGCTCGGTCGGGCGAGCATGCACGGCGCAGGTAATTAATTAAAAATGTTTGTTTTTATTACGAGCGGGATTAAAACGAAACGCTCCGAAAAGGACGAGTCATTCGTCGGGCCGGCCGGCCGGCGTCTAATTAAAAGCGTACTGAAACTTAATTACCGCTTTCCAAGAACAACGGGGCGATCGCATTTTCGATTTTGTTTTAATCTGTGCGTGTTTCGGACGCACTTGGCCGGTTTTAACCGAGTTAAAACTGATTCAAGGACGCGGCGGCGGCGTAAAGAGCCAAAACGATCGCAGAATGCAATGGAAATGCGCCCGATAAATCTTAACAGAGAATGCGTCGCTTTATACATATTGCGACTTGCTAAGATCAGAATACACGGGCCACTTTTAGCATACGAGGATGAATTGGAAAAGTATCGAACCATGTGGCGCAAGACTTGATTCAAATGTATAGGGTACACTGTAATTTTATTATTTACAACTGCTCTTTCTGCTACAAGTTTTGGGTTAACTATACCCGTCATAAATCATGAGAAATTTAAGCATCCGCCCATTTTTTAACTGACATCTCAATGTATGTATAATTTTCCTCGTGGACGGCAAACAACCATCTAGGATTTCTACCTCTGTGGGAAGCTGAAGTCCTGTCGGAGGAACACTCTGTAATTTCGCATCGTTACCTGCATCGAAAGCCAGTCCGGTCGTGTTATTATTTACCTGAGAGAGCGCAACGCTGCCGGCGGGTCTTCCTCCCGGCCATACTTACGTGCAATTAGATTCCGCGGTAATTGCTTAATAACAAAGACGCCCGGTTTGTTTAAAATAATTCCCCCTCGCGCCGTATAATTTCCGTCGGATAAAATCGGCCCGGCCGACCAGAGACCATTATTTGGCGGTTCCGACGTTTCGTTTCGACGAGTCACCGGGCGACGCACAAAAACGCAATTAGGGGGGTTTTTTCGTCGATGATTTTTGTTTCACGTGCCGCAGCGGCGGCGCGCCGAAGATGACTCGATCGGAGGAGGCCGATTTTTAATTAAAAACGCGATGCCGGAGGCGGGGAAGTTTTCATTAATTTGCGTTTGCAACTCGCGCTCGAAAACGTCGATAACAAACGATCGTGTAATGACTCATTAAAGTTATAAAGAGCGAGCGATAATTACGGAACCGCATTCACTTTTTTGTAGTTCAATGTAATGGCTCCATGAAAAATTCCATCAATTTGTTACATAAAGAAAGAAACAAAAAAAATTGGCTGCGTATTCCTCGTACATACAAAGTCGTAATGAATTTTCGGTTGCTTTATCACTTTATCACCTTTATTACAGAGCTGTGTCGACTACCAAAAAAAGTATTCGCTGCAATTCGAGTACGAGTAGTTTACTCGTAAGTACACTTGTCAGAATAAATACGAGCACGAGTATTATCCGTAAAAATATAAGTAACAAGTACGAAGTAGCACTGCCACAATAAAAAAAAAACGAAACTAAAGCAAAAGTTTGACGCAAAACATGAAGAAAGAAAAACAAACGAAGAAAATACAACAATAAAAAATCTAACAAATAAATAATAAATAAAAGCAACGTAATTTTGTAAATTGAGTATCAAATCAAATAAAAAGTGCAACGCATAAATAAGTTAAGTTATTCTTTCGAAGTAGGGGGGATGAATGATTACGAAAAAACAACTGAACATCGCCTTTACCCCAAAGTTATGATTTTTGTAATGGCATACCCCAAATATTATTGCATATTTGAATTCGCGAGTCAATTTTAGCCTGAAGTGATGGGTCGCATCATGGGTCTACGGCGAGCGGTTCTCGGGTCGTGTGACGTCACTAAAAAGTTGCAACTTGAAAACCGATCGCCGTAGACCCGTGATGCGACCCATCATTTCAGGCTAGAATTGACTGGCGAGTTCAAATATGCAATGATATACAGGGCGTTGCGTTGAAAAAATTCAACTCTGCGCGCATAATCATTGTTAAATTGCTTTTTTGCGCATTCGATGTTAATGAAAATCACGCGCGACTTTCGTACTGCATATTTTCCCGCAACAAAAGAAAAAGGAAGGCGTACTTCCAATTTTGATGAACATCGGATAAATCGAAGGGCGTTCACGTTTCGCCAGCGACGCGACGCGACGTTTATCCGCACATGGGATAAAATTTTGCGTAGGTTTCAAAAGCGCCACAAAAACTGCATATTTCGCGGTTGGCATTTTGATACCTAATTCAATTGTTTTTCTTGTATGTAATTGCATTGTTTTATTTTAAATGATGGAATAATGAGACCACCAAGTGCCACTTTCACACGTCGCAGGCTCTGTATACATATTAAAAAAAAAAAATCACCGTGACAATTGAGGTCACTAATAATTTTCAACTCGTACCCATCAATTCACGCTAAAATTATCCGACGCATTCAAATCTTTCGAGATTTACCCCAAAGTTACGATTCTTTTTAGTGGAATGCCCCAAATATTATGGCATATTTGAATTCGCGAGTCAATTTCAGCGTGAAATGATGGGTCGCATCGTGGGTCTAGGATGAGCGGTTCTCGAACTGTGTGACGTCACTACAAAGTTTCAACTTGGAAACTGCTCATCCTAGACCCATGGTGCGACCCATCATTTCAGGCTAAAATTGACTCGCGAGTTCAGATCTGTAATATACAGGGTGTGAAGTGAAACATTTAAATAAATGTTAAAACAAAATGAAATTTAAAAAATAAAAGAATAAACTTTTGAAAAGAAAAAATATACACGGTAAAAGTTGAAGGCGTTCTTTTACCGATTTAAATAATATTTAAGAAGAAAACAATTGAACATCGCCCTTTCGAGATTTACCTCAAAGTTAAGATTTTTTTTAATGGAACGCCTCAAATATTTGCATATTTGAATTCGCGAGTTAATTTTAGCCTGAAGTGATGGGTCGCATCATGGGTCTACGGTGAGCGGTTCTCGGGTCGTGTGACGTCACTAAAAAGTTGCTACTTGAAAACCGATCGCCCTAGACCCGTGATGCGACCCATCATTTCAGGCTAGAATTGACTGGCGAGTTCAAATATGCAATGATATACAGGGCGTTGCGTTGAAAAAATTCAACTTTGCGCGAATAATCATTGTTAAATTGCTTTCTTGCGAGGTGCGCATTCGAAGTTAATGAAAATCACGCTCGACTTTCGTACTGCATATTTTCCCGCAACAAAAGAAAAAGGAAGGCGTACTTCCAATTTTGATGAACGTCGAAGGGCGTTCACGTTACGCCTGCGACGCGACGTTTATCCGCACATGGGATAAAATTTTGCGTAGATTTCGAAAACGCCACAGAAACTGCATATTTCGCGGTTGGCATTTTGGTACCTAATTCAATTGTTTTTCTTGTATGTAATTGAATTAGTTTTTGCATTGTTTTATTTTAAATGATGGAATAATGAGACCGTGCCACTTTCACATATCGTCGCAGGCTTTGTATACATATTAAAAAAAAAAATCAGCGTGACAATTGAGTTGGATGAGGTCACTAATAATTTTCAACTCGTACCCAACAATTCACGCTAAAATTATCCGACGCAATCAAATCTGCAATAGTATACACAATTACCAATTTAAATATTGATTACGAAGAAACAATTGAACGTCGTCTTTTCGAGATTTACCCCAAAGTTACGATTCTTTTTAGTGGAATGCCCCAAATATTATAGCATATTTGAATTCGCGAGTCAATTACAGCGTGAAATGATGGGTCGCATCGTGGGTCTAGGATGAGCGGTTCTCGAACCGTGTGACGTCACTACAAAGTTTCAACTTGGAAACCGCTCATCGTAGACCCATGGTGCGACCCATCATTTCAGGCTAAAATTGACTCGCGAGTTCAAATCTGTAATATACAGGGTGTGAAGTGAAACATTTGAATAAATGTTAAAAAAGAAATGAAATTTAAAAAATAAAAGAATAAATTTTTGAAAAGAAAAAATATACACGGTAAAAGTTCTTTTACCGTTGTAAATAATATTTAAGAAGAAAACAATTGAACATCGCCCTTTCGAGATTTACCTCAAAGTTAAGATTTTTTTTTAATGGAACGCCCCAAATATTTGCATATTTGAATTCGCGAGTGAATTTTAGCGTGAAATGATGGGTCGCATCGAGGGTCTAGGATGAATGGTACTCAAACATGACGTCACTAATAAATCTCAACTTGGAAACCGCTCATCCTAGACCCAGGGTGCGACCCATCATTTCACACTAAAATTGACTCGCCAGTTCAGATTTGCAATAATTTACATTGTGTGAAGTGATACATTTAAATATAATACTAATATGTACATGTATATTTTTCTATAATTGTCAAAAAACTTTGACATTTTTGTCTCATTTTCCATGCACGAAGTCACGCGATTAATTAGAATGACATAATCAATAGTCTATATAGAACTTTGACAGTTGTCATGATTGTCAAAAAATCAGGCGTCCATCAGTTTGCCACTTTGACAGGTGTAATAATTGTCAAGAAAATCAACTGTCAGACAGTTTGATAAAGTTTTTTTTAATAACGTGGTCAACTAGGATTACGTCATTAATGTTGTACCAAAAAAAAACTTTGACAGTTGTCATAATTGTGAAAACTAGCTGTCAGTCAACTCGACTATTAAAACATAAATTTTGTTTTTCATTAATGTAATTATTGATTACAATGAAACGTTATCAGCAATCTAATAGAAAATGTCATCAAAACTTTGACAACTGTCATATGATTGTAAGGAAAACATTGTAGGTCAGTTTGACAATTAAAATGTAAGTTTTTTTTTTAAATAATACGATTAATTAGAATCATGTCAAAAATTAATTTACAAAAAAACTTTGACAGTTCTCATAGCTGTCAGTGTCAACTTTGACATCTGACGTAACTACAAGAAATCAACTATCGGCTTGTTTAACAACAAAAATTTTATTAATTTTATTAATTAAAATGACGTCATTAACGGTCCACTACAAAAACATATAAAAACTTGATGTCTGTTACAATTGCAAAAAAACGCTGTTGTCAATGAAGGTTTTCTTAATGCGATTGATCAATGATCACTCAGTTCAATGACGTCATCAATAGTTTACTGAATAATTTTATTGACGAAAATAGTCATTTTGACAGTTAAGAATGTATATATTTTAATGCGATTAAGTAAAATGACATCATTGATAGGTTATCAGAATACTTTATCGAAACTTTGACAGTTGTTATGATTGTCAAGAAAAAAACAAGCGTCAAAAAACATTGACAGTTATCATAATTGTCAAAAACAGCTGGCAGTGTCAGTTTGACAATTAAAACAACGCGATTAATTAGAATAATATAGACTATAGTCTACATAGAACTTTTAGTTTAACAATTTCTTTTAAATAACGCGATTAAATAGAATCGCGTCATAAATTAATTAACAAAACAACTTTGACAGTTGTCGTAATTGTCAAAAATAGCTGTCAGTGTCAGTTTATCATTACACTATTAAAATAAAAGATTGTTTTCAGTTAATTTGATTAATCTCCACAGCCCATTAGAAAACATCATTAAGACTTTGACAGCTGTTACAACTGTCGCAAAAATCAGATGCCGGTCAATTTAACGATTTCATACACTGTAAAAAATGAACACCAGTGCCAAACCTGACACGTCTATCTCCAAGCATAATGACGCAGGGAGACGTTCGGCGTCACCTCTTTTTCTTTTTCTTTCAAAGGGGCACCCCAAACAATGTAAAAAAAATTGACGCCCAACAGAATTTTTTTTAGGTTATGTGAATGCAGCGACGCAACTAAGTGTGGCGCATGAGAATGATGGGCGTCTTTACTTTTGTTTTTCCTTTAAACGGGCGCTTTATGCAGTGTAAAAAGTTTTTAAAAATATTATAAAGATTCTCATGGAATAAACAAAACTGGGTTCAAATTTCTGAAATTAAGACATTTGACAGTTATTGTGCAATTTTTGATGATAAATAAAACAAAAGACGATCGAGAAATAAAGAAAATTTATAAAATTAAAAAATTCTTAGTAAATAAACAAAACTTTCTAAAATTAAGACTTGACATTTGTGCAATTTTTGACGTAAAATAAAACAAAAGACGATCGAGAAATAAAGAAAATTTATAAAATTATTATTACTATAAATTAAAAAAAAAAATAAAAAAAATTTCATGGAATAAAATTAGAAAAAAATAATAAAATAGAAGAAATCTCATTAAATAAAATGACAAAAAAATAAAAATTAGATAATTCTCATTAAATAAACAATACTTTTTACTTTCTATAAGATCACAAAAAATTATAAAAATTACGAAAAAAATTATAAAAATTAAAATTATTTTAGTAAATAAACAGAACTTTCTAAAATTAAGATTGGAAATTTGTGCAATTCTTGACGTAAAATAAAACAAAATGCGATCGACAAATTTATAAAATTAAAAAAAATAAATATAAAAAAATCTCATTGAATAAAATTAGAAAAAATAAAATAAAAACTAAAAAATTCTCATTAAAGAAACAATACTTTCTATAAAAATATAAAAATTACAAAAAATAAAAAATTCTCATTAAATAAAGAATACTTTCGAAAATTAAGATTTGAAGTTTAAGCAATTTTTGGCGTAAAATAAAACAAAAGACGATCGACAAATTTATAAAATTAAAAAAGACTCATTGAATAAAATTAGAAAAAAATTACAAAAATAAAAAAACTCATTAAATAAAATTACAAAAAATTATAAAAATTTAAAAAATCTCATTAAATAAACAAAATTACAAAAAATTAGGACTTGACATTTGTGCAATTTTTGACGTAAAATAAAACGAGACGATCGACAAATTTATAAAATTAAAAAAAAAATAAAATAAAAATAATCTCATTGAATAAAATTAGGAAAAATAACAAAAATTTAAAAAATATCATTAAATAGAATTACAAAAAATAAAAATTAAAAAATTCTCATTAAATAAACAAAACTTTCTAAAATTAAGATTTGACCAATTTTGCATTTCTTGATGAAAAACAAAACAAAAGACGATCGAGAAATAAAGAAAATTATAAAATTACGAAAAAATTACGAAAATTAAAAAAATTCTCATTAAATAAACAAAACTTTCTAAAATTAAGATTTGATATTTGTGCAATTTTTGACGAAACTAAAACGAAAAAGGACTATCGACAAATTTCTAAAATAAGAAAATCTCATTAAATCAAATTACAAAAAAATTACAAAAATAAAAAATCTCATTAAATAAAATCACAAAAAAATAAATACTAAAAAAATTCTCATTCTCAAAACTTTCTAAAATTTAGATTTGACAATTGTGCATTTCTTGATGAAAAACAAAACAAATAAAACACGTCTAACTTGTAACACACTTCGAACAAGAAAGGCCCTCGACGAGGCGAATTTGTAGCAGGTGAAGGTTGCTAGGATACGAAACCGAAAACCAGTCACGTGGTGTGTCACATGAATGAGCGTTGAGTAGTAAAGAGAAGGGAGGCAGGGTGGCCAACTGTGTTAAAACGCAGTTGAATGATGCTGTATCACCACGATGTTGTGGCGGCAAATTTGAACGTAACAACCCCTTTGGGTGAAAGAAAGGACCGGTATCGGGTTGTGAAACGAATAAGTTCTCCGGCATCACGACCTCGCTCCCGCCCGTGAAAGTGGACACAACACGACGCCACTTGGTGACGCAACACTTTTGCCGAATTACGTCATCGGCAAACCTGACCGCCGTTGGAGGGCGCTCTCTTACCACTGATAGCTGTTTGGTTACAAGTTACAAGGTCGGAAAGATTAAATAATTACTTTCAATTACCTTGGACGTCTCATTTTAACGCGGCGGTGTTATTTATTTATTTTACTTTTCTTGTTAATTAAGTGCTCTTTTTTATTTACGTTAAGGCAGGCGTAGTGTAAACGAGGAGCAGATCTGCTTATCGGCTAAATTCCAACCTGATCGTTTGCCTGACAACAAAATTTATTTAATTATTTTCGTGTTCGATTCTTTGGACCCCGTCTGGTTCGGATTAAACCATTTTATTATTTTGACCAAATTCTAAGCGTTTCTAAAGAAAAACAAGTGTGCTCAGCTGGTGATTTTATTTTATTCATCTTGTCCACCCTTTGCTTTGGGGTTGATGGTCGAACCCTCCCTTCTCCAAGAGCTTTGCCGGCGGTGCTGGGGAAACGTCAAAGTCACTTGCACAATTTGCTGTCGTTCCGTAACAAATGAAAAAGGACAATGCGACTTACAATAAATAATCAAAGTTGTGGTGCATTCACAATAAGCATCACCCGTTATTATAATTGATTGCATTTTTGAATTTATTTAATTGTATCGTGCGCAAGCGACCTGACATCCTAACCGAGTTCCTTTTGCAGGCTCCGTCAGGTGTTTCTGCAATCTTCCAGTCTGCGTATCCACGGGCTACATGTGCAAGTCGTCGTCGGGAGGCTGCTTCTCGGATCTGTTACATCAGTCGGCACCACGTTCCGTTTATGGAGGGCGACACGGATGTCTGGAACTGCTCACAGACAAGTAAGTAGTAGGCAATGGCATGGCGGGCTAAATTTAGAACAAAGCTTGTGTGCGTGAGCGGCACGCGATATTTCCCTAATTTTTTTCTTAAAAGAAAAAGCCGATTGTTTTAGATCACTCTATATATGTATAATTGTTGCTCCTCTGCAATTGTAATATGTAACTTTAAACTGAGTTTTTCTTCCGAGCTAATCATGTCCCGCCGGTTGCCCTGCTTAAGTAATAAAAAATAATAATCTAGGAGGTGATTACAAAAGCAGATCTGCTCAGCATCACTCGACGATTGCCCACCATTTAATAAACTAGCGTTGCGCACGTCGTTGATTATTTATTATTGACGAGCTTCCACGTCCTCGTTTAAATCGCCGAAGTTTTTACGTTTTCTCGATTGAATAATCGCCGCGGATAATTCAGCGCCGGTCCAATAACTTCAAGGGGCCCCGAAATTTACTGAACGACGCGGAAAGAATGCGTGAGACTTTCGGGACGATTAACGACTCTCGAAATTTACCAGATGCCGCCGACGATATTTTTTGCCGCCATTAGAAACGGAGCTCTGCGATCCGTGCGACGTTCTTAATTTATGGCGCCTGAATTGTACGAATTCCTGAATTCTTCCTTAAAACTCGTGTTTATATCTTAAACGAAGTCGTATCTAACTCGTTTCCTCTCAGAATTAAAAAAAAGAAAACGCGACGATTGCAATTCGTGCGTTCAGAAAATTTTATTAGGTTTTTGGTTTTAATTTAGTGTATTCCTCGAGTTCAAGGAAATTTCGTAAGTTTGGCAACGCTTTGGTAACGTGGAAATGAAATGTCCATCAAATTCAAATCTGGAAAATACAGATTCTCAAGTGGGGAAATGTTATTTACACCACAGATTCAATTTTTCTTTCATTTTCTACAAATTATTCTACGAATCGAAAGTGACGTCATACGTAAAGAATAATAATATAAACTGTCAAATTTTGTTAAAACCTTTATTTTCGACAATTCAAAATTGAAAGTGACGTCATACGTAAACAATAATAACATAAACTGTCAAACTTTGTTAAAATTTCCCTTTGTTTTCGACAATTCAAAATTGAAAGTGAGGTTATGCGTACAACAGCAACATAAACTGTCAAACTCAGTGTTGCCAATACACTCTAAGCCGATTACCCTTTTCAACAGTGCGACAGTGCTGCCAACCGACCAAGCGAAGAATTTCGGAAGATAGTTGTAAAAAGTTCCGATAGGTGGCTCTGAATTTCGGTTGAGCTAATTTAAATCACTTGATTAAATCACGTTTAAAATCACTGATTTTATTCATGAAATAAACAAAACTGGGTCGAAATTTCCACAATTAAGACATTTGACAGTTATTTTGCAATTTTTGACGCTAAATGAAACAAAGGACGATCGAGAAATAAAGAAAATTTATAAAATTAAAAATTAAAAAATTCTTAGTAAATAAACAAAACTTTCTAAAATTAATATTTGACATTTGTGCAATTTTTGACGTAAAATAAAACAAAAGACGATCGAGAAATAAAGAAAATTTATAAAATTATTATTATTGTAAAATTAAAAAAATAAAAATAAAAAAAATCTGATAAAATTAGAAAAAATATAAGAAATCTCATTAAATAAAATTACAAATAAATAAAAGTTAAAAAATTCTCATTAAATGAACAATACTTTCCACTTTCTATAAAATTGCAAAAAATTATAATTACAAAAAATTATAAGAATTCAAAAAATCATTAAATAAGCAAAACTTTCTAAAATTAAGATTTGATATTTGTGCAATTTTTAACGAAAAATAAAACAAAAGACGATCGACAAATTTATAAAATTAAAAAATAAATAAATATTTAAAAAACCTTATTCAATAAAATTTACAAAAAAATAAAAAATAAAAAATTTTCATTAAATAAAATTACAAAAAAAAAAATTCTCATTAAATAAACAATATTTTCTACTTTCTATAAAATTACAAAAAATTATAAAAATTATAAAGATGGCGATTTTAATATTATTTTTTTATTTTCGAAACAAACAAACGCCAACACGTTTCCTTTCGTTAATAAAAATTAAAAAAAATAAAAAATAAAAATTAATAAAAATTAAAAAATTCTCATTAAATAAACAATACTTTCTACTTTCTATAAAATTACAAAAAATTATAAAAATTCCAAAAAATTATAAAAATTAAAAAAATTCTCATTAAATAAACAAAACTTTCTAAAATTAAGATTTGATATTTGTGCAATTTTTAACGAAAAATAAAACAAAAGACGATCGACAAATTTAGAAAATTAAAAAATATATAAATATTTAAAAAATCTTATTGAATAAAATTACAAAAAAATAAAAAATTTTCATTAAATAAAATTACAAAAAAATAAAAATTAAAAAATTCTCATTAAATAAGCAATACTTTCTACTTTCTATAAAATTACAAAAAATTATAAAAATTCCAAAAAATTATAAAAATTTAAAAAATTCTTATTAAATAAACAAAACTTTCTAAAATTAAGATTTGATATTTGTGCAATTTTTAAGAAAAATAAAACAAAAGACGATCGACAAATTTAGAAAATTAAAAAATATATAAATATTAAAAAAATCTTATTCAATTAAATTACAAAAAATAAAAATTTTTCATTAAATAAAATTACAAAAAAATAAAATTAAAAAGTTCTCATTAAATAAACAATACCTTCTACTTTCTATAAAAATTCAATGAAATTACAAAAAATAAAAATTTTTCATTAAATAAAATTACAAAAAAATAAAATTAAAAAGTTCTCATTAAATAAACAATACCTTCTACTTTCTATAAAATTCCAAAAAATTATAAAAATTAAAAAAATTCTCATTAAATAAACAAAACTTTCTAAAATTAAGATTTGACATTTGTGCAATTTTTGAGAAAAATTAAACGAAAGACGATCGTCAAATTTAGAAAATTAAAAAATATATAAATATTTGAAAAATCTTATTCAATAAAATTACAAAAAAATAAAAATTTTTCATTAAATAAAATTACAAAAAAATAAAAATTAAAAGAATTCTCATTAAGCAAACAAAGGGGGCTTTCTAAAATTTAGATTTGATATTTGTGCAATTTTTGCCGAAAAATAAAACAGACGATCGACAAATTTATAAAATAAAAAAATAAATAAATGTTAAGAAAATCTTATTGAATAAACTTATACAAAGAAATAGCAAAAATAAAAAATCTCATTAAATAAAATTACAAAAAAAAAATTAAAAAATTCTCATTCTCAAAACTTTCTAAAATTAAGATTTGACAATTGTGCATTTTTTGATGAAAAACAAAACAACAGACGATCGAGAAATGAAAAAATTTATAAAATTACGAAAAATAACGAAAATTAAAAAAAAAAACTTTCTAAAATTGATGGAAAGTCCTACTTGCACAAAAATAATGTTCAAAGGACAAGCAATATGACAGTGAAATCATAAAATGTTTATAAATTAAATGAAAACAAAAAAACTGTTTCTTGATTGATAACTGCTAAGACCTTCAATAGATGGCGGCGCCTTATCGCCTTCAATTTTTCTTAAATTTGGAGTAAATTAAATATTACTATCCGGGCAGTGTTACCAACGCGTAAAAAGCAGAAATCCCACAAGACAGGAGTTGCCAAAAAATCGCTTTTCAACATAGAAAATCCTTCAGTTTGTTACCAGATTCAGTAGTAGATTAAATTTTTAAAAAAACTGTTTGGGGGAAAGAAAACAAATGACCAAAATTTTAAAAAATACGTAACAATAATATTTAAAAAAAGTGACACAGATATTTCGTTAATCGTCTTTCGTTAATTTCTTGCTTGGGTTTAGTTGACTTTGAGATTTAATTTGACCTTGACCTTTAACTTTCTTCAATTTTTAAAGTTTTTTTCAATCATAATTTCTTCTAGGGTTGAGTAGAGTTAGGTTGAATTGGGCTAACCTTGAAATTTCACTTGACCTTTAACTTTCTTAAATTTTTAAAATCAAATAAAAATAAAATAAGAACGATAAAGGTAAAGTTGAATTGGATTGGGTTGAGCTTGAAGTTTCATTTGACCTTGACGTTTAACTTTCTTGAGTTTTACTTTTTTAATCTTAATTTCTTGCTTGGGTTGAGTTGACTTTGAAATTTAATTCGACCTTGACCCTTCTTTCTTAATTTTTTTTTTAATTTTAGTTTTTTCCAATCATAATTTCTTGTTAGGGTTGAGTGAGGTGGAGTTAGGTTGAATTGGGTTAACCTTGGCCTTTAACTTTTTTAAATTTTTAAAATCAAATAAAAATATGTAATTAAGTTCGCGTCGTGTAAACAATACTGGTTCGACTTTCGCAAATTAAGATATGTAAATGTTAAGACATTTGAGACACGTGTGCATTTTTTTAGGTAAAATAAAATAAAAGACGAGCGAGAAATAAAGAAAATTTATAAAATTTAGAAAAGGAAATAACATAAAAATAAAAATTCTCATAAATATACAAAACTGGCGTCACCAAATTTAATTTTAAAGTGACTTGCCTCGTACCTACCTTGAGGGATGACAAGGTCTGCTGACTGACGTATCAGCTGTTCCCCTCGACTAGCAATCAGTGAAGTTGGGGGGTGAGTTGATTAAGATGGTAAAATAACAAGAGGGTGCCAGGTCAGACTTGAATAACCAAACTGAACGTAAACGATCTCGTCGACGTCTCCGAATCGAGTAAATCGGCAGAAAATCAAAAGTAAACAGAGGCTTATTTAACTCACTGGTACGTTAAGGAGTAAACACAAACGCAATAGTAAAAGTTAACTTAAACTTTAATTAAAGACCATTAACTATGATGGACAAGACAGATGACAAGCTCTGCTGACTAACGTATCAACTGTTCCCCTCGACTAGCGCTAAAGATGGGGGTGGGTTAATTAAGATGGTAAAACAACAAGAGGGCGCCAGGTCAGACATTGAATAAACAAACTGAACGTAAACGATCTCGTCGACGTCTCCGAATCGACTAAATCGGCAGAAAATCAAAAGTAAACAGAGGCTTATTTAACTCACTGTCTAACTCCTATTGCGTTTGTGTTTACTCCTTAACGTACCAGTGAGTTAAATAAGCCTGTTTACTTTTAATTTTTTGCCGATTTACTCGACGAGATCGTTCAGTTTGTTTATTCAAGTCTGACCTGGCGCCCTTATGTTATTTTACCATCTTAATTAAGTCACCCCCATCTTCACTGATTGCTAGTCGAGGGGAGCAGATGATACGTGAGTCATCTTGTCATCTGTCAAGGTAGGTACGAGGCAACTCATTTAAAGTTAAGTTTGGTGACAACCTATCAATACACTGACGGACCAATATTGCCGAATTTATCAATTTTTCGTAAATTTGAAGAACCTGGTCAGTTGAACAAAACTGAAGGCTTAGTTGGCAACAAAAAAATGAAAGAAAGTTTGACTTCCGTGCGAATAGAAGCCCGTAACTCTCTATGACTTCATAAATATAAGAAGTATCTTCTGCTTCCTCTGATTTTATCTTTCAACTTTCTTGCGACTTCCTCCCGACTTTCACCGCCGCGCGCGCCGGTTTATTTGAAACTTCCTCTTGTTCGTGCGCCGGGGGTTTCCTTGTGGAAAGCAGAGTTGTATGGAATAATTGATTCGCGGTGTGAATAAAAAGCAACAACGATTACGATAAATAATCGTCCCGTCGGAGTTCAGTGGCCGTGACAACGGCGCGCGCGTTTTAATCATCGCGGAAAGCGACAACGCAATATATCTCCGTCGTTTTTTACGATTTTAATAGGCGCTGGTTATCGACTCGTTAAAGTTCATTCGACGTCGCCGTTCCGTTATGTAAAACAACAAAACCGGCCACTTTCGTATTCCACCGGTCGCTCTGGCATTTGCATGTGCCGAGCAAAAAAAAACACACCTTTTACTTGCAAACTCGTTCGCTTACCGCCGAAGATAATCATAAACAAATAGCATTCATGGTAATAATAACCTTTGAAAATCCTGAATGTCACTCGAAACATCCGTCCTGGTGTGTGCACGGCCTTAAATTGATGGAATGTGCGAAATGAACCGGTGCGCGGAGAAAGCGACATTGCGGCGGTCGCACGCGTTTCATGAGGTCGAATTCCCCGTGCACCTTTTCGGCTGTGGTGGAATCACGACGTGGCCTACGGGGCCGCTTCGCTAAAGCGGGCAATTAACGGCACGAGTTAATCTGATAATCCTACGACGAAAGTCATAAATAATACGTCCGCGTCCGAGCGCGGCGTTATTTCGGCGCGTTTTTCACATGCACGCTGACCTGAATTCGGTAATGCGTTCCAGAACGATGCCGGATATATCAGAAGAGCAGTTTTGATCAAGTGAGCGAGCGAGGCTGAAAAATAACTTTATCTATCGGAATTGCGTTTGCGTGAAATGGAGAAAAATTGAAGCATCTGGCAATCTGAGGGGTTGCAATTCAAAAGAAGTCACAAGGAGAATTCCATCGTTATTGTTTCAAGCATTGATGTACAAACGCGACACAAAGTAATGAACTTACAGAGAGGATACGCGGCCGACCGTCCGAGAGAGATAAATGCCGAAGCACCGCCCCAACGTGCCGGCCGTCATAATATTGTTTACGTAAGAGAAGAGCTCTGCGTCATAAATGGTGTTGCATGATCAGACTTAAGAATCATAATTTCGACCGTCTCATTCACCGTTAACAAAGAAATAATACTGAAATAATGATCGGTTGTAACTTCGGCGATTGATTATGCAGAGCTCATATTCAATGCAATCCATAATTCGCACAACGGTGTACCTGCACGAAAACAGATGCTTTGATCTTACACGCACGTCCGAACTTTCGCGGTGTTTGATGGTGGTAAAAGTAGATGACTCTCGTACGATTTTAACTGTTTACTGCCCGTCACCTGCTACAGTTTGCCTCGTATAACGTGAAACTGCTCCGTATGACGTGAAACTGCCTCGTACAACGTGAAACTGCCCCGTGCAACGTGAAACTGCCCCGTACAACGTGCTAAAGGAAGAAACGTGACGATAAGTTTGACAAATTCAAAGTTGACTGTTAGGTGGTCGAATCCGACACGAATCACGTAAATTAGCTTCTACAGCGAACGAAAATGACCTACACTCGGGAATGTCACAAACACCGAATTGGCGATTTTAATATTAGTTTTTACTTTCGAAACAAACGAATGCCAACACGTTTCCTTTTGTTCCGAAGCCGAAATTAACCAATCTACACGCACGAGAAAAGAAACAAAAAGGTGATGCTTGACGCTAAGTGAAACAAAAGACGATCGAGAAATAAAGAAAATTTATAAAATTAAAAATTAAAAAATTGACATTTGTGCAATTTTTGACGTAAAATAAAACAAAAGACGATCGAGAAGTAAAGAAAATTTATAAAATTATATAAACTATAAATTAAAAAAAAATAAAAAAAAATTCATTTAATAAAATTAGAAAAAAAATAATAAAATAGAAGAAATCTCATTAAATAAAATGACAAAAAAATAAAAATTAGATAATTCTCATTAAATAAACAATACTTTTTACTTTCTATAAGATCACAAAAAATTATAAAAATTACGAAAAAAATTATAAAAATTAAAATTATTTTAGTAAATAAACAGAACTTTCTAAAATTAAGATTGGAAATTTGTGCAATTCTTGACGTAAAATAAAACAAAATGCGATCGACAAATTTATAAAATTAAAAAAAATAAATATAAAAAAGTCTCATTGAATAAAATTAGAAAAAAATTACAAAAATAAAAAAACTAAATAAAATTACAAAAAATTATAAAAATGAAAAAATTCTCATTAAATAAACAAAACTTTCTAAAATTAGGATTTGACATTTGTACAATTTTTGACGTCAAATAAAACAAGAGATGATCGACAAATTTATAAAATTAAAAAAAATAAATAAAAATAATCTTATTGAATAAAATTAGGAAAAATAACAAAAATTAAAAAAATATCATTAAACAGAATTACAAAAAATAAAAATTAAAAAATTCTCATTAAATAAACAAAACTTTCTAAAATTAAGATTTGACATTTGTGCAATTTTTGACGTAAAATAAAACAAAAGACGATCGAGAAATAAAGAAAATTTATAAAATTATTATTATAAAATTTAAGAAAAATTTATAAAATTATTATTATAAAATTTAAGAAAAATTTAAAAAATCTCGATGGATAAAATTAGAAAAAATATAAGAAATCCCATTAAATAAAATTACAAATAAATAAAAGTTAAAAAAATTCTCATTAAATGAACAATACTTTCTACTTTCTATAAAATTGCAAAAAATTATAAGAATTACAAAAAATTATAAAAATTTAAAAAATCTGATTAAATAAGCAAAACTTTTTAAAGTTAAGATTCGGTATTTGTGCAATTTTTGACGTAAAATAAAACAAAAGACGATCGACAAATTTATAAAATTAAAAAATAAATAAATATTTAAAAAAATCTTATTCAATAAAATTACAAAAAAAAAATTAAAAAATTCTCATTAAATAAACAATATTTTCTACTTTCTATAAAATTACAAAAAATTATAAAAATTATAAAGATGGCGATTTTAATATTATTTTTTATTTTCGAAACAAACAAACGCCAACACGTTTCCTTTTGTTCCAAAACCGAAATTAACCAATCAACACGCACGAGAAAAGAAACAAAAAGGTAATGCTTGACTCTAAATGAAACAAAAGACGATCGAGAAATAAAGAAAATTTATAAAATTATTATTATTATAAAATTTAAGAAAAATTTAAAAAAAATCTCAATGGATAAAATTAGAAAAAATATAAGAAATCTCATTAAATAAAATTACAAATAAATAAAAGTTAGAAAAATTCTCATTAAATGAACAATACTTTCTACTTTCTATAAAATTGCAAAAATTATAAAAAATCTTATTAAATAAGCAAAACTTTCTAAAATTAAGATTCGGTATTTGTGCAATTTTTGACGAAAAATAAAACAAAAGACGATCGACAAATTTATAAAATTAAAAAATAAATAAATATTTAAAAAATCTTATTCAATAAAATTACAAAAAAATAAAAAATAAAAAAATTTCATTAAATAAATTTACAAAAAAAAAATTCTCATTAAATAAACAATATTTTCTACTTTCTATAAAATTACAAAAAATTATAAAAATTATAAAGATGGCGATTTTAATATTATTTTTTTATTTTCGAAACAAACAAACGCCAACACGTTTCCTTTCGTTCCAAAACCGAAATTAACCAATCTACACGCACGAGAAAGGAAACAAAAAGGTAACGCTTAGTGTTTGAATTCAGAATAGAGCGATCAGTGAAGCCAAAACAGAACTTTAGAGTTTGTAATCAAGTAGATCATTAAAATGAAGACAAAATACCTCCACCACGTCACGCTAAGGGCCTTCATCATCTCGCGCTAAGCCTCCACTATGTCGCGACGGTGTGTCCTTAGCCTTCGGGTTGATTGGGGAGCGTAGGTTTATCAGAGGGTAAAGCTTTAAGACAACGATTTAAAAAAAATAATACCTCTTTATTACGTTAAATAATTAATTTAATTAGGGTGGTTTGTCCGTTAAAATTGGGAGTGCGGTCCCGGGTCGTCCGCGGCGACTGGTGTTGTTGATTCGTCTAAGACGGAACAGCGGGCGACGTTCCCTTAGCCGGGGAAGACTGGCGAAGTTCGAGGCCGGTCCGTGACTGGCGTGGTGGGTCAAGGTCGGTTTCAGTGACAATGTTCCTTGGCTGGAGCACGACACGTCCTTGCTCAGCCTATGGGTGATCGGTTTGGAACAGCGTGACCAGGGCAGGCTCCGGTGGTGTCTTCTCTTGGACAGCTGGCGAGGAATAATTAATGATTAGGAAATAATAAATAATCGATGTCCGAAAGTAACGATTACTTAAATGCGAAATAAAATTATGAAACCTTTGATGAACGGTTTGCGTGAATAACCTGTATGTAAATTTCATTTAACAATTTTCTTCCTCCCCTCTGCTTTCGTGTATAAATAATATCCGAAACATCTGCAAGTAGGCCGTTGTAGACCGCCGCATTTATGACGGCCAGCACCCGGGCGGTGCTTCGGCATTTATCTCTCTCGGCGACGGTCGGCTCCGTATCCTCTCTATTATAAGTTCATTACTTTGTGACGCGATTGTACAGTCTGTTCCAACTTAAGTCGGCATTAGTGCTAACTTTGTTATTGTTAAAGCCAGAAATACTAGTAATACTTTTATAAAAGCTGATTGCCAAAAAGACAATTACAATTACAAACGCTTATAAAAACGCAAGTCATGGAGGTTTCGTGGATTTAAATAGACCATTATCAGAACAGCATGATCACGAAAATAAAATTTAATTACAATCGAGGTCTCGGCTTATTATAACGAGCGAATTATTATTATTAATGGCCGAAATTAAAACAGAACGGCACACCATGCGATGCACCTATGGCGGCCACTTCCTGCCGATGATGATAATTTTCTTCGCCGTAATTCCGTTAAGCGGACGCATTTGCATGCACGCGTTCGCCTCGATAAATCGGAGGAAGTCGTAAAAAGGCGAGCCACTTACTTATTAATTAAAATTTAAGACGCCACGGCGCCGCAAAGACATTAACATTTAAATAAGTGGCAGGACGACGAAGAGAAGCAACGGCCTTCCAAGCCCGGCAGGTTTAATTAATCGGAATATTTCTCAGAATCGCATTCCATACGCCACACGCATTTTTCAATTCGAGCGCGGAATAAGAAAAGGAGGAAATCGCATTCTGCGTTTTTTTGCAATCAGTCAATCAAATCAAATCAGGAACTGACTCGCTCGCTCGTTTTAATTAGAATTTATTCCTCGCAAATGCGCAATTTGATGTACGCTCGCTCGCTGCTTATCCCGTTGAGACGAGGAATCGGCATTCTTGCGCGTTCATAGTTACGCGCGGCCGGAGACTTCGACGCAGGTGCAGGCGAGGAACCCCCGTCTCTGTTCGTTTCGCGTTGCGTAATAACCGGGGCCCTCATGTTCTTCGTTCGCTCGTTTTCCTAACGGTAAACCAGAAGTCGTATTGCCGCATTCATGCTCTTGCAGATCGATCCGGGGCAGCGTTCCTTAAATCGTCACTTCGATTGAGAAATATCTCGTGCGTTCACACGAAGGCCGAGATTGTTTACCGTCGCTGGACGTGTGGAATGGAGTTGATTGCCTTTTTTTCGAGAGAGAGAAAATCGTTTGTTTATTTATTAAATTACAGCGCGCCGGGTTCCAAGTGACACTCAACTGTACAGGTATACTCGCTTAATTAAGTAAACTTCTGCGAAAGTTACTATACGCAGCGAATTTCTTTGTGAAAAGAACTAAAAATTAGTTTTCGATGCAAATCGACGAGTTTGGGGAAACTTTCGTAAGTTTGGCAACGATGTTTATTCCCAAAATCTAGGAATTCCGCTTATATTTCGCAATCTATTATCAGATACATCGAGTTTCACTGATTGTCTTCAACGTGAAACTGCCCCGTGCAACGTGAAACTGCCCCGTACAACGTGCTAAAGGAAGAAACGTGACGATAAGTTTGACAAAATCAAAGTTGACTGTTAGGTGGTCGAATTCGCCACGAATCACATAAATTAGCTTCTACAGCAAACGAAAATGATCTACACTCAGGAATGTCACGAACACCAAGGTGGCGATTTTAATATTAATTTTTATTTTCGAAACAAACAAACGCCAACACATTTCCTTTTGTTCCAAAACCGAAATTACACGCACGAGAAAGGAAACAAAAAGGTAATGCTTAGAGTTTGAATTCGGAAATTTTTGTAAGTTTGGCAACGATGTTTATTCCCAAAATCTAGGAATTCCGCTTAACCCAGAGGTTAAGTGGAAGAGCAGGCAAAGCTAAGGCTTTGACTGAACTTCGCCTCTTATTTTGCGAATCACATATATTTCTTTGTATTCTATATTTAATAAAGACATTATTATTATTATATTTTGCAACCTAGCAGAAAATCTATTATCAGATACATCGAGTTTCACTGACTGTCTTCAACGTGAAACTGCCCCGTGCAACGTGAAACTGCCCCGTACAACGTGCTAAAGGAAGAAACGTGACGATAAGTTTGACAAAATCAAAGTTGACTGTTAGGTGGTCGAATTCGACACGAATCACATAAATTAGCTTCTACAGCAAACGAAAATTATCTACACTCAGGAATGTCACGAACACCAAGATGGCGATTTTAATATTTATTTTTATTTTCGAAACAAACAAACGCCAACACGTTTCCTTTTGTTCCAAAACCGAAATTAACCAATCTACACGCACGAGAAAAGAAACAAAAAGGTAATGCTTGACGCTAAATGAAACAAAAGACGATCGAGAAATAAAGAAAATTTATAAAATTAAAAATTAAAAAATTCTTAGTAAACAAACAAAACTTTCTAAAATTAAGATTTGACATTGTGCAATTTTTGACGTAAAATAAAACAAAAGACGAACGAGAAATAAAGAAAATTTATAAAATTATTATTATTATAAAATTTAAGAAAAATTAAAAAAAATTTCAATGGATAAAATTAGAAAAAATATAAGAAATCTCGTTAAATAAAATTACAAATAAATAAAAGTTAAAAAAATTCTCAATAAATGAACAATACTTTCTATAAAATTGCAAAAAATTATAAGAATTACAAAAAATTATAAAAATTTTAAAAAATCTCATTAAATAAGCAAAACTTTCTAAAATTAAGATTCGGTATTTGTGCAATTTTTGACGAAAAATAAAACAAAAGACGATCGACAAATTTATAAAATTAAAAAATAAATAAATATTTAAAAATATTATTCAATAAAATTACAAAAAAATAAAAAAATTTCATTAAATAAAATTACAAAAAAATTAAAAATTAAAAAATTCTCATTAAATAAACAATATTTTCTACTTTCTATAAAATTACTAAAAAGTATAAAGATGGCGATTTTAATATTATTTTTTATTTTCGAAACAAACAAACGCCAACACATTTCCTTTTGTTCCAAAACCGAAATTAACCAATCTACTACACGCACGAGAAAGGAAACAAAAAGGTAATGCTTAGAGTTTGAATTCAAAAATTTTTGTAAGTTTGGCAACGATGTTTATTCCCAAAATCTAGGAATTCCGCTTATATTTCGCAACCTAGCAGAAAATCTATTATCAGATACATCGAGTTTCACTGATTGTCTTCAACGTGAAACTGCCCCGTGCAACGTGAAACTGCCCCGTACAACGTGCTAAAGGAAGAAACGTGACGATAAGTTTGACAAAATCAAAGTTGACTGTTAGGTGATCGAATTCGACACGAATCACATAAATTAGCTTCTACAGCAAACGAAAATGATCTGCACTCAGGAATGTCACGAACACCAAGGTGGCGATTTTAATATTAATTTTTATTTTCGAAACAAACAAACGCCAACACGTTTCCTTTTGTTCCAAAACCGAAATTAACCAATCTACACGCACGAGAAAAGAAACAAAAAGGCAATGCTTGACGCTAAATGAAACAAAAGACGATCGAGAAATAAAGAAAATTTATAAAATTAAAAATTAAAAAATTCTTAGTAAACAAACAAAACTTTCTAAAATTAAGATTTGACATTGTGCAATTTTTGACGTAAAATAAAACAAAAGACGATCGAGAAATAAGGAAAATTTATAAAATTATTATTATTATAAAATTTAAGAAAAATTAAAAAAAATTTCAATGGATAAAATTAGAAAAAATATAAGAAATCATTAAATAAAATTACAAATAAATAAAAGTTAAAAAAATTCTCATTAAATGAACAATACTTTCTACTTTCTATAAAATTGCAAAAAATTATAATTACAAAAAATTATAAAAATTTAAAAAAATCTCATTAAATAAGCAAAACTTTCTAAAATTAAGATTCGGTATTTGTGTAATTTTTGACGTAAAATAAAACAAAAGACGATCGAGAAATAAAGAAAATTTATAAAATTATTATTATTATAAAATTTAAGAAAAATTTAAAAAATTTCAAAGGATAAAATTTAAAAAAATTTCAATGGATAAAATTTAAAAAAATTTCAATGGATAAAATTAGAAAAAATATAAGAAATCTTATTAAATAAAATTACAAATAAATAAGAGTTAAAAAAATTCTCATTAAATGAACAATACTTTCTATAAAATTGCAAAAAATTATAAAAATTTAAAAAAATCAAATAAGCAAAACTTTCTAAAATTAAGATTGTCACCCAAGTTTAAATTAAAGTTACTTGTCTCTACTTACCACGACTCCTGGTGACAAGTCTGCCGATTCTAAATCAGCTGTGCCCCAGCTAGCAACAGTGGAAAATGGGGGCAGGTTATCTCAACGATGGTAAGTTATAACGGGCGCCAGAAGACGATTTAAAAACAACTAATCGAAATTCGACTGGCCGACGTCTCCAATCGACCAAGTCGTGCAGAAAGGAAACTACTAAATAGAGACTAGACTTATTACTCACGGTGTGTATGAAAGTAGTTAAAATTAAAATCGTACTCAAGTTAATACAATTTATTAATCAATTAAACTAATAGAAATAAGAGAAACAGTATTACAGTTACACTAATACGTTTACTTTCTAGCGTACCGTTTCTTTAAATTAAATCCGCACGAAGAATGCATGCGCAACAAACAAAAGAAAGAAGGTTACCTCGCGACCGATGTCATATACCGTCTGAAGTTGGCTGTCACTACGCCATCTAGTGGTCTTGTCAGAGTCGATGACTTCACAATGGCGTACTCACACGACGGGGGAAACAACAGACGGGCAATAAGAATTGTCGGGGCACCAACACGCGATGTACTGGGAAATCCCTCGCGTATACGCTTGCGGGGATGACCTGGGCCTGCGCTGTAACTTGCGAAAAGCCAAGCAGCAAAGGAACAAGCCCGAACTAAAAAGCCTGAGTGGAAAAACGATATGCGTTAGCGGCCATTTTGATGGTGATATGCGTCGTTACATATTACCTGAGCGAACAGGAGCTCCAGGCTTGGCACGGAGATTGAAGTTATCTCCGATCGGTGTTCGGCAGTGTCGAATGAATTTCCAGCCAAGCTGCGATTGATTTCTTCTCCAAAAGAGCAAGAAATCCGACAATTTTAACACACGCGAAAAGATACGTCCTTACGGCACAATGCACGAACAACAAAAGAGAACGACTAAGCCGCTCGATTACGCAGATCGCCTTGAGGCAGGGGAATTACCAATGGTAGGCGGTCTGAAAGTCACATGGACCCCCAGAACCTATCAGAAATCAATGATCGCAGCGTGCAGGCTTTCCCCCATAGCGCTGTAAAGGAGGGGTACCAGGGTTGCCACGGCGCGAAAACGAAATTATTAGTCGCTGCTTTTTAGCGCCAAATTTAAAACGTAACAACCCCCCCTTTACCAGAGAGGAAATTTTCCCTGAAAGGAAAAATTTCAGAAACTTGGGCAAGTTGGAAGAGCCCAGCGAAGATTTAGTGGAACACCTACATGAGCGATCATAAGACAGAAGGGAGAAGAAGAAGACAGAAGAAGGGGAAGGAAAAACCTAGTCGGAACACACCATACCGCAGCCTAGAGACGTAAGACGTTTTACGCATGACTCACTAGTAGAGAGGGCAGGAAGTGCCTTCACGTGATCCAGCACGCCTGGTAATCCCACAATACTCGTAATCTGCGAATAAACATCTCCCGGCCATCAAGGCTGAGCTGATCAATCCAACGAGGAAGAAAAATAAACAGTGGAGTATGTAAAGAAAATGGAATAAAGAAGAGACCTTACAATTTGGGTTTGGCAAGCGAAATCGGCTATAATGAAATAATGATACTAAACGATAAATATAAACCGGACGAAAACTTCAGTCAAGGACCGCGAAAAAAAAACCAAATTAAATAATTTACCATAACACAACAAAATAATTTACCATAACACAATAATTTTATTCACCCCCGAGGGGAAAATTGCGTCCTGACGTAGAGACGACTTGCGGGGTGAATCTACATTCTCCAATAATAATAAAAGTCCGAGAATGGCCTTAAACGAAAAGAAAAGAAGAGAAAGGAAGAAGAGAAGAGAAGAAAAAAAATAAAATTTATCACCCTAGTTCCAATTGCGTCATGCCCGCGACTAATGTTGGTGTGTTTCGAGAACGCGGAAAACCGCAATGTGTCAAAGACACCGATACAACCACAAAACCAAAATATGTCTCAAGGACATCGATATAAACGCAAAACGATAATATGTCCAAAGACATCGATATAAACACGAAACCACAATAAACACAGCCAACACCAACGCAGACACAACCGCAAGGTAATATATACAGGGTGTGTTTCCCGAGATGTTAAGCGGAAACCAGAATCTTTTAGGGGGCTTCTACCCCACGCAGAATTTTACGGCGGAAGAATTCTAAGAGGCCACTAACCCGCAGGCCGATAGTATTAATTTTCCACAGGTGTTAAAAGGGAAAAACTGTATCTTTTAGGAGCCTTTTACTCCACGCAGAATTTTACGTCGGGAGCATTCTAAGAGACCCATCCCGCAGGCCGATACGAGAAGAATGGAGGGAAAGAGAGAAAAAAAAAATTAAGCACAAAACAATTATTCAACCGGGCTAGGTTTAAGTTGTGAACTGTGCCAAGTTCCGGGTAAAACTTTGTCGTCACAATCTCTCAATTCATAAATGTCTGTGGAAATTCGTCGATTAATAATAAAAGGTCCGACAAACTTATCAGCCAGTTTGGCTGCGAAATGTTTGGAAGCGTCAGACAAAACGAAATTTTTACGCCATACCAACTGATCTTGTTCGAAATCAACTTTGCGCCTACGCAAGTCATAACGACACTTTGACTTCTCATAGGACTTTTGGAGACGTTCTTGAACATCTTGGTATAATCTAGCAAACTTGCCAGAACGGGATTGAAAATCAGTCGGATTTTGCTCAATTTCCACATCAATTACGTCAGAATCAGGGGTTTTATCAGAGTTAAGACTACCTTTGAGACACATCTCTCTGCCGAAATTTAAGAAATACGGAGTCAACTTAGTAACCTCATGACGCGCAGTCCTCAACGCACAAGTAACCTTTGGTAAAAATAGATCCCACTTACGATGATCTTGGGAAACATAAGAGATCAACATGGTTTTAATAACACGGTTGACCCGTTCAACAGGGTTTGCCTGAGCGTGATAGTATGAAGTGTACGAGGGTCGAACCTGATACGACGTCAAAAGATTTCGATATTCACGGGACCTAAACTGTACTCCGTTATCCGATATTATGATACGAGGGACTCCAAAAAGTAGAAAGATGTTCTCCTCCAAATGTTGAACAATCTTCGGGGTGGTAGCTTTACGAAGAGGAAAACACATTGTAAACTTACTGAAACAATCCGTTACTACAAAAATATATTGGTTTCCTTTCGTCGAACGAGGAAGAGGTCCGATAAGGTCGATGCTAATGACCTCCCAAGGTCTAGAAATTTTTGAATGGCCACCCATGCGTCCAGCAGGAGCCTTTTGCTCGGGTTTGGCTCGGATACAAGTCTCGCACCGACGAATGTGCTTGATAACATCCGAACGCATTTTTGGCCAATGATAATCTTGGGCGATTCGATTGTACGTTTTGTAAACGCCTAAGTGCCCGCTCGTAGGAGAATCATGGCATTGACGCAAGATGTCGAAACGTTTTTCTTTTGGAACGACCTGCTTCCATTGTCGATCGGTTTCGATGAGATGGTAGTATGTACATTTAACGAACTTATAGAGGGTGTTTCCCTCAACACGATAATCCGGAAAGTTCAACGGGTTAGCCTTAACTTTATTTAAAAGATCTAAGTATCGTTTATCTTTTACTTCAGAACAGTCGATAGAATCAATAATGGGTACGGCTCGAGAAAGGGCATCAGGGACGACATGATCTTTACCCTTACGATGGATGACAGTGAAATCGTATTGCTGAAGTCGAACACTCCATCTACATAAACGTCCAGAAGGATTCTGCAATCGATTCAGCCACAACAAGGAGTGATGGTCAGTGATCACTTGAAAGTGTGTGCCTTCGATATAGGGCCTGAGCTTTTCTATGGCCCAAAGCATTGCCAACAGTTCCTTCTCGCAGGTGGAATATTTACGTTCTGCTCTGGAGAGTGAGCGACTCAAATAGCAGATGACTTTCTCACCATCAGCCTGTTGTTGCGTAAGCACCGCACCGACACCGTAATCTGAAGCATCAGTCTGTATAGTGAACTCCTTGGTGAAGTCGGGACACGAAAGAACAGGAGCAGACACTAAGTGCTCACGAATTTTTTCCCAAGCTTCATCACAGGTTTCATCCCAACGATACTTGGTGTTTTTGCGCAAAAGATTTGAAAGGGGCGCGAGAATCGAAGAGAAATTCGGAATGAAACGTCGATACCAACTCGCCATTCCGATAAGTCGTCGAACCTCTGAGACCGTGGTAGGCTTAGGGATTTTAAGAATAGCCTCAACTTTCTCAGGGTCAACACGAAGTCCGTTACGGTCGACAACATAGCCCAAATACTTTAACTCATTCCGGCAAAAATGACATTTGTCCTTGCCAAGAGTTAATCCAGCAGATACCAAACGTTTATGCACCTCTTCGAGGATCTCGAGGTGTTTCTCGAAGGTCTGAGTGACAATTATGATGTCATCAAGGTAGACAAACACATGGGGTTCCAAATCTGCACCAATAACACGGTCAATAAACCTCTGCCACGTGGCAGGTGCGTTATGCAACCCAAAGGGCATACGACAAAATTGAAATAACCCTCGGTTCGGGACGGTAAAAGCAGTATATTGACAAGACTCTTTGGCAACAGGTATTTGCCAATAAGCAGACTTGATATCCAGTGACGTCAGATACTTTGCGTCACGCAGTTTGTCTAAAGTGGCAGAAACGTAAGGCAGGGGGTAAGCATCTTTGGTGGTAACCTGATTGAGTTTACGGAAATCCACGCAAAATCGAACTGTACCATCTTTCTTTGGCACCAGGAGTATTGGAGATGACCACGCAGAGTTAGAACGTTCCACGATTCCTAATTCTATCATCTTATCTAACTCTTGATTGACAAGGGTCTGTCTTGCAGGTGAGATGGGGTAATATCGTTGTTTAATAGGAGCGCTTTCTGTTTTAATGACGTGCTCGACCAAGTTGGTGCACCCTAATTTTGTTTCGTCGATATTTTGAAACAATTTTGAAACGGAGGCATCAAGCTGACATTGTTGGGAATAGTCAAGGTCAGAGCGTGCAGTGACATGTTCTACAGAACAGATGGCTTCACTACGAAAACTCCATTCACCAGATCTTAAGTCGGGAACAATCTCCATCACTCGCCAAAAATCAGCACCTAAGATTAAAGTGTGTGGGAGGTCAGGTACAACAAGAATGTCGATAATTTTTACTCGATCTCTTAATCGAACAGGAGTAGTAACACTTCCAGGACTCAAACAGGGTTGTCCATTGGCAACAGTGCAAGTTGTCTGATGTTTGACAAAAGGAAGTCCGAACGTTTTAAGAATTTCCCATCCAGGTCCACCGATAATCGTGCAGGAAGCACCTGAATCTAAAAGTCCTAAAAACTTAGTATCAAAAATTGTGATCTCTAGATAAGGACGTTCGTCACCTTGAGCACTGGCCAAAACAAAGTCAAGGCAGGTTTGTATATGCTGAGGAGTGGTCGGTTTAGATAAACGAAAGCATCGCACTAGACGACCTCCTAGTGTGTGGCTGAAAAGTTTTTTGAACATTTTGGGCAAGTTTTGGTGGTTTCATTGGGCTTGCCACAGCGAAAACAATGCTTTTGTACCGGGATTGTACAATCACGAGAATAGTGTCCTTCCTTTCTACAATTCCAGCACCTTTTGTTTCGATTCGCTGGTTGCTTAGGACTTAGGGCAACCGTATTGCACTCGGCAAGATTGGAAGAGCTAGTGCCGATGTAAGCTAGGTCAGGCTCTAAAGAATGTACACGACGTGGAGGTGGTACATACGATTCGACTGCGGATTTACTCGCTTCTAATTGTCTACCTAACTTTAATAATTGCTCAATCGAAAAAATTTTTACCAATCCTAACTGGTTTTGATAAAAAGGGGCGAGATTCTTTACAAGGATTTTAATCTGGACAGACTCCGGTACGTCAGCGTTCAATCGATTAAAAAGGTTCGTCATAACCGAAACATAAATACCGATAGATTCGTCCGGACCCTGGGTGCGACGTTTTATTTCGTCAAAAAGTTTTTCATCAAAATCTGGAGCTTGGAATTCCTCCCGTAAAAGATGAACCAAATCGTTCCATGTTCGACAGCGACGTCTATTAGCACGGAACCATATGAGAGCTTTGCCGCGAAACAGATCAGATGCAGACATCAGCAAAGTTGCTTCGGAGACGTTACGAGAAATGCAAAGTTCATCTACTCTTTCTAAAAAGGCATTAAGCGACATGATTTTATTATCGCCGGAATAAAACAAATTCCATTTCGAAACCGGAACTGGCTTTACGTCAAACTGTCTTACAGGGGTATTCTCGAAAGTTGACAACCGTTTAGGGGTCCTATCATTCCGATTAGTTTGAAGAAATAAAGTGCTTGGGGCCGGAGCCGCAACTACTGATTGAACAGATTCGGCATCGTCATCATCCGTCACGTCATTGTCATTATTCGTCTCGTCCTCGTCTCGCAAGTTCAATAACGAAACGTCATTAGCAATTGCGTTTGCATTCGACGAAGGCGAATCAACAATTTCGGCCTTATTCATTCTAAGCGCATTAGCTTTTGTCTTAAATTGCATACTTAATTTACTAAGTTCGGTTTGAATTTGATTGCGTGTCTCGATTTCGGATTCCGAGACAGCTAGACATCTCTCGGCACGAGCCAAGGCATGAGCGAGCTTTGAAGAAGCCTTTTCATAAAAATATTTAGTCGAGGTCTGCGACAAGGTTTCGACCAACGCACGAATTTCAATGACCTTGGTTTGTAAAGCTATGAGGTCATCGACAACTGGTACAGGCGTGAGGCGAGCCTCTTTTTCTGCATGCAAAAGGTCTTTTAACAGTTCGGCCTTCTGAGCCGTAGTACCATCGTCACAAATTCCACGAACAAGTAATTCATATGACAGTTCATCGCCACTTAATCTATCAGACCGCAATCTTAAATCCATATTAATTTATTTCTACCTTCACACACCAGCTCAAGTGAGTTTTCAAACAAAAAGGCCACACGTCGGGGCGTCAAATCTTGTCACCCAAGTTTAAATTAAAGTTACTTGTCTCTACTTACCACGACTCCTGGTGACAAGTCTGCCGATTCTAAATCAGCTGTGCCCCAGCTAGCAACAGTGGAAAATGGGGGCAGGTTATCTCAACGATGGTAAGTTATAACGGGCGCCAGAAGACGATTTAAAAACAACTAATCGAAATTCGACTGGCCGACGTCTCCAATCGACCAAGTCGTGCAGAAAGGAAACTACTAAATAGAGACTAGACTTATTACTCACGGTGTGTATGAAAGTAGTTAAAATTAAAATCGTACTCAAGTTAATACAATTTATTAATCAATTAAACTAATAGAAATAAGAGAAACAGTATTACAGTTACACTAATACGTTTACTTTCTAGCGTACCGTTTCTTTAAATTAAATCCGCACGAAGAATGCATGCGCAACAAACAAAAGAAAGAAGGTTACCTCGCGACCGATGTCATATACCGTCTGAAGTTGGCTGTCACTACGCCATCTAGTGGTCTTGTCAGAGTCGATGACTTCACAATGGCGTACTCACACGACGGGGGAAACAACAGACGGGCAATAAGAATTGTCGGGGCACCAACACGCGATGTACTGGGAAATCCCTCGCGTATACGCTTGCGGGGATGACCTGGGCCTGCGCTGTAACTTGCGAAAAGCCAAGCAGCAAAGGAACAAGCCCGAACTAAAAAGCCTGAGTGGAAAAACGATATGCGTTAGCGGCCATTTTGATGGTGATATGCGTCGTTACATATTACCTGAGCGAACAGGAGCTCCAGGCTTGGCACGGAGATTGAAGTTATCTCCGATCGGTGTTCGGCAGTGTCGAATGAATTTCCAGCCAAGCTGCGATTGATTTCTTCTCCAAAAGAGCAAGAAATCCGACAATTTTAACACACGCGAAAAGATACGTCCTTACGGCACAATGCACGAACAACAAAAGAGAACGACTAAGCCGCTCGATTACGCAGATCGCCTTGAGGCAGGGGAATTACCAATGGTAGGCGGTCTGAAAGTCACATGGACCCCCAGAACCTATCAGAAATCAATGATCGCAGCGTGCAGGCTTTCCCCCATAGCGCTGTAAAGGAGGGGTACCAGGGTTGCCACGGCGCGAAAACGAAATTATTAGTCGCTGCTTTTTAGCGCCAAATTTAAAACGTAACAAGATTCGGTATTTGTGCAATTTTTGACGAAAAATAAAACAAAAGACGATCGACAAATTTATAAAATTAAAAAATAAATAAATATTTAAAAAATCTTATTCAATAAAATTACAAAAAAATTAAAAATAAAAAATTTTCATTAAATAAAATTACAAAAAAATAAAAAATTCTCATTAAATAAACAATATTTTCTATTTTCTATAAAATTACAAAAAAATATAAAGATGGCGATTTTAATATTATTTTTTATTTTCGAAACAAACAAACTCCAACACATTTCCTTTTGTTCCAAAACCGAAATTAACCAATCTACTACACGCACGAGAAAGGAAACAAAAAGGTAATGCTTAGAGTTTGAATTCAAAAATTTTTGTAAGTTTGGCAACGATGTTTATTCCCAAAATCTAGGAATTCCGCTTATATTTCGCAACCTAGCAGAAAATCTATTATCAGATACATCGAGTTTCACTGATTGTCTTCAACGTGAAACTGCCCCGTGCAACGTGAAACTGCCCCGTACAACGTGCTAAAGGACGAAACGTGACGATAAGTTCGACAAAATCAAAGTTGACTGTTAGGTGGTCGAATTCGACACGAATCACATAAATTAGCTTCTATAGCAAACTGACCTACACTCAGTTTCACTGACTGAAGAAAACTATTGTAGTAATACAGTTTTTTTCTTTGTTAAACATTCTCGACTGATACAAATGTCAGAGGACCGAGTTACAATAAACATTCACTCACCCTTTGGTTAGATCTCTCTTTCTCTGCTTTCTTTCTGCTTTCTTAAACTAAACTAAACTAAACTAAACTTTCTCTCTTTCTCGCTTCCTCAACCACTCCAGAGCTGAGGTCTTAACATCTGGGCTTCGCTTTCCGGATGTCATGCAAAATAACAAATAACCATTTACGAGCATCTACTCAACATCATACAACATAGGTACTCAACAACATCATACTCAACTGGAACATTTTACTCAACGGGGCCTTTTCCCGGCCCCGCCAACTCCAGCGGCGAATCTAGACGCAGTAGCTCCCTGTTGGGATAGGAACTCACGGAGAAGGTATCCTCGAATGTCCATCTTCATACTTCGTATGTATAAAGACGAACCCCAGGTGGATATGAGCATGTCTTGCCTTCCGAGCATACGTTCTCAGAATCGTTGGTGTTACTGTCTTCTAGAGTGTTAGCTACACCGGCCTAAGCACAGTCAACACCAAGTCATGACCGTTCTTGAAAGCACAAGGCAATTCACCTGGTCAGGTATACAGCTAGCTGTGTCTCCGGCATTTTCTACTCACGCCTCTGCAGTTGGTGGATAAGGTCAAATGCCGTGTGCAGGTGGAGTGATCCTCTAGGGATTCCATCCCTCTGCTTGACATTATCCCGTACCATATTACCAAACCATAGACAAAATAAACAAACCTGCTCGTGATTTACGGATACATTGAGAATGCGTAAACTTTCCCAAATTCTAAACTTGATAAAATATACAACGACAACAATATCTTACGTGTGATGGCACCACCATTTCAAATTAATTTTGAATGAAATTTTCTTCAAATTTGGGGAAAATAACCTAAGTTTGACAACATTGCCCCGAGTCATGTTCAAGCAACGCGCAGTTGCCTCCCAAAAGTGTAGCGGAGCAACCACGGCCTTATTTGCAGGAATTTCGAAAAAACACAAAGAATACTTCCGACGGCGAAATTTGACCGTCAACTTTCCTGCTTCCGTTCGGAACGTTTCGAAACGCACCCCGAAAAATTCTTTTTTTGCATGTTTTTTCGATACTGCAATTTTTCTATGCATAGAAATTCGTAAATTTGTCTTCTAAACACATCCTTGGGATGATTTTTGGTGGCGATCGCTTCGCTGTGGGGAGCCAGGGGGCGGAACGTCAGGGGATGCGTCTTTGTAGACTTCTTTTCCGAGAATTTTTTTCAACCCTTAAACGTGGTCGGATCGCGTCGGCATCGTAAGGTTAAAAATGGCAAAGAAAACCGATGGCGACGTCCGTTTCGCGATCGGACGGCGGAGGGCTGTTTATATCTTTGGACGCTACGCTCCGAGTCCGATCCTGGATTTGAGTTAGGGTCCAAAAACCGCCGTTTTCACACGTTTGCGTATTTTCTTTGAAGCCAGAATTTTTTTAAAGTCTCTCACATGTCACATGCAACAGCACCCCTCCGGCTATGTAGCCCTCCGGGCCCGGTCCGGCCCTATGTCGCGGATGGGGAGATATGATTTCTTGAAAGTTTTCGAATTCTTCCAGAATTTTTACGGCACCTTGGAGAGCTCGGATCAAATCGAGCCGCACGTCATCGTATGGCAGAAAATGACGAGGGACGCGATGCCGCCGCGCCTTTGAAGATCGGACGACCGTGACGAACGCTACAGGACGTACTCCCGAAAAAGGGTCGAGCGACTTTCGGGGGACACGTTTCCGCTTAGCTCCGTCCTTCCTCTTGCCGCCGCTTCCCCCTCGTCCGCACCTTTAGCCGACGCTATGCGTTCCAGTAGAGCGTTGCTCCCGAAACGTTAATATCATGGGAGATTTCTAATTCTTTTCGATGTGGACGATGCCCTATTAATCTCAGATATGATTTCTTGAAAGTTTTCGAATTCTTCCAGAATTTTTACGGCACCTTGGGGGGGGCTCGGATCGAATCGCGCCGCACGTCATCGTATGGCAGAAAATGACGAGGAACGCGATGCCGCCGCGCCTTTGTAGATCGGACGACCGTGACGAACGCTACAGGACGTACTCCCGAAAAAGGGTCGAGCGACTTTCGGGGGACACGTTTCCGCTTAGCTCCGTCCTTCCTCTTGCCGCCACTTCCCCCTCGTCCGCACCTTAAGCCGACGCTATGCGTTCGAGTAGAGCGGTGCTCCCGAAACGTTAATATCATGGGAGATTTCTAATTCTTTTCGATGTGGACGATGCCCTATTAATCTCAGATATGATTTCTTGAAAGTTTTCGAATTCTTCCAGAATTTTTTGCGGCTAACGTTGGGGGGCTCGGATCGAATCGAGCCGCACGTCATCGTACGGCAGAAAATGACGAGGGACGCGATGCCGCCGCGCCTTTGAAGATCGGACGACCGTGACGAACGCTACAGGACGTACTCCCGAAAAAGGGTCGAGCGACTTTCTGGGGACACGTTTCCGCTTAGCTCCGTCCTTCCTCTTGCCGCCACTTCCCCCTCGTCCGCACCTTAAGCCGACGCTATGCGTTCGAGTAGAGCGGTGCTCCCGAAACGTTAATATCATGGGAGATTTCTAATTCTTTTCGATGTGGACGATGCCCTATTAATCTCAGATATGATTTCTTGAAAGTTTTCGAATTCTTCCAGAATTTTTTGCGGCTAACGTTGGGGGGCTCGGATCGAATCGAGCCGCACGTCATCGTACGGCAGAAAATGACGAGGGACGCGATGCCGCCGCGCCTTTGAAGATCGGACGACCGTGACGAACGCTACAGGACGTACTCCCGAAAAAGGGTCGAGCGACTTTCTGGGGACACGTTTCCGCTTAGCTCCGTCCTTCCTCTTGCCGCCGCTTCCCCCTCGTCCGCACCTTAAGCCGACGCTATGCGTTCGAGGTGCTCCCGAAACGTTAATATCATGGGAGATTTCTAATTCTTTTCGATGTGGACGATGCCCTATTAATCTCAGGTTAGATTAGCGTCTTTTGAGGTTCCGCCCGTTCCCGTAGGACGCTCAGGGCCGGCTTAGAGCTTGGCTCCGCTTAGGTGACGACGCTCCGGAAAAAAAATTATTTCTCCGGAGCCGGAAGAGATGTCGTCAAGGTGTTTCAAGTAGAGAATACCCCCGTCCTCCCCCTACGCGACGCCACCAGTTTCGACCCGATTGCACCGTAAATAACGGAGCGGCGATTTTTTTAAATCGAAAATGCATTTCACGGGCTTTCGCTAAAAATCCGACCCCGCGCAGTCGGTCAAAGTTAAATGTAACGTCCCCGCTCCACTTAGGCCGTACGCACACTGGCGGTTTGGCGTCCTGGCTTTCCCGCTGTGTTCGAGGAGACACGTCGCACATCGAATGATAGGTCTCGACGATGCGAACTCGAATATCGTAGCGATGCCATCTTGCAATCAAAGATGGCGGCGCCGTGATCGAAAATCGGCGCGCAAAAGATAAACCGGTCGTGTCGCATGTCAAATGAAAGGTCTCGACGAGGCAAACTCGAATATCGTAGCGATGCCATCTTGCAATCAAAGATGGCGGCGCCGTGATCGAAAATCGGCGCGTAAGAGATAAACCCGTCGTGTCGCATATCAAATGAAAGGTCTCGACGAGGCGAACTCGACACTTTGATAAATTGAAATGAAATTTTCTTCAAATTTGGAGACGATGTGGGGGAAACGACTTCTCGCCTAGGTACCTACTTGAAACAACCGAATTAATTCTATGTCCAAATTGTTGCAGAGTGCAGAGAGATTGGTGCCAGCCAAGCCCGAACAGAAGCATCGGCCACAAAAAGAAGAGCCACCCGAAGTCTTTGCTTCTGTGTTGCTATCGTGACATGTGCAATCACGCAGATAGCCCCGAAACTACGGTACTCTTGAACGAAACAGGTAAAAAAAGTTTTGTCTTTCATCGAAGCACACATTTGCATACAAACGGGTGGAGGGAGGGCGTTTAATGAGAAGCTCGCCGCAAGCAAATTAACATCCGGGTAACATACCCGTCTCTTAGCATTTCGCATCGGGGCGACATTCAACGCCAACCGTTCGCCAGTGTAGGTGGTAGGTATTAAATCTAATTCGCAATTTTTATCTTCTAGACAATCTATTGAATAACATCAGCTCTCAAATCGACACATTAGGCTACAATAGCTCAGAAGTTTGGTTCAAGGCAGCGACCATTGCGGTTCCCATCTGTGGGGCCGTGATCTTACTGTTGTTGATCGTCCTGGCCATTCGAATTCTACGCGCGGAATCTCAGAGCAACACCCGCCATAAATTAGGGTAAGTGCCCCAAGTCGCTTTTTAACCTGACATTGCCAATTTCTAATTTCCAACATTTTAGGACCTCTTATCTTTCGTCTGCGCCGAACAAAAACAACTGCGCCAAATTCCACGAACACTACCAGACGCCGCACAAGGAGCAGCCGGCGCACCAGAACCCCATCTACGTGAATCACTTCGAGGAGCTCCGCCAGATCCGGACTCCGTTGCTCTTGCAGAACGAGTTGGGGGGACGGCAGCACGTCGCCGGGGGGAAGAACACGAACGTCGTCATGAAATACCACCCCAACCATTCCTACGTGGACTCGAAGTCTTACTATTCTTTCGATCTCGATGGGAAGAACGTCGAGTGTGACTTCACCGATTGCGAATCCAGAAATCTCAATTTTGATAGGGGGCCGGGGGGTTTTGAGGGGTGCGACAAGAGTTACGACAAGGAGAAGATTAAGGACGATAACATATCGCAGTAGGGGGAGGGGGGGGTACTTAAATGAAAGGCGGTTGACGGCCTAAAAGTTCCGGAAGCACTTTTTTGATCGACGATTCTCAAAAAGTAAACATTTTGGAATGAGAATTGGGAACATTGTTGCAAAAAACCAAACCAAATATTTTTTAAAATAAAATTAAAGTTGGAAATAATAAAAATGTGTAATACGTGTACTTAACAGTTAGTTGCCTTTAAATTGCAAAACGTATTCAACAGTGTTCAAAAAATTGAGTTGAGTTGAGACGATTTCTTTTCAGCAGTAGCAAAAAGTTTCCGGAACCCGGAAGTGAATTTTACGCCGTCAACAACCTAGGTATCTCTAACGCATGAAAGCGCGATGTGTTGTGGTAAGAGTTAATTAAGTATGGCTGTGACACGCTGATATTTTCGCATTTTTCGACGCAATTCCCACCAGAATCGCCTTTAATCAAAGGAGTAATCGATGCAAAATTTCGACTTACCTGCCCCCTCCCCCTCGATCGAGAGCAATACGTGCTGCTATTCGGGCAAACAAGAAATAATCGCGGTACTTACCGGTTCTATTCGTGTACTTGTGTATCTCAGGTAAATAATAAATAAAAACGTCGGCGAACGTAAATTAATTAATTACATTTATTCGTCAAGACTGCTAAATAATTGTGATTGATGCATGTAATTGCATGAGGAAAGAATGAAAGCCGTGCGCGCACGACCTTTTTTTATACGCGAGTGCGTACACGGCTTTACACCATCAAAAAAAAAATAAAAGACTGCGTTAAATTCAATCATTAAGTGTTAGTAGCTAATGAGTCTCATTCTGTCTGTATTTAACAACGGCATAGAAACCTATTCCTATGAAACGCCAATGTGATTTACTTACTTACTTACTTATTACTAACTAACAACCGAACGTGTTGACTGCTCAAATACACTAAAGTCTCACTATTTTTTAAAGTTTTTTTGTACATAGCGGCGGAACTGTATATTGTTATTATTATTATAAATAATATTATTATCGCAATTTGGAGGATTTAAGTGTTTATATGTGCATATTTTTCAATGTAATTGTAACTTTTTATACCATAGGTTGTATTATTATTATTATTACTATTACTTACGTCTAGGTACTATAGTATAAATAAAGCAGTTTATTATTAAGATTATGAACATATTTATTACGCTTCATGTTATCGGAAATAAAGTTGTATATTTCTCACCGTCACGTTCTATTATTTTGTTACGCCACTATACCTGAATTTAAAACTTTTGATGAGCCAACGGTCTAGTTCTATTATCTGTGAAGTCTGCTTTCTCAGGACCACATTTTAAATGATATTGTAAAGCTTTAATTATATTGTAGGAATATGAGTGTAGTTGGCAATGACCGTGCAGACTTACCGCGCCATCTTTCTTTAAGTAATTTCAAGTAAGCTTTGAGAATTCAAAACAGAATACTTTAAAGTTCGTTGTATTCAAGCTGTATTTTTACAGGGTACCTCACACCATCAATAGATGGTGCTGGGCTATCAAATTTAATCAACGAGGTAAGCATATCGAGAGAGTCAAAGGCAGAGGGGTATCATTTATATAGGCAAATCTTATACAATTAGATAATAGTGTTAACCATTCACAGAGGGCAATATATACAGATATCTGCAAAACGACAGATTTATTCAAAAATAGCAAAAGATGACAGTACTGGATGAAGCGCAGCGCAACAGTTATATTGCAGCTGTAAATCATCGAAATTGCGTTGCAAGTATTAAATTCATTTTCTTGCAATACGTACACACCAAAAAGTAAGTTTTATTATAATTTTTTCATAATTAAGCATAGAATAATTAATTTAAAGGTTCACATTACAGAAATGATACGATCACGGTGTAGTTAGTGTTCCTGAATGTGAAAATTTAATCCAATTTAATCCTAAAAATAAACAATTGCGTATGAAATGGCTGGAAAATATTGGCAGTGCAGAATTAATGAATAAATCAGATTCAGCTATTCGAGCTTATAAGATTTGTAACAATCATTTTGAAGATATTCATTTTCAAACAGTAGAAAAAATTAAACTGAATAGAGGGGCTGTTCCTACTTTAAGATTACCTTTAAACCGTGAAGAAAGAATAGAAGCAAGAGAATTGCGTACAGTTTCACTAGAAAGTCAAGAATTTGGTAAGCAAAATAATGTTAATTAAATATATCTTGTTAATCTGTCTAATTATTACAGCACAGACACCAGTAACATCGGCACATTTCTTAGGTAGTAGATTTGTAACAGAAAATATTCAAAAAGAAAGCAGCTTACCTGGGACTTCAGAATCAAGTAGAATAGTTTGCGTTACACCACCACAATCAACATCAAGGCTACATGTAATTTCAGATAGGGATGGGTCGTGATTTCAGGAATGGTGACGACTGCGTCACGGTTCGGAACTGTGACGGAATTGGTAATATTCCGGTGACCGTGATTTGCGTTTTCGCAAGACTGTTGGTCGGTTCGCCGGACTCGGCGAAATCACGCAGTGTTCGGAGTTCGGAATTTGAGCTAGAGCTATTTCGCGTTCGCAACATGTAGCTCCTTGATCATTACCTCGATTCTCCACTTCGTTCAAGAATCTTCGAATGACGAATTAATTCGAATGTAAAATTTTGAACGGAACTACCATATTGTAGACAATGTAAAATACACTTTCGTGCGAAGCAATGATTATCACTTATCATACGTCGGTACGGTGTACCAAACAAAGAATAAATTAATTTGTTCAGTTTTCGACCGTCTTTAATGCCGTGTGAAAATAACGCGACTCGTGTTTACAATAAATTTTATATTTCTCAAAGGAAACGAAGTTTTTCTGTACGTTTTTCTACTGGCGACTAGCGGTCATTGATTCACCTCGAATGCGTGACGGTTCAGGTGTGGACACTACGAATAGATCTGACTGCAGTCACTCCAGTGACAAAATCACGGGTTTTTGTCACGGTGATTTTTACGGAGCTGTCACGTTTGGAACCGTGACAGAAAAATCACCGTTTTGTCCATCCCTAATTTCAGGTAATCAATTACAAACTCTTTGTTATTCAAACTATTATAATGAATTTGAAAATGGTGTAAAAAAAGTTAAATTTGAATTTCTTTTATTTCAGTGTTTCCATAGAATTTTAAAGAAATTTTCACATTTTTCTTATTGTAATTTGAATTTCTCATTTCCAGAATTTTTCAAATTGCATATTCACCTGCTCTAAGCTGAAAGATTGTATCTCAAAATTTCATTTGCTTTTAATATTTTTTTATGGAATAGTGCTTGAACTAAGGGGTATTAAATATTACAATTAATTTACTTTAAGTACCTAATAAATAGAAATTCTGTCATTGAAACCTGACAATATTGTTTATATTTTAAATATAATAATGATGTGAATGAAACCAAAATGTAGAACAGTTACAGAACTCCAATAGACAAAATATTCAGACATTAAAGTCTCAACTTAAGGAAGTTCAATTGTGTGTACATAAAATTATACATATTAACTGGCAGCAGAAGTGCAATTTATAAAAAATTGGATGTAATTTAACTTGAACGCTTCCGCGGCCGTCGTCCATGTTTGAATTGGCTTCCGGTTGGAACCGCGTCACGTTGACTTCTACTGCCGACGTTTCGTTCTTCAGAACTGAAGCAGAACTTCTTCAGGGCTGCTGCTGCTGCTGCTTCTTCAGCGCTGCTGCTGCTGCAATGAAGAACGAAACGTCGGCAGTAGAAGTCAACGTGACGCGGTTCCAATCGGAAGCCAATTCAAACAAATTGGATGTAGATTATAGTGGGTGTTTTTTAAAAAAAATTTAACAACTCTTGCCATGGAATTAGGACGGCACGTCTTAACTATACTGTAAAACAGCATAAAAGTACAGCAATGAGGTACTTTTCACTTAGGCTAAGACATGCCGTCCAAATCTTGTGGCAAGAGTTGATAAAAAATTAAAAAAATCACTTGGTAAAAGTAATTATTATGTTTAATCACTTATTGTTAGTGAAATATTTAGATGTAGTTATGTAATTGTTTTTTTTTTTTTAGTTTATAAACTTGTTAGTAAAATTACATATATTTAAATATCTGAATTACTATAGTGTAGGTATGTAAATAGGTAATAAGTTTTAAGATTTTCAATAAATTTCTAAATCTTGCCTTTTCCTTTTTTGTAATGCATATTATGTTCCGTTTAATTATAACGAAAATATATACATTTCATATTTATAATAAGTATAAATATACATAGATTTCAGTTAAAAGAAAATAAAAATAATAATTAATTACAATAACACACCTATCCTACAAACTGGCGAGTATTTTGTAAATTTTTAAAAGGAGATTTAAAATTTAAAGTCGCCTTGCAAGAATCTTAAATTTTAAGTCTCCCTTTAAAAAGTTGATACTGATCGAAAGTAAAATAGAATTCCAGGAGTAGGATTCGAAATTTGAATTTGGCGGCAAAGAATGAAATAGTAATGTTAACCGGTTATAGATGACGCAAAAATTAGTGCATAAAATTTTCTGCAGGAATAGACACTTCTTCTTGTGTATGTTCTGTGGTCAAAGGGTCATACGTCATACAATTGGTGCTTTGTGGGGTCATAGCACAGTATACTCATCAATTAGTATGGACAAAGATCAGAAAGTGAAAAATATGGCAAACGAATCGACTAATGTGAAAGTGGCGACATCTATCGTGACAGATATATTCTCTTAACCAGTCGATTACAGAAATCCATTGAAATATGTTTTTATCTAGCCACAGTATATTCTGGTATATTCCGTTGCTATAGTTTCTGAGTGCGCATGTGCGAAAACTGGCGGACTTTCCACAAACAGCCGCCTGTGGCGCACCGATGAATTCATCAATTGCTTTCAAGTGGGCGTTTTTTAATTCAGCATTTTGTGTGATGGGTGAGGAGAGATGAGAAAGATTGAACAGAAAACCATCCTTGTTAGATTATAATGAATTTATGTTGTGTAGAAAGCCTGAAGTTGTGTAAAACAACATCGCATTCTATGATTTGCTTGCAATTATTTCTATCCGTGCCATTCTTTCAACCAGTGACATCTAGTAGCAATACAATGAAGGCTGAAGGCCCGCCAGCATGGCCGACTACACTAATAAGCTAACGCTTATATGGCCGTTTCAATTGGCGATTTTTCATTGTTGAAATTGTTCCAGAAAATTTACAAATTCGTACGGTGACTAGTGACCTCTGTGGCGAAAATTGTTAGTTTAGTGAACTGTCAAATGTAACAGTTTCCGAATTTTTCTACTTGTAAGTTTAAATTCGAACATGTTTCTTCAAAAAATCTGTTTTCTCTCTACTTGTATTATCGAGAACTAGTTTCTCTACTGTCTTTTGTGATGTCACAAGCAAAAATTGTATTTTGTTGGAGTACAGGACATAGAATTTCAAATAGTTGTGCACAGGTTTTTGTATTTTCCAAGAGAGGTAACATTTCACAAATATTATCTGTTAATTGCTTAATAATTCCGACAAATTTGTTACTAGGATAGTTTAAACTTCCTCTGTCCTGAATCATAATAAGTTTCATCAAGGAATCAGATAAGAAAGAAGAGGTTCTAAGCAAGTATTGCAGTGAAATTTGTCCTCTCTATTTTTAAATATGTAACCAGCTAAGAATGACACAGAAGCAAAGTAAATACTGTCATCAGGTAATATTTTTAAAGGTACGTTTCGAACTTGAATATGAGATAACTCTTCCTTAACTTTTTGTTCTTCTGTAGGTACTGGTTTGAAATTTGCCTAACTCGTGTAATCTATATTTGCAGATGTCAAAGCTTTGACGAATCCACAACGTAAAATTTGCTGAAGTGCATATTCTGCCGCTCTGACTTCAGTCATGTCATTTAAACCACTTCTAAGATGAACCTGAGAAAATATGGGTTCCACTGCATCTGAACTATGAATTAATATGTCATTACATAATAAAATCTGATTTGTTGCAATAGAAATTTAATGCAGAGGTTGTAAATTGTAAACCAAGGGCCGTTTCTGTAGGCAGTCCTTGAATATCTGCATTTGCTGATCTTTTTTTGGATATCATCAATGTTGCAATGCGACTTCTAACCAATATAATCTTTCATCTGTAACATCAACTTATGGTGCAACACTGCTGTTCACAGAATGAATATATTATGTTCGGTTTGCAATATTAGGTTTGTTCGTGCAACAGCTTCTGACTAGTCCAAAACTGTCAGAAGCATGCGCCGAATATATTTGACAGTTTCAAACTAGTCAGAAATGCTGTACGAACAGACCTAATGTGTACCTACTTGAAAGAAGTGGTACATATTCTCCATATAATGAATAAAATTTAATTTAGTAGATTGTTTATCTTATTAAAATTTTCTGAATACTTCTCATTAAGTCTTTTTAATTTTAAAGAAATTTATTAGGAGAAATTATGCTTATTAATAGGTTGATTTCTTGGAGGTTTTTTGTATCTTTAATTTCTTTTTTTAGAGCTGCTTATGTAGACATTGTTTTGATACTGCAAATATGAAATTTGCTGTGTGGATATGGAATCTACCTGGATCTCCTTATAATTGTTTTCTGCTAAATATTCTTAATAATTAACTCCAGAATTTAAAGAAACCATAAAATGATATACGGCCGGTATTACCAACGTTTTAAGGAGACCTTAAATTTAATTCGTGTTTAGATGTGATTGATTATATACAAACCAAGCTGAAATGTCACAATCTAAACACGACTTAAGTTTAAGGTCTCCTTAAAACGTTGGTAATACCGGCCGATAGTGAAGTAAAATTTAGAAAAGAATTCTTACAAATAAATGATACAGCTTCTTTAGTAAATCCAGTCTTGTTTTTATAATTTTTAAATTGATTCGTGAAAATGATTCTACAAATCACAGAAGAAATGAATAAAGTACACTAGAATTGTTATTTCCAATTCTGTACCTCAGAGGTAAAGAATCGTACGTCCATTATGATAGATTTAGAGAAAACGAAGTTTAATGTTTTAAAATGCAGTATTTTTTTTACAATAATGAAATAAAATAGCAATGTAACTTCTGGATTATTTTATTAAGTAATTTAACTAACATGTTTTACATTACAACTGGCAGTATATAACATGCTCTACCGGATAAGAAATATGTAAAGGCATTTAACCAAAAACTGGAGATACGATTCTTGGGTCTACGACATTTGGGTGAATGACAAATGGGTGAACGACAAATGGGTGAAGTCATTTGGGTGAACGACATTTGGGTGCAAGCGACAAATAGGTGAATGCGACATTTGGGTGAACGACAATTGGGTGAACGACAATTGGGTGAATGCGACATTTAGGTGACCGACATTTAGGTGAACGGCATTTGGGTGAACGACATTTGGGTGAACGACATTTGGGTGAACGACATTTGGGTGAACAACAATTGGGTGAATGCGACATTTGGGTGAACGACATTTGGGTGAACGACATTTAGGTGAACGACATTTGGGTGAACGACATTTGGGTGAACGACAATTGGGTGAATGCGACATTTGGGTGAACGACATTTAGGTGAACGACGTTTGGGTGAACGATATTTGGGTGAACGACATTTAGGTGAACGACGTTTGGGTGAACGATAATTGGCCTTAACGAGTTTGGGTGAACGTAATTTAGGCGAGCTACATTTTCCAGTCTTATAAAAGCCATCAGTTATTTTGATAATCGGATGACAGTTTATTTTTATTATCCGATCACTACTTGAAAGCCTAGAGTTTAAGTTTACCCCAGCATGCATAATCGAAAGCACCTATTATGCTGCTAATTACACGAGCCACCACTGATCGTATTCGTGCAATTTAAGGACGCATTCCACATAATGTTCGATGCACGCAATGAGCAGAAGTGTGAGGGAGAGCGACTGCGTTTCAGTGCATATAAGAGTGAGAAAAAGAAACACTCCGTGCGTCCAGTCGAATACAGGTTAGACAGATTCTCCATCCGGAATATGGCAGCTCAGTTTGCGCGGGAAATTTTCCCGCCAAGGAGAGTGAACCTGCTGTATGTCATAATGCTGTGCTATAGGCGCCATGCACATCTCTGCGTTCAGCGCCGCCTGGCGTGGTGATTTGTGAATTAGTGATATGAAAATATTTCTTGAGACTCATTGCATGGGAATAATATCACTCTTATGACACTTTACGATTGTAGTACATAATACTTGAGCTTCTTGGTATTGAAATACATTACAATATCAAGTTCAAATGTTGCTCTAATAATTTAATTTTAAACGACTCGTATTTTCATACCACTAATGCAGAATATGGTCATTTGTGGCGCTGGCTTCGCATGTGCATGGTCCCTATACGTCACTTGACAAATGACTGCCTGCTCGAGCATTTCGTATTAAAAATATGCCATATTTTAAACTAATTCATTCATTCTTACAGTGGCGTACCCTTGGAGTACATTTCTATATCCTTTTTAATTTTCGAACTATGCTTAGTTAATAAAGCGAAGTTTAAAGTTAAGCTCTAACAGGAAAACTGGGCCTTAATGTTCTTTATTGTTTTCCTTTCTCTATTATTACCATTTATTTATTATCTTTTTTTTTCAAAAAGCATTTTGCCCTTCAGCAGCAAGCAGTTTTCGACTCTTTCTTGTTACCAAAAAAAGAGACAGCTGTATGCTTGTTTGACAGCAAAAGTAAGAACTTTGTATAAATCTATCTTTGTTGTCTAGTGGGTGAGTTCAGAGTTTGTAAGCAACCAAAAGAAACTTATGTTATTGGCAAATAGAGATTGAAAACATTTACGACATATACAAAATGGTGTTTTCAATTTTTTCTAATTTTTTTCGCTCAGAATAAATGCAAATCCTATTAATATGACAATATGCAACAGCAGAAAAGGCTGGAGATGAAGTATACACTATTTACACATCTATTTATACAGGAACAAAAATAATTGACTGCGCCATTGACCCACTGCGCCGGCGCACAGTATGACGGTAGTAGGGTTTTTTTTCAGCACTGGAAATATTTTTATTATTATTAAGTGCATATCGTTCAAATTTACTATATCGTTTGTTAATACTTAGAGATTTAATATTCTGTTAAAACCGGAATAACTAAAACCATAGGCGTAGGTAAAGGGATGGTTTTCTTTTTGGCACTGGAAATGTTTTTATTACTATTAAATTAATATCGTTCAAATTTACGACATCATTTATTAATACTTAGAGATTCGACACTTTATTTATGATCGAAAGTTCAAATTAAAAAAAATTTCTGCCGACTGATAAAATTTCGCCAAACTTTTCTCATCAAGAAGAAGTTGTAGTAATTATTAAATGGCTGTGTGGAAAAACCGGGCAGCTCCATTTTTTTGCAAAATTGAGTCTGCTACTTTATAGTATCTAACAACTACTATTTTTCGGTAAAAATGTTTGACTTATCTGTAAACAGATACATTAGCTTTAACAATTGTTTTATTATAGAAATGGAGCTGAACGAAAGAAATTGGAATACTTATATCAATATAAAAATAAGGCTTACACATTTTCTGAAAAATTTACGAAACAGTTTTTATACTCAACTTTTCAATTGTCACAAATAAAGTTGTAGTTAGTAAACTTTCAAAATATTAATTGAAACCATAATGAAAATAATATAAACATGAAAGAACGAATTATGATTTTAAAGCAACAACAGAAATTACAGAAAACAAAATGTTACAAAAATAGAATTCAATTATCATAAATTGTTACTTGAAATATACTTATCTACGCTTGTAGTCGTCAATCACGACCACATGCGTAAAAACGCAAAAATTTCTAAATTCAGCTATTTTTCGTTTAGGCAAATATTGGCAAAAAATCTTGTAGTCACTATTATCTTCTATGAATAAGGCATAATATGTTTGCTTTATGCATTTAAGACCTAATTTCTACTACCGGACAAAAAATTTATTATACGCATGCGCAAAATATTGTCTGAATGCGCGAAGCGTCAACTCTGGATCAAGTTTTAATGCATAGGTAAGAAAAGGGCTAGGCGGTCATCCGACTGCCTACAAAATTGTTGTTCACCCACAAATATCGTTCACCCAAATGTCGCATTCACCCAATTGTCGTTCACCCAAATGTCGTTCACTCAAATGTCGCATTCACCCAATTGTCGTTCACCCAAATGTCGTTCACCCAAATGTCGTTCACCCAAATGTCGTTCACCTAAATGTCGTTCACCCAAATGTCGTTCACCCAAATGTCGCATTCACCCAATTGTTGTTCACCCAAATGTCGTTCACCCAAATGTTGTTCACCCAAATGTCGTTCACCTAAATGTCGGTCACCCAAATGTCGCATTCACCCAATTGTCGTTCACCCAATTGTCGTTCACCCAAATGTCGCATTCACCTATTTGTCGCTTGCACCCAAATGTCGTTCACCCAAATGACTTCACCCATTTGTCGTTCACCCATTTGTCATTCACCCAAATGTCGTGCTCCCACGATTCTTTACCTAATTCTGTACCTAATTAGGTACCATAAAATTTTTTCATTGCTTCAAGCCACTTAGTTCGAAGCGGAATTGCATTAAGAAATTCAAACTGGCGTATTTTCGTTGCCACAAAGCAATACATTCTCTAATTATTATATAACTATTATTAAATTTAAATTCTGATCCCAAGTTAGACAATTCAAAACTAATTTTAGCAATACGAGATGATTTTAGTATTCTCACAATTGATGCAGTATTAAATTTTTAAAATTGCTGCGTTTAAAAATGTTACTTCAGCGGGTTCGTGATCTTAGGTCTGTTACATTTGACAGAATTACAAATTCTGAACCGTTCGAGTCATGCGCAGTATGAAATTTGTATCCAATTTTGTGCACTGCTCATGCTCAGTACGATTTTGAACGGTTCAGAACTCGAAATCCTGACGAATGGAGGCCTCTTATCGCGAGACCGCTGATTTTAAACTGTCTCGTGGAAATAACAGAAAAATACAATATATGATTACGTATTGACACATCATCAAAAAATTTAGGCATCATTAAAGCATATTTCGTAAAAAAAGTCTGAACCAGAGCAGGTTAACAAACAGACTCATTGCTTTTCCTTAATACAAAGAAATTTTCTTCTTGCTTTTGGGTTTAAATTTAAAGTGACTTTCATAGATGACGTTGGTCACCGTATATCATGGCATGCTTTCTCGGAACCGAATTTTAGGCGAATTGAAACGGCCATATAAGCGTTAGCTTATTAATAGAGTCGGCCATGACACGATCAACGAGTAAGTAGCACAGATTACATAGGGATAGATGGCGAAGTCCCCAAGTCGGTTTTGGCATCAACTTTCAGCGCCATCTGTAGTTACCGCCCAGAACTTTCGCATTTAAGAGGAAACAAAAAATCAGAAAACTGTAATTCATTACGCGGGAGATTTAAATAAAACTTTCTGAATTGGTTCCGGTCTTTCCATCTCCTGATAAATCTATCGGCCAGATAATATCTTAGGAAACCATTATCAACATAATGGTTTCCAAGAATATACCTAACAGATAAATTTATCAGAAGATGGAAAGATCGAACCTTAATCGTTTTCTCATTGTTTTCCTCACATTTGTTGAAATCCATTTCAAGTAAACTGATATCCATTATCTTGATATATTTGAAAAGAGAATTTTCATGTTGATGTTTTCACATCGACTCACAAAAATATCGTAAAATAAAATATATTACTAATTACTTTGATACAAAATAAAGTACACAAGTAAGATTAAAATTTATTTAGGAAGTAAACATATTTAACAAAATAAGACCTATGAATAGAGGTAATCATGAACAAAATCAAAATAAATATTTTAATTTTAGTTTACTCTTATAAAACCAAAAGTAATTAAATGTTAGGGACATGAAATGTGGGCGCAGAGACGTGGGGTAGCTGCTAGTTGTCTAAAAAGTCGAATTACTATTTACACCACCTATCGTAATAATCAGACAACAGAGAAACTACACCTATCCGACCTCTAAAATGACAATAAGAAAAAATGCATACCTACTGAACAGAAGATTGACTAATTTTATTCAGCTTTAATTTTTAAAAATTGATACGATACAATACGATTGATATGATACAACCTTGGGTGCACTTGAACATGGCCAATTTCCTGGTCAATACGCAGATCTTGATGGCAAAGCAGAAAGAGCATCTTGAATTGAATATTATTAGTCATTACATAGACATACTTGGTGGATTATGTCTATATATCACTGCTCTGTCTGTTATTCTGAGGAGAATATGACAGAAATTAACGTCAACATAGATTTTTCAGACTTCAGTAAAGTTGAATATTTGGAGAAAAAAAATGCATCAAATTAATATACTATGAGCAATACAATCTAGCAGGTATCATTCAAAAAAAGACTCCTAATCACAATTTTAATCACATCTTTTTATTTTTTTGACAATTCTATGAACGAATTGCATCTGCATATGCAAACATTTTTCTGATAAGATCTCCTCCTCAATAAAATATAGAGTAATGCCATGTATTTATTAACAAATTTCATACACCAGCTGTTTCAAATTCAATGTGCACTGATTCTGTTAATCAGAAGAAAAATTGGACCAATAAACATGTTTACGTGTTTTATATATTTACCCAAATCGAAAGAAAATTATATAAAAAAAGTGAATGAATGTAATTAAGAAAAAGAGATAAAGAATATGTAAATAACATAGAGAAAAGAAAATACTTAAAATAATAATTATTTTCTAATGCAGGCAAAACGCAAGGCTAAATTCAGACTTGGGATGTACCCGTCTGCTTTCCAACTTAACCTTGATAAATAAAGAAAACTAAAACTAAAGAGAAAAAACGAAATATAAAACTAAGAAGCATTAAAATAATATCGAAAAGCAAAAAAACTATTGGGAAATTCCAGGAATAAAGTGAATATGCTCGCGCCCTCTGTTGAATGTTAGCGGACTTAAAATTAACACGTCACCATTCCCTGTTCGCGTCATTTGTGTAGAATCTCTATAGGATTGGTGCTTTGTGTGTCTACTGTAGCATGCAAGGGTTTGTTTAGTTGACACCAGATGGCGAACGTTTAGCTGCGAGCTCCTACATATTATAAATAAGAGCGTAACACCATCAATTGTATTGTTCGTTCGTAATCAAAGTGTTAATTTGAATTTATTTACTACACATCCCTAAAATAGATATTTTCACCCAGGAAAGTTTGAAGGAATACGAAAGATTTCTTATTGAAGGATTCTGTTTTGATCATGTTGGCAACACTGGTTACTGAATTCGAAATTCGAAAAGCCTGGACGCTTTTGAACAGCGAATGAGTTTTTTGCTTTAATTTGGACTATCTTAAACAGAAACTGCATCAAAATGCTCTGAAGAAGCCGAACTAATCTGGTGAGTAATAACTTTCCTTGCATTTTAAAACATGACTGCCTAAGTAAGTGCCTAGCCTAACTTGGTATGGTGAACATAACCTCGAATTTAATTGACACTGTTTTAAATGATCCGGAGGAAGTAAAAGCAGTCGCGCGTGGTTTTTCCTCTTTATAAAAAGCTGGCTTTCACATAACCTCGGATTTTATCGTTCAATCGTAACGTGTCGTACTTTGTACGTTTACAATTTTGAATGTTTCATATTATTTATTGTTCCCTAATTCTAGGCCTGATATCACAGGACCGTTGGAGTTCGCTGGTGACCCGAGGAGCAGCAATAAGCAGAACTGATTATTAAAATATGATCTCCATCAATGTTTCTAAACGGGCATAGCTGGTTTCAGAGAAGTGAGTGAGATTTCACCATTAAAACTAAATTCAATTCGAGAAGCACGTGTTTAACTTTACAGACATGAATTCCAAGTTTCTCTGCTCAATGAATTTATTCAAGGACCCAGGTTGAAGGTAAGTTTTGTTGTATTTACATTTGTAGTGAACTGTAACTAGTGTAACTGTTCCCTCTCAACTTCCTAGTATTTAAGCTTTGCCTTTTGCAGAGTTGCGAAGCTACGCATTTTGTTAGTAATTTGATCTTGAAACTCGACGAGCTAGAAGGGGTCAATCTGGGAAAACTTACTGAGTTTTCGAGTGCAAGACTGAAGAAGGAGCAAAGAAAGGAGAGAAGCACAGATGGAGAAAAGAGTTTTAAGTTTGAAACGACAAGACAAACTAAGTAGTAGGAACTCAAGGTCAGTGGAGACAATCATAACGATATTAAGCAGGTGTATTAATTTGTTCTGCACTTTTCTACACCTTTCGCACTAACTGCTCCTGAAAGAGTAAGATCTATATAATATAACGGAAGGAGTGAACAAATTGAGTAACGGAGTTAAAAGTGTATAGAGAGCAGAATAAACAAACAAGCTTATTATTAGGATGGTATTTCAGTTTACGTATTAAAATTGAAAGAAAACATGAAGTATTTTATGAATGCTAACTGACAAAAGTGAGTTAGGAACAGTGTTGCCAATCCACTCTAAGCCGATTACCCTTTTCAAATTTTAAAATACCCGCTGTTACCCACATTGAAATTGAAATTGAAATGAATGAATGAAATGCTACAAAATTTATTTTATTTAAATACCTAATATTGTTGGACTTACCTTACGCACATGGATTTTGCACGACAGATTTTTCAGGTTAAAAATCATCTATTAGCGTTTTCGATTCACTTACACCGGTCCCACTCAGTGTATTTGCATCTTCTTTTAACCTCATGTAATAACACAAGATAAAGATATTCTGAATTCGCACTAGTGCGGTCAATCGAAAATGCTATATGTGTGGGACTGTGGGAGGTGGGAGGCAATCGGCAACAGTGCTGCCAACCGACCAAGCGTAGCATTTCGGAAGATAGTTGCGAACAATTCCGATAGATGTTTCTAAATTTAAATCACTCATCAATCAAACATGTTTATGTTTATGTTCATGTTGATTTTATTCAGGCGATTTTTATTTTTGAAAATAATTTTTAAAAATATTATAAAGATTCTCATGGAACAAACAAAACTGGGTTCGAATTTCTGAAATTAAGACATTTGACAGTTATTGTGCAATTTTTGACGTAAAATAAAACAAAAGACGATCGAGAAATAAAGAAAATTTATAAAATTATTATTACTATAAATTAAAAAAAAATTAAAAAAATTTCATTGAATAAAATTAGAAAAAAATAATAAAATAGAAGAAATCTCATTAAATAAAATGACAAAAAAATAAAAATTAGAGAATTCTCATTAAATAAACAATACTTTTTACTTTCTATAAGATCACAAAAAATTATAAAAATTACGAAAAAAATTATAAAAATTAAAATTATTTTAGTAAAATAAAACAAAAGACGATCGACAAATTTATAAAATAAAAGAATAAATAAATATAAAAAAATCTCATAGAATAAAATTAGAAAAAAATAAAAATAAAAAAAAATCTCATTAAATAAAATTACAAAAAAATAAAAATTATAAAATTCTCGTTAAATAAACAATACTTTCTACTTTCTATAAAATTACAAAAAATTATAAAATTCTGATTAAATAAACAAAACTTTCTAAAATTAAGATTGGAAATTTGTGCAATTCTTGACGTAAAATAAAACAAAAGACGATCGAGAAATAAAGAAAATTTATAAAATTATTATTACTATAAATTAAAAAAAAATAAAAAAAATTTCATTGAATAAAATTAGAAAAAAATAATAAAATAGAAGAAATCTCATTAAATAAAATGACAAAAAAATAAAAATTAGAAAATTCTCATTAAATAAACAATACTTTTTACTTTCTATAAGATCACAAAAAATTATAAAAATTACGAAAAAAATTATAAAAGTTAAAATTATTTTAGTAAAATAAAACAAAAGACGATCGACAAATTTATAAAATAAAAGAATAAATAAATATTAAAAAAATCTCATAGAATAAAATTAGAAAAAAAAAATCATTAAATAAAATTACAAAAAAATAAAAATTATAAAATTCTCATTAAATAAACAATACTTTCTACTTTCTATAAAATTACAAAAAATTATAAAATTCTCCTTAAATAAACAAAACTTTCTAAAATTAAGATTGGAAATTTGCGCAATTCTTGACGTAAAATAAAACAAAATGCGATCGACAAATTTATAAAATTAAAAAAAATAAATATAAAAAAATCTCATTGAATAAAATTAGAAAAAAAATAAAAATTAAAAAATTCTCATTAAAGAAACAATACTTTCTACTTTCTGTAAAAAGATATAAAAATTACAAAAAATAAAAAATTCTCATTAAAGAAACAATACTTTCTACTTTCTATAAAAAGATATAAAAATTACAAAAAATAAAAAATTCTGATTAAATAAAGAAAACTTTCGAAAATTAAGATTTGAAGCAATTTTTGGCGTAAAATGAAACAAAAGACGATCGACAAATTTATAAAATTAAAAAAGTCTCATTGAATAAAATTAGAAAAAAATTACAAAAATAAAAAAACATCAAATAAAATTACAAAAAATTATAAAAATTAAAAAATTCTCATTAAATAAACAAAACTTTCTAAGATTAGGATTTGACATTTGTGCAATTTTTTACGTAAAATAAAACAAGAGACGATCGACAAATTTATAAAATTTAAAAAAAATTAAAATAAAAATAATCTCATCGACTAAAATTAGAAAAAATAACAAAAATTAAAAAAGTATCATCAAATAGAATTACAAAAAATAAAAATTAAAAAATTCTCATTAAATAAACAAAACTTTCTAAAATTATGATTTGATCAATTTTGCATTTTTTGATGAAAAACAAAACAAGAGACGATCGAGAAATAAAGAAAATTTATAAGATTACGAAAAAATTACGAAAATTAAAAAAATTCTCATTAAATAAGCAAAAGTTTCTAAAATTAAGATTTGACATTTGTGCAATTTTTGACGAAAATAAAACAAAAGACGATCGACAAATTTCTAAAATAAGAAAATCTCATTAAATCAAATTACAAAAAAATAACAAAAATAAAAAATCTCATTAAATAAAATCACAAAAAAATAAATATTAAAAAAATTCTCATTCTCAAAACTTTCTAAAGTTTAGATTTGACAATTGTGCGTTTTTTGATGAAAAACAAAACAAAAGACGATCGAGAAATAAATTTTATTTATAAAATTACGAAAAATAACGGTAATTAAAAAAATTGTCATTAAATAAACAAAACTTTCTAAAATTAAGATTTGACATTTGTGCAATTTTTGACGTAAAATAAAACCAAAGACGATCTAGAAATAAAGAAAATTGACAAAATTACAAAAAATAAAAATTAAAGAAAAGTCGAGTTCAAAATCGGTAGATCTACCGAATTATCGGTAGAGTTGGCAGCACTGATCGACAATGTGAATTTAGCTGCTAGTTAGTAGTTACTTTCGTTTTTGTCGGCCTCCGGCTTTAGTGATTTCTTTGTTGCCAATAGTAAAGGTGAAACATCACTAACAAGTCGTCAATCAAACATTTAAAAATTAATCTGTTTTTTTGTTTCTACCTTGAAAATACCCATTTTTACCCACGTATTTTTTTTTACCCGCAAGGTTGCTTAAATTATCCGCAATTCGGGTAATTGCCCGCACATTATCAACCCTGGTTAGTAATGTGTAACTCGCCAAAACTCGTCTGAAATCTCGACAGGAAGTCACCAGATCTAGTGACAAAATCACTAAATTGGCAACTTCGACATTGGGGGTTCTGGCTCAATTTCTCGTTAAATTTGACATAGGCAGTCTTTGTTCTAAATGTGCAGGTGCAGGTATGGGTGCCTATACCCTACACTTGAGTTAAGAAAAGAGATGACGCAGGGTTGCCAAATGTGGGAAGTTATACGTCGCATTAAAACTGAACGGAAATCCCGCAAAATCGCAAACATTCCTAGAATTGTTCAAAATTTTTTAGAAAACTTTGCAATGAGTTTAAAATATTATTCAAAAACGCTTTTTACACTGACTTAAAAATTTGTTCAAATTTAAAACATGCTTGATTCAAGAGAAAAAGGTGTTACATGCAGATGAAAGGCCAATGATTTTTCTAATTTTTTTTAAAATAAATATCCAGGGCGTCCTTGTCCGTTAACCTTGAAAACTATAATTCTTCTGCTCGTTAGTTATCATTTTTCAAAGACGATTTAAACTGGTACAATGCAACAACAACTAACTCGGTCCTAACAATGCAGCGAAACTTTAACGCTCTGCCGCAGCGGTCCATTGTGTATTAATTGCGAAGTTGACGTGTTATTCTAATTCTATTGTGAGACGAGGGCAAGACGAACAATTTAATAAAAATACATAACACGTCGTCAGCCCGACCCGTTTCATATTTAATTAGGGCAGAGAATGCCGCGCAAAATTTAATCGGATTGAGTATGACTTCACACATGCAAAAATCTCCCCTCGGCAGAGATGATAAGATAATTTTTTAAAAGTACTGAACTCAATGATATAAGAAATTGCGGATGGTATAATTTACATAAACACGTTTATTACTTTACATTTTACATCGTCATTTAACTACAGAAGATGACTCCTTGCAGTATTTTAAACACGATGACCAGGCTCCACAGCCTGTGGCATTTAACCGGGTTTCTTCATTCCTCCTGAATATATGGAAAAATTATTTAGCGTGTTAATTAAAGTCAGAAGTGAGTATTTGCTCAAACATTTACTTGTTTTTAGTAAAATGTTAATTTTCTAATGCTGGGTTTCATAAAAGTGTTTATTGTTTGTTCTAAATGCCATTTTCACTTCTACTTCTGTTATGTCACTCCTTTCTTCTTGGCTTTCTGTATTTCCACTGTCTACTCTGACCTCATGTGTATGTATGGTCTATTTGCTTTGTCTCCTCCGCCTCCAGTGGATCCTTAAAATATCTTCTCCACCTTTCCATAAATTCATCTTCTTCCACTATAATGTTTATGTTTTTCAGAGTTTTCTTATCATCTAGCGCTTAGGTACTGGGAACCCTTACCCTGAAATAACCTGACAAGCTCAAATTCGTTATAAAACATAGGATGTTCCATTTAAAATAACGAAGTTACACATCGTACAGCCAAATTGGGACGATCTGTATATTTGAAAATAATTTTAAGTCATGCGGAGCTTGAAAGGACGATACTTTTGTATGAAACATTTTTCCGTATATTCAATAGCAACGGCGTTAACGAAGAAACCCGGTTAAATGCCATAGGCTGTGTGTAGGTACATGTGGCGCCATCGATGTAAATCTTGTCCAATAACGTTTTTAGGCGCGAAATTTGAAATTCCTAAATATTATTGAAGTTAAAGTTAAAGAACGTCGATAATTTTCTTTTGATTATTTTCTAAATCTGTGAATTAATTACTTCTTATTAATTATGTCTTATTAATTACTCGTATATCTCATTATTATTATTTTTAAAAGTGATACGATTTTCAACGCCAAAATACATACAAAATGTATATATCTACGACGTTGCAAACTTGGTGAGTTGGCAACACTGCACTGTAGATTAGTATTCCTTGTCACTGGTTTGAGGTTATGAGGAGACTTGGGCTTATTACATTTTTTTTTCTGATAGTGCTTATTTATTCACTCTGTGCCGAATGAAATCGTTAATGTTTCTTTCTTATTAATGTAATTCTGTATTTGGGTTTCCTTTTGTTTTTTCTTCATTCATTCCATTCTTAAAGATGGCGATATCGTTTGTTTCAATTTTCTTTTGTTTATTTTTCTGTCGAATAATTTTTTTCCGATGGAATTTTATTCATTCGCCGCCGAATGAAATCGTTGATTTTTTTTTCTGTTCATGTCATTCTACATTTCGTTGTTTATTTCAGTTCTCAGTGTGTCGATTTTGTTCGTTTCAATTATCTTTTAGTTTTTCTTTTTGTCGCCCAAAATCATTTGTTAGCCCAAAAATTGTAAATACTAATACTCCTGAATAATTTTGAAATACCAGGTGACAAGTAGCGTTGCTTTCCGCAACTGTTCTCAAGCTAGCTCAGTGAAGACGGGAGGGGCGCTAAATAAAACAAACCAGGGCGCCAGGGAATTCCCCCCCAGTTGCAGAATCCACTTCGAAAACCGTTCCCAAGGTCTCGTCGTGTTCGCTTCAAGTAAATCGCAACCTTCAGAAGATTTGTCCCATTTGATACGCTCAGAGTAGGGTTTTGACATAAACAGAACACACATGCCGTGTATAACAAATATATTAGTGCACCACAAACTAAAAATAACTATGGCAGTTGTTTCAGCTCATCAACTTTAAAGGCACTTATTGTTAATTAAAAATAAAATAATTGCTTCACACGGTACGCGTTTAATCAGATCTGATTGCACAGAAAGTGCCTTCATAGCAATGTCGACTAACCGATTATTTAAATATTAATATTAACTTTAATCAAAGTATTGGCATAGTATCGGCCACTTCATTGTAAGTCCGAGAACGATATAAAAAATACGTAAATGAGGTTATACGTCATTCTTTCACTTAATAATAATAATAATAATAATACTTTATTTCCTTCAGACATGGATTACATGTATAGGAATTGTCAGGAGCAAAGACTTATATCTAAAAACAATGTACGAACATTTTGGTATAAGGACGAGGCACAATTAAAAACAATGTTAACAAACATGTTATGTTACATACATAAACCTACCACAATGTAGAGTTAAAAGTATAATTGCAGGCATTCACTAACTCTTCCTTCAATGTTTTTTTAAAGATTGTTATAGAAGTCGCATCTTTTGGAATTGAGTTAAAGACTTTGGGCCCCAACGTATTGGGTGAGTTTAAAGAAATATTGTATTTATTGTAAGCAATATATAGGTGATCTTTTTGCCTAGTATCTTTATCATGAACATCCTGTACATGTGAAAACTTACGTTTATTTAAAAAAGTGTATACGCAAAGTTCAAACTTATAGATGTCGGGAACCGTTAAAATTTTATAATGTCTAAAAACCTCCCTACATGACTCTCTACTCGACATGCCGAACATGCTTCTTACAGCCCTTTTCTGGGAAATAAAAACATCTTTCGCTGCACTAGAAGAACCCCACATACAGATACCGTAGCGAAGCCTGGAGTCTACTTGAGCATAGTACAGTTTTAACAGTTGCTGTGTATTGAGGACTTTTTTTAAGCTGAGTAATTGATATGAGATAGAATTAATTTTTTTTGAAAGTTCCCAGCAGTGCCTATTCCAGTTTAAATTTTCATCAATTGTAACCCCTAGAAACTTAACATATGTATCCGAGCAAACTAACGTAACTATAATCATTATTTATCACACGTATTGGTTTCTCACACACCTTCTGTCTGTTATGAAATCTTATAGCACTGGTCTTTTCAAAGTTTAAATGTAGGCTATTATGCATAAACCAGTTGTACATTTCACTTAAAGCTTCTCGACAATTTTGTGTTAAAGATTTTCCATTTTTGTTCGAGATATTCAAGGATGTGTCATCCGCGAACAGGGTAAAATTACCGGGTATTTGTAAATAATTCAGATCGTTTAGATAAATAACAAATAATATTGATCCCAGAATGGAACCTTGTGGTACGCCAATATTGCTGCTCTCTAAGTGAGATTTGACATTATTAATAGCGATGTATTGCTTCCTGTCAGAAATAAAACTAGTGATCCATTTCAGAGGTATACCGCGAATTCCATATTTGTTTAGTTTATTTAGTAACGATTCATGATTGACACAGTCAAACGCTTTGCTTAAATCACAAAAAATTCCTACTGGGCACTCCCCTTCCTCAATAAATTGTAGTATTTGTAAATAAAATAAAATAAAATACTTGAAGTTGGTACGTTGCTTGATTCACGTTAGTTCGGGTAGATGGCAGCACTCCTCGGCGTAAGCGTCGCGGTAATAATGCGACGTGGTTAGATAAATTTTCCCCAAACGAAATGCAAACCAACGTGCAGGCGACAAAACGGCTATGTCATACCAGAAGAGGTAATTAAAGCCCCAAAAGGGAATATATACAAAAACGATCCTAAAAGAACAAGAAGGACGGCTATTTACAACATTCAATTAACGAGGTTGTTGGATTAAAACGTATCAAACGTTTTACAGAGCAGCACCATTCCGGTTCAAATCGAATTTTGCACTATTCTTGCAACAATTCACGAGAGCAAACGATACGTGTGTTCACTCGATGCTACCGTACGAAAAAGTGATCCGCAGGCAAAATGGCCGGATAGATGAGAACTTCCGGGAGTCGTAACTGCAAGGAAATTGAAGGAATAGAATAATTGTGACGCGAAAAGTTTTGAAGAAAAGAGCCAATGTGAAAGTGAGACGTTTACGGCTCAGGTTACAGTGTTGTCGGATGTTCGGACAAGATATACATATAAGTGACGTTGCCAGCTCGCTACACAAAAGCGTCGCGAACTCGCTGCGATGAAATTAAACTGTAACAATCTGAAACATAAAACAATAAAACTTTATTAGGTGCAGCTGTTGTGGAATGCGTCAATTTTAGTTCAGCGTAACCGCCGCAATTTTTTGGATACAATTTTGATATCTCCAGAAACTAAGGGACTAAGAATTGTTTTTATAGTTTTTTTTTCTGTAATCTACGACTTTTATTTGAAGTAGTTAACACCTTGTTCTTTCAAGAGCTTTACTGCATGCACCAGGAAGTACCGCGTTTTCACAACGTAGATTCCTATTAACAACAATCACGAGCCATAATCAAAGTATTATTAATTATAGCGAAATCTCGGAAGGGTCGTTCAACCTCACAGAAAATAGAGGCCAGTAGAATAACTCTTAGGCGGCCGCAGTAGTCAATAGGAGGTAGCAGGCAGACCCGTAGGGCAGATAGTATTACTAACCAGCTGTGTGGCCTTTCGGAAGCCGCGGGACAGTTAGGGTGAACTGACCAGCTAATGACCACTTTAGGTAGTAGTGAGATATAAAATAATGCCTTTCTTTTGATATTGAAGTTAGAATATTGTACTGTGTATCAATTTTAAGTATACTTAATTAAAAGATAATTGATTATAACACAGTTTTATATACTTTTAACTACATTGTGTATCAATAATTTTAATTATAGATACCGAAAGATCCCAATAAATGACCAGATCTGTCGAATAAATGACCGAATTAAAACCAATGAATGACCATAAAAATATTTATTTAAACTAAAATGTTAAGGTAATTATATATTAGATATTTTCATATTTGACTATTTCTGGCACAGTATATGTATTTCCGCGACTGGAAATTAGCGTAGGTGGTTCTATTTTTTCGATAACGTCTTCTTTCTTGTACCAAATTTGATCAATCTTTTCTGACCACTTCCACATCTGTGTACCACTTTTACACATTACTCTGACTTCATATTCTCCTAACTGTTTTTTAATTATAACTCCTGGGAAGAACATTTGTTCATATCTAACAATAACGATATCTGCTATACTAAAAGAGATTTCATTAATAATCCTACTTGGCATTTCTGGATTACTTTTAGGTTCTTCTGTCGATTCTTCATTTTCTTCTTTGTCAGAATCTACTTGGATTGAAGTGTCTGTCTCACTTGAACAAGAACTGGATAACCTCCTCTTCTTTATTTTGTTTGACTTTTTTAAGGACTTATTTTTTTCAAGTTCTTCTCTTTTTCGCTTTTTTTCCTTCCTAGCTTGTTTTCTTTGTTCTTTTAATGTTTCGGATATTCGTTTTTCTTCCTCTCTTTTCATGGTATTCTTTCCAATATTTCGATGAAATTGCCAGTGGTGCTTTTTCCCTTAGGTTTTTTTTAGTCTTAACGTCTAACTTTGGGAAGTGTAAATACCTTTTCCATATATCTTGCTACCTACCTGTGACGATAGGTAGTAGTTTCACATCGGGTTGTACTTCTCCGATGTGGCCAGCCAGCTGCAGTGAGACGGGGAGGTTCGATTCCGAAACGCGAGGCCAAATCAAAAATAGGCGCCACTTAATTTTTTTTGAAAGGGGAAAATTAAGACCCCAATTACCTCCACAACACGTTAGTTTATTATACATAAATCATCAAAGAAAATAAAATATAAAATAAATAATAAATCGACACCAACAACAAATAGAACTATTCTACATTAAAGTTAAAATGTGACTTTAATTTTACACCGGAATGTACGCAATAAAGTGCATGTCGAATGGCGGCAAAATCAAAGAAAGAATTCCGCAAAATCAAAACGCGAATTAACGCTCAAAACTACGTATAAAAGAAAACAAGTAACGCTCCCACCTCTATTTCGTCGGCGTCTTATTTGTTTGGCGGCCTCGGTGTGTCAAAGTCGCCGCAAACTTCTTTGATGAAAGCCGATAATCACGCCGCCAGTCGGGAGGGGAGATTTCAACGTCGCAAGTCTCTGAACACCTGCACGATTCAACAGTGCGTCATCCCATGAGATGTCCGCAACAAAAGATAGCTCTAATTAGAACTCCGTAATAAAATTCGCAGTAAAGAATCCGTAGTAAAAAAAAAGCCTATAAGCAAAAAAGAAATCGAACGTAAGGGTCAATTTTGAAAATTTGCGCCGTGCAAAACTTACCTCGGCACTTTACCGAAGCTGAAACAAAACACGAAATACGCGTTTTTCTGTCTCCACGCGAGCCTGTTCAGAAGCGGCAATTTGCCGTAGAATTCACTAACATCCTCTTGATGTAATGACACGCACAAAATGAATTTGTTTAACAATAGGAAGGTGTAGCCCGAGAGACGACGGATTTCGTTCTGAAGAATGGCGCAAATGTTCGACCGAAAAGGAACAATTTCCAAAGAGAGAGAAAGACACGTTCCAATTTACCATTGGCGGAATTCATCTTAGCAACTGGGGGGAACCAATCAGCTCAATGTGTACAGTGGCGTGGTTTCCAAGCAACCTTCCGGCACGATTAATTTCGCCTTATACAGGGCGTGTTCGGAACAGTAATGAAAACGGAGTAGTGACAACGCATATACAGGGTGTATTCGAAACAGAAAGGAAAAATGAACTGTAACAATCTTCTCTAAATTTATTTAAATTATTATCAGGAATGGTCTCTTTTGATTCATTACTAATGACGACAACTGCTCTTTCAGAGATATTATCCTCTTCTGAGTCTTGTGTAATGCTTGAAATCTGTAGATCTAAAATTATTTCTTCTTCGGCAGTGTTATCTTTGTCCATAACGTTCTTAATCACATCTGTATCTTCTGTATCACTGTCTAGTGCTCCTTCATTGCCTTCGACTTGATTTTCGATCTCTTCATATTCTTGCTCTTCATGAATTGTTACAATACCATTTAGGTTATCTTCATTTTGGTTATCAATAATGTCTACATTACTTCTATTCCGTTCGTTCATCGCATTTGCATATTTTTGCCATACTTGAAATAATTTATCATTTTCTAATTCTTCTTGCGTTTTCTGTAATGTTTTATATTTTCTCAGAGTTTCCGGGGAAATTTCATTTTCAAGAATTCTCAAAAATTGTGCTTTATCCATTTCATCTAAATCATTCATATTATTATTATTTTGTGATGCAGTGGAACGACGAGTATTCATGCATTTGGTAAAGTCTACATTATTTACATTAAAAGGAAATATACCACATGCACGAAAGGCATTTTGCATGGTCTCCAGTTTACAAGCTGTCTCAAAAGCCTTTGCAAAAATGGGTGCAAAAGACGCTTTAGTTAGAGATTTTCTTGTTTCTTGCTTATATTTTTGGCACTGTTTTATCCAAAACACTTTCAGTAGTTTAAAAATACCAACATGGCATGGTTGTAATATGTGGGTGGCGTTTGGTAAAAAACAATAAAGTAAAATCCTTTTTTCTCTGCAAAATGTAGCTAATTCAGGGCTAATATGAGACTTATGTCCGTCTAGTAGAAATAAAATTGGCAACGTTACACCATTCATTATAAGCCAAGGGTAAAAGTTATTTGCTACATATTCAAAGAATGTCGGTCCAACCATCCATCCACTATCACTTCTTCCAATACAAAAATTTTCTGGCATTGAAGTTGAAATACCTCTAGGTATTCGTTTGTACGGGTAAATTATGAGAGTGGGTGCTATTTTTCCGCTGGCAGAAAAATTTGCCAAAACTGTAAGACATTCTTTTTCTTTCCCTACAGCAATATCATAAAAATTTTTAAACTCTTTTGGTCCAAGAACCTTTCCTGTTTTAGGGCACAACTGGACACCAGTTTCATCGGCATTGTAAATTCGGTCTGCAGCTTGTAGAACATCAACAGCATTTTCCTCTTCTAAATAATTATTTAAATCTCTAAACCATTTTCTTATATCCTGTTCTGTAACACTGGCCCTTGCTTTGGAAATGATTTCGGCATTTCTTTTGTAATAGCGGGTCTTGTCTTTATCGCCTGGACGATTATCTTTAAAGGGATTAGGACGCTGAGTTTCTTGCATAACTTTTTGTACAGCATCTTTTACTTCATCCGGATGCATGGGAAAACCGATTTTTGCTTTTTCTAGGATCCAATTTTCCAGAATGTCTTCTTCTTGTGTTGTTAAAATTCTTGCCGGGCCCATTTTCCTAGTCTCAATATCAGATTTTCCATGTAATTTATTGATCAAAGTACCTTTTGCTATTTTAAAATACTTGCTTGCTTTAGTGGCACTCATTCTACCTTCTAACACTTCCGTAACTGCGGCTTTTAAATCCTCAATCGAATAACGAAATCTTAAGTATGGCCTTTTAGGTATTTTTTCCATCTGAGAATAATTAAAACAAAAATATAAACAGAGCAAATATTTAAATAATAAGTCATTTACTGGACAAAATATCCAATGAATGACTACCTGATTATTTCTGCGAAAAAAGTGATCATTTATAGGTAAATACCTTTGTCATTCTTTCATTATTGATTTTAAGGAACAAAATACTGCTGAAATATATTCTAAACTTAAAATTATTTCAAATTTGGCGCCAACCAGTGAATGACCATCCTAGTCATTCACTAGTATTTGATGCTTAGAATATTACCAATAAATGACCTCCTTAAAACTTTTAAGTCTTTGAGGTTAAATAGAAATTTCAACATAAAAATACAAGTTTTAATCATGCAATATAATGTTATACAAAAAAACTTGACACTTCTATTAAAATAACATCACTTTTAAGCAATATATATTGTGTCGTTATTTACTTACCTTAATTATTTGCTATTCTATTTCGCTTAATGTCAAACAGGTGTATACTGACTTAGGTCCGTATTCATGAACAAAACTTACGCTATGCGTTCACTAAAACGTTGTGAATATCTGTTTATGTACTGCAAAGATTTCTTTAACGGAAAGTAATTCTTAAACTGTACTTAAATCCTTGTTGGTTGTGCGTCTGCAACGCGTTGAAATGCGTACAGATTAAGAATTACTAGCCTAAGTTTTGTTTATGAATACCGGCCTTAATGTTTTTGAGAAACTGAAATATCACACAGTCACAAAATTGTCTAAAAACTTGGGATATTTAATGAAGATAAATTTGTTGCATAAAATACTTAACTTTGATATCTAGAGTTCTTAACAATAAAGAAAATATTTATTAGTGGTCATTCTCTGGGCAGTGGTCATTAGCTGGTCAGTTAACCCTATTTAAATTGGCAATAAATCTTAAGTTGGGTTTGTTTATACATTTTTATTGCTTGTTGACTTGTACGTAACAGTAAGTAAACAAGGGTAATTAGTGGGCGCGTTACATAAATTTGGCTTAGCAGTGTTTTTGCAGTCACCCTGTATTTCACTGGACAAAAAAGATCGTTTTTTTTCGTGATTTCTGAAAAATTGGGATTTTAAGGGGTGGACATTCTCATGTTTTGACCTTGTTTTCTTTTCTCAAATAAATAGCGACTTCTTCAAAACACGTCTATGATTTTCTGAAAATCTGAGACGGGCTCGAAACTTCTAACGACGCCGACGCCGACGTCGAAATTCATCAAAAAGTCTTTTCATCTTTTACACGCGTTCGCAAGTGAAGCCGTCACAGGTAATTTGCATCCGCCGAATTTTTAATGATTTATTTAAATCGCACGCATAAATAAACAACTTCTCGAAGCCTTTTTTTTTCCCCTCGCGCGCCCCAGTTAATTTGCGCGCCCCTTTCGTGTAGTTACGCGCGCCGCGGGTGGCTTACTTAGCATTGTAAATCGGCGAGGGGCTAATGCGGGGGAGCTTTTTTCGGCGTCGGCCGCCGCCGCCGCCTTTTTGTCGCAAACTTCGTAATAAAATTCGAGCGCGGTAAAAAGCGGCGGAAAAAGGAAAAGTTTCGACGGGGGCGCACTTGCGAACTGTTTTCGTTGCCTCTTTGCGGGCCCGTTAATCACCAAATCTATTTAAACTCGCCTGGAGTATGCTCGTGTGCGGAATGGAGTTTTTTTTTCCCCTGCCTTTCCAACTTTCGATTCGAGAACTGAGTGGAATTTATTCGAGCGTAAATCATGGAAATTGAATTTATTCTATATACAGGGTGACTCGCGTAAAATCCAACGATTCGCATCTTCAAATTATTAAATCTTACATTATCATATAATGCTCTCGTAATTTTGCCGTCAAGAGTAAATAAAGTTTCGTTCGAGCAAATCGCCCTCCGACGATAGGCGTGTAAATAAATCGCCGACACAAAAAAATGATCCCGATAAAAGAAGCGCGGGAACATCCCGGGCCTTATCTCGGAAGGCCGCTAAATCATCGGCGCGGCAAGACGCGCCTAATTTATTTCAGCACCTAATTTCGTTCTGAACGCGCCCCGGGAAAGACCGACTAGATTAAGAGCTCCGTGTACTGTCGTCGTCCTGTTTGTTTTGGAAACTTTAATGTCGCAGCCGTGCACAGTCGTGTTTGAAAGAAACACGCTGCTAATTTACGTTTAACGAGCGAATCAATTCATTTTCGTCGGCTTTCTATGAAACACGCTGTATATTCGTGGAAAAACGTACTTATTATTATTATGCTTACGATTGGGTGGTACATATATGCGATTTTATTAAACAAAATGGCTCGTATTCTCATCCTATGATTAATTTAATAACGTGTTTGGTACATATTAAATTGACATAAAGCTATAATATCGTTTCTTCTTCATCTTACTCAGATTTTAGTTGAGCACGAGTTTAATCATAAGACGAGAATTCACTCTGTCGCCCGGCTAAATCTGAGTTCATTCGTAGCGACTCACGTCTCAGCGCATAGTTGGAGCGGACGCCGCACTCGGCTTCGCGCTCAGAGCGGTGTTTTTGTGTACTAATTGAGTATTTACCCTTAATTAACGACTTTTTAATTTTTTTTATATTTTTCGATTTCCTGGGAATAAACAGATGGGAATAAAAAGTCGAGAAATCAGAGACCCTACTAGTTTCCAAAATTTACTCTCATTTACGGTCATTCCTATGTTTATTCCATAACACTGCTAAAAGTATTCTTAAAATTCAAAGAATGACGAACAAGGAAACATGATTCATGAAGTCGTTTGAATCCCAAATGGGTTTCATCTATGGAGATGTGATTCAAATGAGAACAACCAAGAAAATGATGAAAGCGATTTGGATTATTTGAAAGCAATTTGGATTTGGAAGGCTTGATTTCTAAGGCTTGGAAATTCTGTTTTCTCATATGAACTCAGACGAGACTTTAAAACTTAGTAAAGCCAAGATTCGTCTTAGAGAAATGAGTTTAAAAAATGGTATTTCCTTAGATGATATCCAAATAGAAATCAGTTGAGACTTTTGGAGTTACTAAGGCAAACATTTCTTGGTAAAACATAAAATTGTCTCGTTCGTCAGTGCCTCTGCAGGTTTTATAAACACTTCGTGAAACGATAAATTCCGCAAATTTCACGGTCACTGGGTCAGTGTCGTCCGCAATACAATTCGATAACCAAATCTTTGTCCATCTGTTTCATTAGATAATTGATAATAACATCATGATATTGCATACTTTGTAAACAAATAACACACTACGTGATTTAATTTCGTAATAAAGTGATAAAGTGCGATTTTATTGCTCGAGTTTAACAGTGTTTATCGAGTTTATTGTATAATTCACGTATAAATCATTACTTGTTTTCAGAATATCAAATGATACACTACGTTTAATAATTAAAAATGCAAATTTCAACTATTGTAATCAA